>JAINUW010000486.1:0-600000 GCA_020205615.1 Panax quinquefolius
GTGTTGTTCGCGGGAGGAACATTGCCCGACTGTTGCGTTCTCTCCTCGTTGGTAAGTCTGAGGCATCTCCACGGTCTCATTTACTCCTTGTTAATATTCTCGATCGACATTCTCAAATCTTGTCATAAAACAAGGGTTAATTAAGGAAATCAATATATCACATAATATCCATATATCTTTGACCAACTAACAAATAAGCTTAGGTAGGACACCTTAGCGAAGGATTTTCGTCTCTCCCCTCCTAGTTCTATTCCCGATCTCGCCGGAGATCATATCCCTAAGCTACGATACCAGTTGTGGCGCCCCAAAATAGGTATACATCACCCATTACGAGTTGTCAATACACGGCATGCAGAAACAACTACAACTTTATTATTACAACGAAGAAAGCGTGAGTTTAAATACAAATATTATCTTACTAGACAATATTTATACTCACATAAATCCTCATCACATTTATTGATACATTATTTTACAAAAATGGTGAGGACTACTAAACAATCCTTTCTAAAACCTTCATTCCATAATACTCGCTACGTGCTCATTATATTCTCGCCTCCACGAGAAGAATGGAACAAAAAGGAAAAGGGTGAGCTCAACTAGCTCGAAGAAGAATATTATGACTAAGATAATATACAACAAATTATCGTTAGTCTTCAACAGGAAAAATTTAATAGAATCTGATAGACAACAAATTTTCAATCAATATTCGCAATGGAAATAATAATTCATTAGAAGAGTTAAGTAGAGAATGCAAACTACTATCTTCATGTATGAATTTAAAAGTTCATCGCTCATCTTTTATCCTGTAACAACAATCAATATACATACTGAATCAAATATTCATCTTTGCACTACTGGCCAAAGATATTCATCGATTGGTCGTATTCATTTAAACACTGTTCATCTTTGCACTTACAGGCCAAAGATATTAATCAATCGGTTATGTTCATCTCAACACCTGTTCATCTTTTGACTACTGAGCCAAAGATATTCTTCTTCAGAAATCATTCATCTTTGCGTGACTACTGTGCCAAAGATATTCTTCAGAAATCATTCATCTTTGCACTGACTCTGGCCAAAGATATTCAATAATATCATCATTTAAGACCGAGGATGATGAAAAATATTTTTAAAGAAGCGAATCCAATTGAAACAAAATGACAAGGATTAAGGATTAAGGATTCGTACTTTGTTTTATCCATGTCCAACAATACCCCAAAAATAATCACGAGTGGTGTAAAATTCAAGAATGATCAAAACATGGATCTGATCAAAGCTAGTATCCAAAATAGATGTTTTGGACAAAAAGAAGAAATTTTATTTTTGGTGAATAGTGTCCGTATACGTGAATAGTGCATGATATCGTGAATAGTCTTGATATCGTGAATAGTCCAGTATCATGAATAGTAAATCCAGACACCAAAAGATAGAAATTCCACAAAAACATCTTCACGCTTCATGAATAGTACTCGTGAATAAGTAACTCGTGAATAGTAACTCATGAATAGTAACTCGTGAATAGTAACTCATGAATAGTAACCCCAGGAGCAAAAAGTTCCAAATTTGATAAAAACTTGGATCAACATTTCAATATAATGATATTGAAGAAATAATATCATTACTGAAAAAAATAATATCCCTCACCTCAAAGAATCGGTGCTTGAAGGAAAGGTCGGAAGTGATCTTTGAATGAAACTTGTCTTGAAGCAAGAACTCTCAAAGTATCTAAATACTCACAAAATACGCCGATAATATAGAGAAAAGAGAAAACTTTGTTTCGGTGTGATTTTCAATTCTAACTTAGCCCTCTATTTATAGGAAAATGTTAGCCGTGAAAGCGAGACTTGACTGCTTTACACGATGGCTTTACCGCTACTATTGCCACCCACCACATTTGAAAATTCAATTCAGCACATTTCTTCACCAACCACAAGTGGGGCCCACTCAATTCTAGAATTTTCCACCAAAATCAATTATAACCCTAATTTCCAAGAATCGGACACCTCTTAAAATTCATAACAAATCATTCGTGCATTTTAACGGTTCAAAATTTGTGGACATATACTCAACTTATGTATGTATAACATACCCAAAAATTACCACAATCCAGCGGTCGGATTAAAAATTATAATCCCGCAATATATCTCAAAACCCCGATTTAATTTTTAATACCTCAATCGGTAAAATCTTGATAAAACACCTCAACAATAATTTCTTCATTTATAACCACATAAATAAATCCATCATTTATATCCACATAAAATAAATATTTCTTTATCATATGAATCAATAATTAATTATTCACAAATAATATTACAGTAATCACAATTATGACAACCAGTAGTTTCGAGAAAGAGGGGCTTTAGATAAGGATTTCTCCTTCTTGGCGCGCAATTAGGTGACCAAACCTCTCCTTGATGAACTTTCTAGACATTGCCAATAATGCTATCTAATAATATTATTTAAATAATATGAATTATTGATCACGATAATGGAGATAATGTGCAAGTGACAATTATTGAACAACAATAATATAAAATATCAACGCAAAGCAATTATTGAATCAATAAAATAAAATATTGAGCGAAGAACTCACTGTAAAAATTATTGAGTAGTGCCTTTCTTACGTAAGGATCAATAATTCAACAATCTCGTAATACCGCAGTGCTATCGTGCAACCACGCCGACATCTTGTATTTTAACATACCGTATTCCAAGCGATCTTACTTGATAATAACTACGGCCGTTATTTTTAACCAACTTATATTTGTCGTTTCTTCATCCAATCGCTTTCACGTTATGGGGCCTACACATCATCTGCTGGCCGTCGCATCGAATATTCACAAGCGATTGAATATTCCACGACCAAACGAATATTCCCAAACAAAATGAATATTTTATAACCACTTGCTTATTTTGAAATATTTGCGTATTTAACCCTTAACTATCCACATTAATCAAATCAACCCTTACTATTTCAAAATAATAAATAAAGGAAATTCCTTTTTATTTAAAAAAATTTCGGGGTCTTACATTTGTTATTTAAGTGCTCTAAAGGAATATATCTCACGTACACATATCATATTACACACTGGTTATCATAACATTAACGTAACACGTAACCACTAACAGATCAAAGTGTTTCAAAAGCTGTCAGACTCGATTTTTAAAATTTCTGGGTTACCCAGATTTTAGCCGGTCAAACTCGGTCAACGGGGTTTGACCGTCTATAAAATGAAATCTAGACATCATATAACTGTTATTTCAATTGCAGAACAAAGACCTCCGACCAGACTACGGATCCAAAACATCAAACAACAAAAATCATAAATACACAAAGATCTACAGCTACTGACATTAGCTTGTCAGGCGAGTTTGACTGTTCTTGAGCAATTTTTTGAAAACTCATTTTTAAAGCATTTTGATGCTATGGATCTATGGTATATCACCATAGATCATCATAAAACACCTTCTAGCAAACATCTAAACACAAAAACACGAACTTTATCTTAGCATACAAGATCAAATTAATATATTCCATCGTCGGGAGCACTATACTTGCGTATGTGTAACGCCCCCAAATCCGGGTACTTGAAACCCGACCTAGGTGCTTTATGATACCATTTCTATGAGCGGAAAAATACTACTAATAATAACAATAATATGAATTTCAAACTTAACTTACATTTATCAAAGTCTAATCCCAAGTACGCAACCTTTGCTACAATATATTACATGATAGATAATAAATACCATGGTCTATATATTGTCTAACCATTACAAAAGATACCATTAAACATATTTTGTTTGTTTTTCTTTTCACTTGTTCTTGGCTGTACCTTTCGGTTGATCATGCTTAGCTGAAAATATTTAAATTTAAGCAAGGATGAGCATTTCAGTGCCCAGCAAGTAATAACAATTATAAGTATAATTAGCTGAAAGAAATAAATGTTTTCTTTGTATATCACTTCTACAACGAATTAATAGTTGTGAATTAAACTGAATCAATCATAACCATCTATCATTTCTATACCAAAACATTTAAAACTACGTATTGACTATATATATAGGGTAGTCGACATATTATGAACATTATTTTCTAGTTTCAAAATGGTTAGACAGAAATTCTTCTGCAAACCGTCATAACTTACGGGCACGAGGGTGTACATCCCATGGACCCTGTATTGATCAATACTACATGCAAGAACGATGTTATCGTTCACTCTGTCCGCCTTGGGAGCATAAAAATTTTCCCATATTCGGGATGTTCATACTTATTCTTAAGTCCAAACCAAAGAAATTTGATTGGATACAAAAAGGTTTTATCATAATTAACGGTATTTCTGAATCTGTGTCTAGTTGATCAAATAGCTTAGATATATATATATATATATATATATATATATATATATATATATATATATATATATATATATCAATATGATTATCCAAGTGGGGACACTTCAGAAACCATGTTTAGAAATTAACGAACATAATATATATCCGAATTACCATATCTTGATATGTCGATAAACAATGATCGGATATAGAGTATATCATAATAGAGCATAATAATATAATTCTAAAACTTCTTACTCATGTCCATTGCATAAAGGAAATGCAAAGGTAGGATACTTGCCTGATCTGCTGCTTACAATTCTCAACTTAGTTCTATCTTTTATACTGAAACCTATCATTAATAAGATCATTTGATCGATTAGAAACACATATCGTAACACACAAGATCGCTTATCAGAAGTCAACACATAAACTAATCACATTGTCACATACATTTCACATTCATTACATCACAAAACAAATACATATACTAACACATTATGCAAGTCCAGATTAATTTCTAAATCCTGTCGGCGTAGCGACGACTTTATCGGATAATTATCGAGTCTAAAACTTTATCTCGAAGTTCAATATCTATTTAGACTATTTAAATAACAGTCAAAACATTTTTAAATGACTTACAATAATATTCAAACAATTATCATACTTTATCACAAATTTTCAAACACTGGAATCATTATTAAATGATTTAAATATCAAATAATTATATTATCATTAGTATTTAATTAATATTAAACTATTAATGAAACCATTGCCAAAATATTAAAGTTATTTATAATAACTAAAAATATTTTAAAACATTTATATTACCCTTAAATGATTTTAAAAGCGTTTAAAATCATTTTAAATAATTACCATTAATATTAAAACATTAATGTACTATTTATCCAAATATTAAAAGTCATTAATTATAACTTGAAATATTTTTAATTCATTAATATCCTTTTTAAATGATTTTAAATAAATAAAACCATTTTAAAATTATTTATTTAATATAATTATTAAATAAATCAAATATCATTAATATTAAATTAATATCATTAATATTAAAATATTAATATTTTTAATGACAAAATATCAAAAGTCATATTTTATAACTTAAAATATTTTTATAATACATTAAATGATTTTTAAAATCATTAATTCTATTTTCCATAATTTATTTAATATATTTATTAAATAACTTAAACATCATTAATATTAATTACTTAATGAAATTTCATCACAAAATATTAAAAGTCATAGAAAATAACTTAAAATATTTTCTTATATCATAATATAATAATTTTCATGAATAAAACCATTTTTAAATAATTTATTTAATATTATAATTAAATAAATAAATACCTTTTATATTCCAAAAATATTAAATATTTATGAAATATATTAAAATTTATTAAAAACTAATTTTCGACTTAAAAATAATTTTTAGGAATTTATTTTGTATTTTTCATAATTAAAACCTATTTTTTCTATTTTAATCAATTTTTGAAATTAATTAAATAAAATAACTAAGTCCGTCATTGCTAAAGCCTATCACATGTAAAAGCGTCGCCTTTAGGTGTTCTTGAGCTCAAAAACACCGACATGCCGGTGTTCGAGGGTCTCGGTTTGACAAGCATATAAATCGAGATATTGATGTTTCTTGGCTCATCTATTGATCACAGTGTATAGAAAAAATGTAATACTATCACTAGAAATCATTATCATGACCATAACACAAACGATCGATAAGTTATAAGCCTCCAAAAGTTCGATATAGTCGTTCTTCATTTTCTGGGTTTTCCGGAAAATGAAGAACAGTTGATGGTACTATATTTAGATCCTTATAGTTTTCATTCCAAGCTTTCTAATTATGCTCTAAAGGTTCAAACCTGCAGAATAGATGTCCGGGTACACGTACATAATATCAACACAATTAAAAAATCATGGTCGGTCAAAGTCTGACAAAAAAATTGGTTTTTTTGAACAATCTGGGTTTTCTAGATTGTTCATCCGGCTGATGGTTAACCATAGTTTGACCAGATACAACTTTATTTTTGTTTATTATTTTGATAATCTAAAGGAATATATGTATAGCCTACATGTCAGTAAACAAGATCTAACCAACAACTGGGCCAAAACATCAAAATCAATGAGATCGAAGCTTAGAAAAGCTCATCGAGCTAACAAAAATTTCGGGTCGCCGTATATTTGATAGCTTTTTGTGGTCGGTCAAATGATTTTGACCATGATTATCTTACAACCTATACATGATCCGGTCCTACTACAAGTTCGAGAGAAGAGATCTCACAGCATACTACATGTTCAAAACATAAAACACCCAAAATCATTAACAACCAGATATTTAAAGGGTCTGACATTTAATTGTCAGACTCAAGAACAAAATTTTCCAGATTTTCAAAATCATCAAATTCGAGCCTCTAGATGTTATGGATGTAACATCTAGCAACCCAGATCATTAATTAACACCTTATTCCACATGATTAAACATAAAAACACCAGATCTAGCATAGCATACTTGATAAAAATTTTGGCTTAGGGTTTATACCTTTCTTGGACAATTTCCTTATATAGAGTTTCTGATTTGCTGTTGTTAATCGTGGGGCTGTGTTAAGGGACTAATATTCATATATATTTCGTAGGTTTGGTCTTGAGAGGAATTGTCTATGTATTTGTAAACAATTGGGCTAAATAATGAAGACTTTCTCTCTCTTAAATTATCAAATCATGTATTGATGCAATCATGTAGCTGATATAATTGAATGCTAGATGCTATATTGGTAGGGTAGGATGTTTGCCATAATTTGCTAACAATAATGCACAATAATTCACTAATTATACACTAATGGGATAAAAAGGGCATTTTGATAATTTCCACACCAATAATTGAATTCTACCTTTAATAATGCACAAGGGTATTTTAGACTTTTCACTTTTAACCTCAAGGGCATTCTTGTCATTGGTTACAACCTTAGGTTTTAGCACTTTAGGATTTAGGGTTTAGGGTTTAACCCTAAAGATTTAACAAATTAAATACAATAATTTAAAATTAGGGTTTTCAATAGAAATTAGGGTTTTTAAAATTAATAATTAGGGTTTACTAATTATCTGTATATCTTACTAACACAGTAATTACGATTTCTAATTACAGAAATAATAAATGCACAGTAAAGTTCATATAACACAATTACTACCCAGTCTTATCTCATAACTGAGTTTAATAATTAGGGTTTAACAACAAAATATTAGGTTATGACCTAATTTACCACAATTGAACAATCATTTATTCATCACACATATACTGATACATATTTATAAGAATGAAAAAATTTATATACATATAATATTATATTATTATCATCATTCCTTATTTAGAACCAGAATTAGGGTTTATCATACTAGTATTAGGGTTTACTAGTAACATTTAAAACTGTTCCACATATTAACATTACACACACATAACAAACATATCTATAATAACGATAAATAATAATATAATATTATTATTCTCATTCTTGATCAAAAATCCAAAATTAAGGTTTGGATTCATATATCGATTTATCTCATTATATATAACATTATTAATTAAGTTAAATAATTAACTTAATTAATCTGAAATAAATTCATATAATAAAATAATTAGTATAATAATGTTGTCATCATTTCATATATTAATTAATAATATCATAATCTTATTTTCATGGAAAATAATTAATAAAACATTTCGCTTACCAAATTAATTACTATAAAAAGATAATTTGTAATAATTAATAATTCTAAAATTATTTCTAATTTTTTAATTAATAAATATATTTGCATTTATCATTCACATTACTTGACACATATTCTCATCATTAAATAAATAAATAAATAATTTATACACAAAATTTTTGATTTAAGTTTATAGAAAATATCGGGCTATTATATTCACCCTCCCTTATAAGGATTCCGTCCTCGGAATCACCTTTTTAAAACCTATACATACCAGGGTACATAACATACATAATCATTGCTAGAAGATCTCGATCAAAATTGATCGAACCGATCTTTAACTATTCACATAACGCTTGTCTATCTGCTTATACGGAAAAATTGATTTATAATAGAACTTAATTTTCTCCTTCAAAATAATTTATAAAATAATATACTATATATATATAAGAAAATCATATATAAGAAAATAAAATTGGTTCGAGTAATACCTGGAGTTGCCTCCCCGACTACTACGATATCTTGAACGGTCATGATGAAGACGCTTGCGGTTGATTTCGTTGGTGTGCTTGTTGAAGTTGGTCCCGTTATCGCCAATGTCCTACTACCATTTCTCACATTTGCATTCCTTATCTCCCTTCTTCTTTTTGAATAGTCTTTCACCTTATACTCCATTGATTCATAAATAAAACACCCACTATACATTCTTGGATTGGGACAGTTGGAAGAGATATGTCCCTTCGCTTACACACACATTAGACACAAACTTTTTCTTTATCTCATTTCCTTTTATCGTATAGGTGGTAAAAGTTGTCTTTTGCCCCTTCCGTTATCCTAACTATCACAAACGCTTCTACCGAGTCACTTGATCCTCTACATCCTAGCAATAAGACCACATTGAAGTCTTTGACGTTTGACATTCGATTATCTGGTTGATCTTCCACGGCTGGTATTCTGTTCTGCATAGCTTGATCGTCCATATTTGCAAGATTCTGTATCGGATCTGGTTGTCCTCCATCTTTGTTGACAAATTCTTCTGCCCTTTGGTTTCGTTTTCGTCTCAGTGTCATAATCGTAAATTATTCTTTATTACCTTACATTCTAAGCCATATCGTATCCGTTCGACATATAACACAAGATTTTCTAATCAAATAATCATATATTCAAAACATTAGATTCTGAAAATTTAGTTTATTATATTAACCAATATTCAGATAAATATCTACTATCTTTATACCAACTTATTTCATTAATCCAACATAGACTCATATTCATAGCACTTGACATACCATAACACATATCGCTTTAAACATCTGCTATCCCTTTGTGACTCAAGAGTCAAGAATCACAGACATAACTTATACAAAGTATTACATTACACCAACATACCTATCATATACACCACCTAAAATCATACATATTCAACTAATACTAATACCACTTATTTCTTACGCCATCACTAAGGATCAATTGCTTAGTATCTTATCTATTCCCATCATCCTCAATAATCTATTCACACTAAACTGTACCTAACTCGTCCAACTTATAACACATTATGAGTTTAAGAACTCACCACAAACATATGAGTTTAAGAACTCGACATTTACCACATATTCTTTAACTATATTTTACCTATCTGTTATACTTATCGTTTCTGGATCCTGTACTACACTTTTCCACAATATCCACCTCATTGAGGTAGCTTTCAATGTGAGCCTCTATTTGCCTATTGGCTTTGATATTGGCTCTGGTCTTGGAGATATGCTTGACTTATTCTTTACGACACGAGGGTATCCTAATCCTTTCTATCCGACATCTACACACAAACTATCTTAATTAGCACTTAATATATACACACAACATATAATAGTTTTATATGAGTTATCTTTTATTTTATTTGACGATGAATTTATCCAATTCATCTCTTAATAAACTCTATATGAGTTAATTATATTTTTAACGTTTTCCCCCGTTCTAAGGTTATAGCCTAAGGTCTAACCCACCTAAGGTTTCTAACCCTAAAGCTCTGATACCAACCTGTAACACCCCCAAATTCGGGTACATGAAACCCGAACTCGATGCTTTACGATACCATTTCTATGAGCGGAATAATACTAATAGTAATAACAATAATATGAATTTCAATCTTAACTTACATTTATCAGAGTCTAATCCCAAGTACGCAACCTTTGCTACAATATATTACATGATAGATAATAAATACCATGGTCTATATATTGTCTAACCATTACAAAAGATACCATTAAACATATTCTGTTTGTTTTTCTTTTCACTTGTTCTTGGTTGTACCTTCTGGTTGATCATGCTTAGCTGAAAACATTTAAATTTAAGCAAGGATGGACATTTGAGTGCCCAGCAAGTAATAACAATTATAAGTATAATTAGCTGAAAGAAATAAATGTTTTCTTTGTATATCACTTCTACAACGAATTAATAGTTGTGAAGTAAACTGAATCAATCATAACCATCTATCGTTTCTATACCAAAACTTTTGAAACTACGTATTGACTATATATATAGGGTAGTCGACATATTATTAACATTATTTTCTGTTTTCAAAATGGTTAGACATAAATTCTTCTGCAAACCGTCATAATTTACGGGCACGAGGGTGTACATCCCATGGACCCTGTATTGATCAATACTACATGCAAGAACGATGTTATCGTTCACTCTGTCCGCCTTGGGCGCATAAAAGTTTTCCCATATTCGGGATGTTCATACTTAGTCTTGAGTCCAAACCAAAGAAATTTGATTGGATACAAAAAGGTTTTATCATAATTAACGGTATTTCTGAATCTGTGTCTAGTTGATCAAATAGCTTAGATGCATATATATATATATATATATATATATATATATATATATATATATATATATATATATATATATATATATACCAACATGTGATTAAATACAATGATTATCCAAGTGGGGACACTTGTAAAACCATGTTTAGAAATTAATGAACATAATTTATATCCGAATTACCATATACCGACATGTTGATAAACAATGATGGGATATAGAGTATATCGTAATAGAGCATAATAATATAATTTCAAACTTCTTACTCATGTCCATCAGATAAAGGAAATGCAAAGGTAGGGATACTTCTGATCTGCCGCTTACAATTCTCAACTTAGTTCTATCTTTTATAATCGAAACCTATCATTAATAAGATCATTTGATCGATTAGAAACACATATCAGAATATTATAGTAATTGCTTATTGCGATCAACACATAAACTAATCACATTGCCACATATATTTCACAGTCATTACATCACAAAACAAATACATATACAGACACATTATACAAGTCCAGATTAATTTCTAAATCTTGTCGGCGTACCGACGACTTTATCGGGTAATTATCAAGTCTAAGACTCTATCTCGAAGTTCAATATCTATTTAGACTATTTAAATAATAGTCAAAACATTTTTAAATGACTTACAATAATATTCAAACAATTTTCAAACACTGGAATCATTATTAAATGATTTAAATATCAAATAATTCTATTATCATTAGTATTTAATTAATATTAAACTATTAATGAAACCATTGCCAAAATATTAATATTATTTATAATAACTAAAAATATTTTTAAAACATTTATATTACCCTTAAATGATTTTTAAAACGTTTAAAATCATTTTTAAATAATTACCATTAATATTAAAACATTAATGTACTATTTATACAAATATTAAAAGTCATTAATTATAACTTCAAATATTTTTAATTCATTAATATCCTTTTTAAATGATTTTTAAATAAATAAAACCATTTTAAAACTATTTATTTAATATAATTATTAAATAAATCAAATATCATTAATATTAAATTAATATCATTAATATTAAAATATTAATATTTTTCATGACAAAATATCAAATGTCATATTTTATAACTTAAAATATTTTTATAATACTTTAAATGATTTTTAAAATCATTAATTCTATTTTCCATAATTTATTTAATATATTTATTAAATATCTTAAACATCATTAATATTAATTACTTAATGAAATTTCATCACAAAATATTAAAAGTCATAGAAAATAACTTAAAATATTTTCTTATATCATAATATAATTTTTCATGATTTTCATGAATAAAATCCATTTTAAATAATTTATTTAATATTTTAATTAAATAAATAAAACCTTTTATATTCCAAAATACTAAATATTTATGAAATATATTAAAAATTATTAAAAACTAATTTTCAGACTTAAAAAATAATTTTAGGAATTTATTTTGTATTTTTCATAATTAAAAACTATTTTTTTCTATTTTTAATCAATTTTTGGAAATTAATTAAATAAAAATAACTAAGTCCGTCGCTAAAGCCTATTGCGACAGAAAAGCGTCGCCTTAGGTGTTCTTGAGCTCAAGAACACTTACATGCCAGTGTTCGAGGGTCTCGGTTTGACCAAGCAAACAAATCAGATCTTGATGTTTCTTGTCTATTTATTGATCACAGTGTATAGAAAAAATGTAATACTATCACTAGAAATCAATATCATGACCATAACACAAATGATCAGTAAGTTATAAGCCTCCAAAAAGTCTGACAAGGCTGTTCTTCATTTTCTGGTTTTTCCAGAAAATGAAGAATAGTTGATGGTACTATATTTAGATCCTTATAGTTTTCATTCCAGGCTTTCTAATTATGCTCTAAAGGTTCAAACCTGCAGAATAGATGTCCGGGTACACGTACATAACATCAACACAATTAAGAAATCATGGACGGTCAAAGTCTGACAAAAAAATTGGTTTTTTTGAACAATCTGGATTTTCCAGATTGTTCATCCGACTGATGGTCAACCATAGTTTGACCAGATACAACTTCGTTTCTGTTTATTATTTTGATAATCTAAAGGAATATATGTATAGCCTACATGCCAGTAAACAAGATCCAACCAACAACTGGGCCAAAACATCAAAAATCAGCGAGATCACAAGCTTAGAAAAGCTTGTCGAGCTAACAAAAAATTCGGGGTTGCCAGATTTGCGATTTGTGGTCGGTCGGTGACTTTGACCACAATTATCTTACAACCTATACATGATCCGGTCCTACTACAAGTTCAAGAGAAGAGATCTCACAGCATACTACATGTTCAAAACATAAAACACCCCAAATCATTAACAACCAGATATTTAAAGGGTCTGACATTTAATAGTCAGACTCAAGAACAAAATTTTCAAGATTTGCAAAATCATCAAATTCGAGCCTCTAGATGTTATGGATGTAACATCTAGCAACCCAGATCATTGATTAACACCTTATTCCACATGATTAAACATAAAAACACCAGATCTAACATAGCATACTTGATAAAAAATTTGGCTTAGGGTTTATACCTTTCTTGGACAATTTCTTGATCTAGAGTTTCGATTTCTTGTTGTTGTTGATCATGGGGAAAATGTGTAAAGGACTAATATTCATATATATTTCGTAGGTTTGGTCTTGACAGGAATTGTCTATGTATTTGTAAACAATTGGGCTAAATAATGAAGACTTTCTCTCTCTTAAATTATCAAATCATGTATTGATGCAATCATGTAGCTGATATAATTGAATGCTAGATGCTATATTGGTAGGGTAGGATGTTTGCCATAATTTTCTAACAATAATGCACAATAATTCACTAATAATACACTAATGGGACAAAAAGGGTATTTTGGTAATTTCCACACCAATAATTGAATTCTGCCTTTAATAATGCACAAGGGTATTTTATACTTTTCACTTTTAACCTCAAGGGCATTCTTGTCATTGGTTACAACCCTTAGGGTTTAGGGTTTAGCACTTTAAGGTTTAGGGTTTAGGGTTTAGGGTTTAACCCTAAAGATTTAACAAATTAAATACAATAATTTAAAATTAGGGTTTTCAATAGAAATTAGGGTTTTTAAAATTAACAATTAGGGTTTACTAATTATCTCGTATATCTTTACTAACACAAGTAATTACGATTTCTAATTACGTAAATTTTAATACACAAAGAAAGTTCATATAACACAATTACTACCAAATCTTATCTCATAACCGAGTTTAATAATTAGGGTTTAACAACACAATATTAGGTTATGACCTAATTTACCACAATTGACCAATCATTATCTCGTCCACACATATACAAAGACATATTTATAAGATTGAAAAATTAATATACATATAATATTATATCATTATCATCATTCCTTATTCGTAACCGGAATTAGGGTTTATCGGACTAGTATTAAGGTTTACTAGTAACATTAAAAACTATTCACACATTAACATTACACACACATAACATACATATCTATATACCATTGACAAATAATAATATAATATTATTATTCTCATTCCTTGATCAAAAATCCAAAATTAAGGTTTGGATTCCATATCCGATTTATCTCATTATATATAACATTATTAATTAAGTTAAATAATTAACTTAATTAATCAAATAAATTCATATAATAAAATAATTAGTATAATAACGTTTTTGTCATCATTTCATATATTAATTAATAATATCGTAATCTTATTTTCATGGAAAATAATTAATAAAACATTTCTGCTAACAAAATTAATTACTATAAAAAGATAATTTGTAATAATTAATAATTCTAAAATTATTTCTAATTTTTCAATTAATAAATATATTTGCATTTATCATTCAAATTACTTGACACATATTCTCATCATTAAATAAATAAATAAATAAATTTATACACAAAATTTTTGATTTAATTTTATAGAAAATATCGGGCTATTACAGTATGTGCTCGCTCGACGCCCTCTATTGGCCTTCAATTACGTAACAGTCACAAAGATGACTATTTTGACCCTTCCAAATAACCTCAAATTGAACAATGTAAAGCACAAAAGTTGTAGGTCTATTCGTTCTCGTTCTGGATCATCTTGAATCACCTCAATCGGAGTTCGTATGAAAAAGTTATGGCTTTTTAGTAAAACATATAAAATCAGTCATTGCAGAACACACACCCACACCGGCGGGGTTTGTTTTAAAAATAGTTTCCGCCTTGTATGGGCTTAGCTATCAGAACTCGAAATTTTGCTCCCTGTTACGAACCATAATGCCAAACTTTCCTTTTAACCTTTATAATTTGAGTTATACATTTCCAAATTAGTCCGTTTTCGATTCTATGGATTCGTAATTCATAGAACTACAACATACTAGATACCCATCAACTAACATAAATATTAACTAACCTAAATATGAATTTACAACTCATGTTCATACTAATTTTCATGTTTTGGACAATATAGTGAAATCATTCACTACGAATTCATTTCTCAACCAAATTGGTTCGTTTAACTTTCGTTGATTTCGTATTTGACTATCTTAACAGTACCTAGCATCAATTCATGGATTATAACAATCCTTAGGCATCAATTTTTGGACTAAGCACTGTTTCTATATACTTTTCTAGGAATTTCAAACTTAAGAAATCAAGAACATATAAGTTAATGAAATTACCTCTTGATTGCTTGAAGTTGCTAACTGTAACTCCTCAATCTTCCCATTGCTCTCAATTCTCCCAACTCTCTATAGTTCACTTCTCAGATAACTTATTAAACATGAAAGGAGAAGGAGAAGGCTCTATATATAGAAAACCCAAAACACAGTCCATAACTGTGCTCCCTAATTCAAACCAATGTGAATGAGAATTGTATTATGGTTAAGGAAGAGTTGGTGAGTGGTTGGTGAATCCCATCATGTTGCCCACTCCCCTTGAAATTATTTGCTACGCTTTGAAGAAAATGAGGGAAGAGTAGGCTAGTCTCTAGAGTTCACGTGAATGAGAAAAGGAAGAGCAATTGGACACTTAATATGGGACAAACAAATCTCAGCAACTTGTAAGTATAAATCATTTATGCCCAACTCTTAGTCATATAATAAGTATACTAAGTTATATAATATATGTACACCATTCTTCCCATATAACTTAGGTTATAATTAAATTACTTATCTTATCAATTAATTAATAGTATTAATTAATCCATTCCTCGTAAATCAATTATTAATCTCTATAACAATTGATTAGCGTTTATATGGTTAATTATAAATATAAATCTTATAATATTTATAACCAGTATACTTATTATTATGCTATCACTCGCAATAATAATAATTCAATATACTATCAAATAATTACTAGATACTAGTATATTGACCATAACAATAATTTATAAGACAATATATCTCATCACTGTGCCACACAAGGAATATTTCACAAGCTCGATCTTAAGCTTCTCTCATTCTCCATACTTATTATTCTTTCAGTATAATATTTGTGTGACTTAAGCATTTAAATGCTAAACTACCTTAATTAATTATAAGTATAACCTTTACGCTTATAATAATTAATATATAATCTATTAATTATTTAAATGATAACATCCACGATAAAATAATAACTTAAGTTATTTAATATATTAAAATAACTTAGTTTTCTTTCATTAATTAACTCCCTTGAAAATACATTAGAAATTATGTATTTTGTCATAACATAAATATTATTTTTCTCCAGAATAAAGACATTTACAATTAGAAATTAATTTGCTTATTGTCTCAAGATATTATTCTTAATATAATATCAATTAACTATATATATTACGACACATGTACATATATTATATATAGAAAATAGATAATAAGTTTATTTTCTATTATAATAGATTATTTCCATCAATTTATTTACATATAGCAAATACATTTTAATATATTTACTATAATTATTAATCATACCTCATACAAAAATATATAAGATAATATTATTATTCAAAATAATATTTCCTCCTTTTATTAAAATAACTCAAATTATTAGAAATTATTTTAATATCCTCTATTAGAAATATATAATTATTATTTCTCTCTCCTCTATAAATTGTTCTCAAAACAATCTCTTCAAATATTAAATATCCATTTAAAGATATAATGATTTATGTCTCCCTTTAATAACGTATATATATTTAACGTTATTCGTACATTAGACTTTCTCACTTATTACCATTACGAGTAACATATATAATGTATCGCATATTCAACACACATATTAATTCACTCCTTTACTTAAGTAAATTAAACCTTGTACTATATTACCATAGTTATTTAAGGTTTAACATACACATTATATTATTCCAAAACATAACTCTCAACTATTAATTAACCAATGTCTATTCTTATTAGTTAATTCTCTCAACTAACTCATGTTTCACTATCCAAACCCATTCGCGGATAACTTAAGTACTATCAATAACCTATATTATAATCATACCAGTTATTAGTACACATACACAAGAAAATGACAATTATACATTAATGTCATCCACTTACTATGATAAAATAATCCTATAAACTATTTAATATCGATAGAATATTTTATCCACTTCTTTTATCTCAACTGAATTATCTCTGCGACCAATAACAATATAAAATAATAATATATTTATTAATCACCAAAAATCACATATTACATAGTTCATATTAACCTATGTAACACATTCCTACATACCTCGTATCACATTAATGTTTTTATTCGAACCCATTTCATACTTAAGAATTTTATTCATTAAATTCTTATTTAATAATTTCTAAAAATCCGGGTTCTTACAGGTTATCTCTGAGGTTGACCTGATGTTGACTTTGACTGTCCTTTGGGTTATCTCTGAGGTTGGCTAGACCTCCTGGGGTTATCTCCAGGCTTTGAACTTGATCCCCCGGGGTTATATCCGGGGTTTGAACTGATTTTTTCGAGGTTATCTCCGGGGTTGGAAACTTATTTTCTGGGGTTATCTCCGGGGTTTGAAAATGGATTTCCTGGGGCTATTTCTGGTTTTGGAATTGATGTTGTGGTCCTTCAAGGTTATCTCTGAAGTGTGAAAAAAATGCTTTTGTCCTCCTGCATAATTAGTAACAGGAAAATAAAATTTCGAGTGTCTATAGATGCCTCTCTTTATCATGTTCATGCAATGCAATGGAATGGACATGATAAAGATTACTAGACACTTGAAATATGACAAGGTATTTCTAATAATGTAAATCACAATGTAATGAATGTTATGATGAATGTTAACATGTTTTCGCAAATCGCATTTCGCATTTGGCCAATCGCACTTCGCAACTTGCACATCGCATTTCACATATCGCAAATCGTAATTTAATGAATGTTATGAGGAATGTTAAAATATTTTCGTAAATTGCTTTACCTTTACCGATCATTGATGATGCCTATGCTGGTGTTGACTCCAACGGTTTGGCTTTTTGTCGATGTTGTCGATGCTTGTTTGATGAAGATAAGTTGAGATGACGTTCTGAAATCACTAGACCTTTCCGATGCATTCGTTGGTAGTTTACAATGGTGCCTACCCTGATGGTAGTTGACTACGCTGACATCGCCAAACTGTTTTGGTTCCCACTCGAACGGTGGTATCCCTAAACTGTCTTGATGTTACGTAGCATCGATGCCAATTATTTAGAATAATAGATCTTCCGATACTTTCGCTGAAGTAATATTCCATGGATTACTTCACCAACCTCCGCCTGATGTTACGTCTTTCTGAGGTGATTTGGAGTTTTTTTTCGCTATTGGGTTCTTGTGCCCCATTTCCTTGTGTTTTTGATTCGCAACCCAACTAGACTGATGACCTGTAAGTGCCGCTGACATCCCTGGAGGGTGCGACCCATTCTTTCACTGCCCAACTTTGAACTTTGGTGTAGAGGCCTCAACTTGTGAGGACTTGACACATGTTAACATGTTTCATGGTGTAGATTTCATTCGTTAGGCCTTTCGTCGTTGGCATTCTGCTTCTGAGTTAAGAACTTTTTTGAGAATTTTCCCCTTCTTTCATAGGGGTAAGCTTATGTCGCCATGATTTCTTTCAGAAGTTCTCCCTTTTCTTTTGATGAGAGGCTTAATCTTGCCTTAAACTCCTTCCCTTTCCTGGAATCGGAAAAATGCCCCAGTCCTTTTGCATGTTGTTGCCGGGGATTCATATGAGAAACTCTCTTTGTTGATGAAATCGCAAGTGAGTAATATCCAAAATCACCAATGAGATGATGTGAGGGAAGCTCTGATGATGATGTACCATGCTGATGGTGCTAACTGGCGCATTTTCATCTTTAGGATGGGTGATAAACGTCTCAGTGTTGAGTTGTCACTATTTCTGAGATTGCCCCAGCTTTGCTTGTTGTCTGGGATAGTTGCTTTGACAGATGGGCTGATAAGATGCTGAGATCTCAAGAGGCTTTTACCTCTATACCAGATGGTGAACAGGTAGTGGATTTGGGCTTTGATGCCCTCAATCATTGTTCCTGACCTGTTCTCGCAATTGACGTTGATGGTTTTCTTCTGATTTGATGAAGACTCGTGATTGAGGGTGTCAGCTCTTTGAAGGTCCTCGCTACTGGTTGTCTTAGTGTATCGTTGTTTCTTCCTTTCTGGGATTTGTGCCAGATTTGATGGAATGACATTGAAGTGTTGTTGGGTCTTCTCAACATGGGTTGCTGACTTGGAGGGTTGTTCTTTGGCGTCTTAGGATTGATGTTTGGGCTTGGATATTTCTTTTGAGGGTCCAACCGCACCACTGATGGCTGCCTACGTACTCCTGTATGTGTGGGAGATCAGGTCTACGTAGTTCTTACTTAACAAGATAAACAGTTTGAGAAGTGTTTGTTTGGGTTTTTGTTTAGTTTGACCGCACCATAAATGTCTGCCTACGTACTCCCATTGATGAGGGGAGATCAGGTCTTTCGTAGTTCAGGCTTTGGCTTAAAAGGCTAAAAATATTTATTGGAGTTTGAGCTTGGTTGAAGGGGTTTTTCGATTTTTGTAGTGGTTAGACCGCACCATACATGGCTGCTTACGTACTCCCATTGATGAGGGGAGATC
Source organism: Panax quinquefolius (assembly GCA_020205615.1). Lineage (NCBI taxonomy): Eukaryota > Viridiplantae > Streptophyta > Magnoliopsida > Apiales > Araliaceae > Panax > Panax quinquefolius. The sequence goes on from JAINUW010000486.1 coordinate 20,016, forward strand.
ATGTCTACATAGTTCAAACTTAGCGTGCAAAAGGTTCAAAGTTGTAAGTGGTGAGAAGGGTGTAGAGATGTTTTTTGTTTTTGTTTTTATTTTATATTGTTTTTTTCTTCTTTTTTTTCTTTTTGTTTTTGTATTTTTTTTCTTTTTTTTTTCTCTTTTCTTTTTTTGATATTTACATGCATGGAAAATAAAAGGCACACTGCAAAGAAAGTGATATCGTCCCAACATCTCCTAGAACACACAACTGTATCCTCTGGATCTATATCTTCTTAGCTAGCTGAGGCATGATAGTCCAGTTGTTAGTGGTTATGTAGCCTTCAGGGCTCGCGATAGAGGTTATCTCTTGGTTCTGAATATCTTCACTTATGCCCATAACTTGATCACTGCACACCCCTCGAGGATGCTTATACTGGACCTGTCACACGAAGGGATAAACTCTTGATTCTTTAATGGGTTTGCTTCCCCTACAACCTTACCATTTTTTCCTTCGTCTATACCTTGACCTTCATCATGGGCTTAAAAGGATTCGACTATGAAATCTCCTAAGAACTGTTGTGGCATTTATTGCTAGGAACTTTCCGTTTTGGCTTTTTCTTCCTTAGAAAGGATCAATATTTCCTCCTCATCATCCAAGATGATAAAATCAGGAACGTGGTTGCTATCTTTGGGCCACATGATGTTTGATGTTGGCAGAGGAATATCCTTTGGGTATTCCCTTATTTCCTCTGTCATTCCCTGCATCAGGATCAATCCACCTTGTGTTCTGCCAGGATTTGTTCTCATAGCCTTCAACTCCTTTGAACTGCCTGTCTCGAGTGGACAGCTTAAGCTTTTTATTTCCTTTTCGCCTTTTCTGGTCGTGGAGAATTCTATCTCTAGTTCTCTATTTTCAATGAGATCCTGGATTTTATGTCGCAAAGACCAACATTCCTTAGTCGCATGTCTAGGTGAGTTAGAATGGTAGAGACATATCTTGATGGAATCATAACTCTTTGTCTTGGAATTTATAGGAGGCAGCAACTCAGTAATCCTTCCTTCGCTTATGAGAAAGGATAGCATTTCTTCATTTGAGTTGCTCAGAGGGGTGAATTTTCGGGATCTTTTGGAGGTTGTTTGATCTTTCTTCTTTGAGAATTCGCATTCCCTCGAGCGATTTTTCAGCTGGCGAGATCTTCTAGCAATTTTATCATCCCCCTTTTCTTGTCTTTTAGCTTGCTTTGATCTTCTTCATTTAGCTGACTCATCATGGAGAGATATGGGATTGCATTTTGGTTAACCTCCTTTTCCTCTTGGCTTTCTGATAGTTGAGTGAAAAACAACCTCGTTTCCTGATGTTGGCGCACTATTAGCTTAGCTAACAGATTTACTTGATTCTGGATCGTCTCTAATTTTTGCATTATTGTCATACCCTCCTCCGAGTTTTCCCACTCTAGGACATTTGTTCTATGCCTTTGGGGGTATTCCTCCACCCTCCGTATGTACTTACGATTTGGATACATTTTAGCGCTTCCTGACCCGATCATGTTTACTTCCTCCGTATCATGCTGCAACGGAAGGTTGGTGTTTACATTTTGTTGATCAGGTTGTTGGACCAGAATACTGCCACTTTCGATCTTGGCTTTCTGATAGTTGAGTGAAAAACTGCCTCGTTTCCTGATGTTGGCGCACTATCAGCTTAGCTAGCAGATTTATTTGATTCTGGATTGTCTCTAATTTTTTCATTATTGTCATACCCTCCTCCGAGTTTTCCCACTATAGGACATTTGTTCTGTGCCTTTGGGGGTATTCCTCCACCCTCCGTATATCTTACGATTTGGATACATTTTAGCGCTTTCTGACCCGATCATGTTTACTTCCTCCGTATCATGCTGCAACAGAAGGTTAGTGTTGACATTTTGTTGATTAGGTTGTTGGACCAGAATACTGCCACTTTCGATCAGATTTTGAATCTTATGCTTTAAGGACCAACAATCTTGTGTATCGTGGCCTGGAGACCCAGAGTGGTAAGCACATCTCTGGCTTGGATTATATCTTTTGCTCCCTAGTTCCAAAGGTGGAGCCAGTTTAGTAATTTTCTTGTGATCCATTAATATTGCCAATACATTTTCAAGGGAATCGCCTAGTGGAGTGAACACCCGATTTTTCGTTCTTTCAAATTTTCTTTTCCTGTCTTGGCATTGGTTGAATGCAGCCTATTGTTGGAATGGAAAATTGTCTTGTTTTTTTCAAATTGAGGGACTGTAGTTTGGTCTCTTAGCTTTCCCCTGTACAACAAGGGATACATCTTCATTGCCTTTATCGGGTACCCCTTTGGGATCGCTCGCATACTTGCCAGTCTGTATATGTTTGGTGACTGCTTCCAGGATAGTGAAGTCTTTAATCTTTCCTGCCTTTAGGCCCATCTCTGCCATTTCACCGTGTTTGTTCATATTCGAGAATAGCTTTCATATGCCTGCTAGGATTCTCTCATAGTAAGGCGCCTCTTGAATGTCTATGAAAGTCATCACCATTTCAATTTTTGTCATTGATGGAATGACTTATGCTGCCAGATGTCTCCACCTTTGGGCATATTCTCGGAAAGACTCAGTACTTTGCCTTTTGACTTTAGTCACTTGTTATCGATCTGGTGCCATTTGTGACTGAAAACTGTACTGATTTAGAAAGGCATGGGCCAATTCTTCCCAGTTGTGGATTTTGGCATTGTTAAGTTAGGCATACCTGGCTTTAGCCTGGTAAGTGAGACTCTTTTAAAAAAGTTGCATTCTGAGGCTTTCATCTTCAGCATACGACCCCAGTTCGCTAATGTACACTTTTAGGTGCGTATAAGGATCGCCTGCCCCATTGTATTTTTCAAACTCTGGGATTTTGAATTTGTCAGGATATCGAGCCCCTGGGAATATGCAAAGATCTGAATATGTGACACTTCCATAGTTTCCAGTCCCTTTGATTGATCGGATGGTTTCTTCCATTTGTTGGACTTTCATTCTTATATCCCCAGTTTCTCAATCATCCCTGAGTTTTGTGATTTCAGGGATTTTGTTGGTTCCTTTATTGGAATGAGGTTTAGGTATCTGGGTTTCCATCTTCCTGTTAATTTCTTGACTGCCCCCTTGAGTAAATGACTCTGATTGAGTAGGCATTGTCTAGGCCCTAGTGTTTTTACTTTGTTCTTTTAGAAAGACAACCAATTCTGCTATTTGATTCCTTAATCCTTCGAACTCCTCGCGGGAAAAATGAGTAGGATCAGGTTGGGCACTTGTAGCCATGTCTGACGGTGGGCTTAGTGCCTTTTTGGATTTTTAACGGGCAATGGGACCAATTGTTTCCCTACGAAAAGACTTATGTAGTTTAGTCTTAGTGAATGTAGGAATATTACATGCTACTTAATCTATCCGTTTAGGAGTATTATCATGCGAAACGGATGTCAGCTGACCACATAGCATGGCAAGTTTTGTTATGAAAGGGAATGCATGTACACATATTCCTTTATATTTTCCATTACATTGAGATTGACATGGAAATGAAATTACAAGTAATTAAAATTACAAGTAATTGAAATGGGAAGGTATGGAGAGACTTCCCTCCGCGTTTGGTTTATCAGAGGCTAACCTATCTTAGGTTACTCTCGTGGATTTTTGGCATAAAGGTTCCCAAATCATCTCAATTTACTCGATGGGAAGTTAATCTGGTCTTTCAACTGGAGCGAATTTGGGTGGTGCCTTTCCTGAGCCTTGTTGGAATTAGTCTTCCTACGAGTCTAGCAATCAAACACCGACAGGATAGCCTCCTGGTGGAGGAACCACAAAACATACATTCACATACAACGTGTCTCACCGTATTGAAATGATGACATGTGAGAAGCACCAATATCACAAGCAGATATGGTGCAAAGCAATAAGTGCAATATGTAAATGCATTCGTACACATTTATTCAAATGTAAATGCAACATTCAAACGCAAGCATATAACAGTTTTAAAAGGTTTGTAATAGCTGCTTAAGCCCTCTTACTAGATGTCCCCAGCAGAGTCGCCACCTGTCGACGTCGAGATTTTTACTTCTCCCTTTTCTGTTCTTGTCTTTTGGTGTTCTCATGTTAGGTGAGATTTATTTGAAAAGACAAGTTGTAAAAAGGTCCGACATGTATATGTCGACGATTAGACTATAAGAGTCGCCAGTTGGTATTTTTAAATGGTTGCACCAACTCAAATGAGAAAAGGTTTGCACATTGACCTAGTGATGTGACACTATTTGACTGATTTATGAAATCGAGATTCATTAGGGTCCGGGGGTTTTATTATGCGGAGGGAAGGTGTTAGGCACCCCCCCCCCCCGACATCCGTGTTACCACGGTGACCGCCACTTTTCAATTTAAACCATTATATGAATGTGTGTGTGTGTGTGTGTGTGTTAATGTGCAATTATCTGGAAGTAGTGTTATGCCTCATTTGCACCTATATACAAAGGGTTTGAATTTTGTATAAAAGTTCAGTTTTAACAAGATATAGCAATAACGTTTTGTAAAAGAGGTTATTCAAACCCTTGTGCTCAATAGTAATTGAGGCCTTCGATACTTCCATTTTATTATGTATTCAGCTTGATTGCTTTTATTTTTTGAGATGTGAAGCATCTTCGAGAAAATAAGATAAATAGCAGTGTCGAACTCCTTGTGGGCATAACTGCCATCTAAGGAATTTCAAACACCGTGAATAATTTGCAAGCCATGTACAACTGAAAATGTCCATCACGGGAACCGAATCTAGATTCAGGAGACTGAATCTGTGATCACATGATTCCTAGGCTCACGATATGCAGTTTGTATGAAAGATGTAAGTAGGTATATACATATAAGCTGTAAATATATATATAGGAACGATCAACCACCACGAAGTAAACTCCAGGCAGGACAAAAAAGTAAATGAATAAAAGCTGAATATATATATATATATATATATATATATATATATAGAAAGCGATCAACCGCCACTTAAGTAAACTCAAGCGGAGATGAAATATAAATAAAAGCGGAAAAGGCCACGAAGTAAACTCGTGCTGTGAGAAATTTAAATATATATATATATATATAGATAGATATATATAAAAGCTGTAAACGCACCAGATATTATATCCAGGCCCAATCAAACAAAGTTTGATGGTAATAATATATATATAAGTATTTATATATATATAAAAAAGCAGTAAACGCTCCAGATATAAATCCAGGCTCACTGAACAAAGTTCGATAACAGTTTATATATAAGTATATATATATATATATATATATATATATATATAAAAGCAATAAACACTCCAGATACAAATCAAGGCTCACCGAACAGAGTTCGATAACAGTTTATATATATACATATAAGCAATAAACGCTCCGGATGTAAATCCAGGCTTAATCGAGGCATAACTCGATAATGTAAGTACAAATATATATATATATATATATATATATATATAAGAAATAAAAAACCACGGACCAAAGTCTGGGCATACGCACACAACACGACTCTCAACGTGAACAACTGTGTGTGCAAGAAGTGGAGAAAAGGCTTTAAGTAATGTAAGAAGGCTTACAGTGGACTACCATTGAAGACTTCAATAGCTTTAAATGGGTGAACACTCGGTTCCCACCGGTACAAAAGTAGCCAAATATAAGCTCACAAGTATTTAAAATGAGAAAGCACTCAGTTTATAGTGTGTACAGAGCAAATTGGACAGAGCTTCCTCGCCTATTTCTCTCACAAAATGGCCACCCCAAGCCCTCTATTTATAGAGGAGGGAGCCGCAAGTGTACTTGCGGCTGCCCGGTGTGCCCCAACAATGTGGGTCCTGCCATATCGAAGTACGTGCACTCAGACAACGCGTTGTTCGCTCGAACCTTCATAACTTTCAATCCGGGAGTCCGATGGAAGCGTGCCATACCATTCCACAAAGCTCTTTTTGAGGGCTATTCAATGACATAGGATTTGGCCTTTTTTGATTTTGGGAATATGGGTCCATGACCGAAATAGCATTTCTGGGTTTTCGGTAAACAGTCGGTTGAGCCGTTTTGCGTAGTTTACGCTCGGAAGTTAAGATATGGTTCTTGTGAGACTTCTTTTGAAGCAATTTGAGTTGAAATGAGTGTATTTGATTTGAGTTGAAGTTGATTTGGCAAAATAATCATTTTGCCCCTCCCGGGGTTGTTTCCAGTTTTCGCATAGTTGCAGCAGTCTTGTCTCAGGGTTATCTCTGAGGTTGACCTGATTTTGACTTTGATTGTCCTTAGGGTTATCTTTGAGGTTGGCTTGACCTCCTGGGGTTATCTCCAGGCTTTGAACTTGATCCCCCACAGTTATATCTGGGGTTGGAACTGATTTTCCCACGGTTATCTCTGGGGTTGGAAACTGATTTCCTGGGGTTATCTCCAGGGTTGGAAACTGGATCTCCTGGGGCTATTTTCGATTTTGGAATTGATGTTGTGGTCCTCCAGGGTTATCTCTAGAGTGTGAAAAAGATGCCTATTTCCTCAGGGGCATGCGTATGCGTTCGTAGGGCTTGACTGAGGCTTAACTAGGATTTTACCCGTTTCTGCTGGTGAGTATTTCTCTTTTGATTTCCCATGTATAGGTTTAAGAGTGTTCACTGACAGCAGATGTTTTGCCTTTGTGTTGGCAGTTCTGGGCCTATGAGAGGCTCCCATGCTTGCTTCCTATGAGTGTGTTAGGATTGGATACCTATCCACGAGGATGGCGATGACATCATTCCATACTGGCGGAGGTCCCTGTAGCTGAGGGTTTTACTCATTACCGCCTACAACTGGAGTTATTGACAGCTGACGTCATCACATGGATTCCCTATTCTAGGGATTATTTAGCCATTGGATTTGAGGATGGGTACCCGACTGGCGTCGAGCATGTGATATCCACCCGTAGGGTTTCTCTCTTCACAGATGGAGGATGGGAGCTATATTAAGAAGAGCGTGCTATTAGGAGCACCACAGGAGAGATCTGTATACTGATCTTGCCTCCTGCCAGGCGTTACTAGCTTGTGTTGCAGTCACCCATCATTGATATCCCATTGTTGGGTGTTGACGATTTTGCACTGTCAGACGGTCCCTGCACTCAGGAGATATTCCATCATTGGTGGTCCCCTCGTACCATTGGAGCCCAAACCCGCGCCACTCAGTTCATGGGGGATATGATTTCAAGATTCGCGATGATGATGGATTGGCTAGCCTGTGTCCGAGATTCGACTCATGTGACACATATTGACAGTTTGACCCAGCGACTGGACCGGACAAATTTCTTTATCCGGCATTTGGGCAGAGATCCGGCAGAGGCAGATACTTTTGATCCTTCTAGCTCAGGTGCTGCCCCCTTAGATTACCCATTTGGCTTTGCCAGTGCAGATCCTCCCTTGTATAGGCCTAACATCCCTGTTGATAGAGATCCAGTAACTCAGGAGGAGTTACATCAGGTGGACAGGATTGATTATGTAGATATTGACACCGTTGTCTTCTTTTGATGTGTATTCTCATTATCTCTTTTGATATGCCTCTGTTAGATATTGGGTGGCTGTGCCCCATTCTCGCTATATCTTTTGATAGGCCTCTGTTAGTAGTAGGGCGTCTGTGCCCCATTTCCCTATATTTTTAGCTGTACAGAGATGATGTATTAGATGATGATATACTTAGGAATGAATGTACATTTTTTCATTCCTTATATCATATTGCCATCTATTATCTGTAATACATGTATCATGTTATGCATATGTATGTATGTCTAGAGATATTCAGCATTGACCCCTGGATGGTCTTATGATACAGCCTACATAGATGTCTTCATCGACAGTCAGCCACATAGATCACACCCCACCAAACTTGGTAGCATACCATCTGAGGTCGTGGTATGATAGTATGTGTGACGCCCCCAAAATTAGGTATACATCACCCATCTTGGGTCGCCAGATACATGGTACAAAATTCAAATACAATTTACTAATACAACTGTCGTGTACAATACGACAAAACATAACTGTGAGTTTGAATACAATTATTGTCTACTAGAGATTATACAAACTCAAAAGGAGTCCTCATTACAATTATTATCACACTATTTCACAGAATAGTGAGGACTACTAATGCAACATCTAAGACCATCACTCTGTTCCCCGACTAGTCCCTACTACGTTCTCATTTCCTGAAGAGAACAACGAAAGAAAGGGTGAGCTCAACTAGCCCAGTAAGAAATATTATGACTAAGATAATGCATAATAAATTATCGTTAGCCTTCAACGATGTAAAGCGATAAAATATAACAACATCAAGTTTAAGCTGCGGTGAACAAGCAATCCATTAAAAGAGTCAAGTAGAGAATAAAATCTACTATCTTCTATGATTTAAAAGGTTTTCATCACTTTTATTCTTTGGGACACTTTAATAAATAATCCACATCATCGAATCACCCCTGCACTACGACCAAGGATATTATTTAGTATCACGACCACAAATTATCCATGCACTACGGGCCAAGGACATTCGTGTATTCATTAATGGTCATGATCATGCCAACAACTGTCCATCAATGCACTACGGGCCAATGAGGACTTTTACCACATCAATTTGTGACATTACGGTCATTATTACACTGAATAATCCCTTGTCATAATCATACCAAGTCCATCTATGCACTACAGGCCACAGATGACTTTCAAAATATAAACATGAGGATGATGACAATGATATAAGCATTCAATAAAACAAGTTCAAGAATTAATTTTTCTAGGAACTAATAACGTCCAAATTGTAAACATGATACTGCTTTGTAGAGTAAAATTCAAGAATGCTTAGAAGAATATTTACATAAAAAGATACTGGATGAAGCGCAAATATCAAGGATATTCCACTAATTTCATGGAGTATAGAAGTCAAAGTTTTAACCAACTGAGTATAATAAAGAATGGAATAACAAAAGAAATCACCACGTAAATCGATAGACCGCTTACGTGCGAGTTATTCCAATGAGATAATAATAAAGGATGGAACCGGTCCGCCAGAACGCATGCAGACGCAGGATATTCCGGCGAATAATAAATAATGGAACTGGTTAACGTGAAAGCCTTGAGAGAGAATAATACGATAGAATAATAAATAATGGAACCAAGTCCCGTAGAACGCACGACGAGGATATTCCGACGAATAATAAATAATGGAACCATGTAATAAGGCGAACGCTTAGTACGGATATTAGATATAATAATAAAGAGCGGAATATTAGAAGAATGTCACCATGTATAAGGGTAGCAGCGTATCTGAGTTATTCAATAGAATAATAAATAATGGAATAACATAAGTTCTCTTCATTAAGACGAAAGAAAGAAATAACACCCCTTACCGTAAAAGAAACTGAATATAAGAGTAGGGAAGTAGCAGAATACTTTTCTATAAGTTCTCTTATAATTCTCTCTTTAGAGTTTCAGTGAATTCATAAGAAATAATGAAGGAATGAGCTTCTATTTATAGGAAAATGGAATGAATAGTAACTAATTCATGAACGGTCCAAATTGATTTACTATTAAACGGACGATCCAGATTGGTTTACTATTAAAACTAAAACAACGGTCCATACTGATTTACTATTAAAACTTTAAACCACCGATCCATATTGATTTACTATTAAAACTCCACCAGCGGTCCATATTGACTTACTATTATATCTTCAACCAATGGTCTAAAAAATTAGCACATCTCCTCATGGAATAATATTGTACCCAAATACCCGAATGCACAATACTAGAGTGAATAGTAATTGGGTGAATAGTAACTCGTGAATAGTAACTCATGAATAGTAACTCATAAATAGTAACTCGTGAATAGTAACTCATAAATAGTAACTCGTGAATAGTAACCCATGAATAGTAACTCGTGAATAGTAACTCATGAATAATAACTTATGAATTGTAACTCATGAATAGTAACTCGTGAATAGTACTCCGACACGAAAAGTGTCCCGAATACCCAATTAAACAATATATCCTCCAGACATCAATTATACTAACACAAATAAGTCCAACACAATGGAACTATAAAATTCATCTTTAATCAACACGAACTTATTCATCATTAATATTATAATTCACAATATTTAACAACCGTGTCGTTCCCGAGGAAGAGGGGCTTTCGATAAGGATTTCTCCTTATTGGTGGCGCAATTAGGTGACCAAACCTCTCCTTGTGAGAACTTCTAGACATTATCGATATTGCAAATAATAATATGAATAACTTTTCCGTCTCAATTATTGAATTAATAATATATCATATAATGCGAGATGATATTCTTTGTAACAATAATTGAATCAATTATATGAGAAATATGATCACGGCCAATTTCTTGTAGCAATAATTGAGTATAAGCGAGTGACTTCTCACGTAAGCATCGATAGTCAATATCAGTGTGCTCTTTTGTGAAACAACGCCAGTACATTGTACTTTTACTACCGGGTAGTTCAAGCGGTTTTAATGGTAACACCTCCGTAGTTATTTTCACAAAGTATTTTTGTCGTTTTTCTCAATCCAAACAATAATTCCGTTAATGGGGTCCACCAATGATTGTCTTGGTTATACGAATATCCCTTTGTTAAAAGCGAATATTCCTCGACCAATGAATATTATATAACAACTTGCGTACTTTGCAAAATTTATAAATATTACCCACAACTATAACATTATATCAAATCAATACCATAATATTCAAAAATATAATTCGAAAAAAATTATTGTTTATTCATAAAAGTTGGGGTCTTACAACCTCCCCTTCTTATGAAATTTCGTCCTCAAAATTAGGGTACATACCTGGTATGTCGAAGAGATGAGGATATCTTGACTTCATCTCAGATTCTAACTCCCAAGTCATTTCCTCCACATAGTGGTTTCTCCACAAAACTTTGACTTGAGGTATAACCTTGGAGCGTAGAACATGATCCATCTTATCCAAGATTTTAACAGGTAACTCTTCATACGTTAAATCTTCCTCTATCTCGTCTGGTTCTAACTCAATAATGTGGTTTGGGTCTTTCACATATTTACATAACATAGATATGTGAAAAACATTATAAACACGAGACATACTTGGCGGTAAGGCGAGTCTATAGGCCACAGTTCCCACTCGCTCAAGAATAAAAAATGGGCCAATGAACCGAGGATTGAGCTTTCCTCTCTTTCCAAATCTCGTAACTCCTTTCCATGGAGCAACACGTAACAACACATGATCTCCAATATCGAATTCTACGTCCTTTCGATGAAGATCAGCATAACTCTTTTGTCGATCTTGTGAAGTTTTTAAACGTTGTCGGATCGTTTGAATCTTTTCTTTAGTCATATGTACCAACTCCGGTCCCAACAACGTTGCTTCACCCACCTCATCCCAAAGATATCTTTGAAGCGACACTTTCTCCCATACTGGCGCTTGAATGGAGCCATGCCAATACTTGTTTGATGACTGTTATTGTAGGAAAACTCCACCAATGGTAAAAACTTGTCCCAACTTCCCTTGAAAACAAGGACACAGAGTCTTAATAGATCTTTAAGAGTTTGAATAGTCCTCTCCAACTGTCCATCCATCTGAGGATGATATGCCGAGCTAAATCGTAAATCCGTGCCCATAACTTTTTACAAACTAACCCAAAATCATGAAGTGAATCTTGGGTCTCGATCAGAAACTATGGATACTAGCATACCATGCAGTCTTACAATCTCATTTATGTACATACGAGCAAGACGTTCAAGTGTACAAGTTTCTCGTATAGGTAAGAAGTGAACAGACTTGGTTAATCTATCAACAATGACCCAAATTGCATCTATGCCTTGAGAAACCTTGGGAAGACCAGTAACGAAATCCATGGTAATGTGCTCCCACTTCCATTCTGGAATTTCAAGTGGTTGTAATGGACCTTTTGGTACTTGATGCTCCGCCTTGACTCGTTGACAAGTTAAACACCTTGAGATAAACTCCGCTATCTCTCTCTTCATATTACTCCACCAAAATGTATGTCGAAGATCCTGATACATTTTGGTACTCCCAGGATGGATTGAAAATGGTGTGTTGGGCGCCTCCATCATGATTTTATACTTTAAATCAGGGTCGTTAGGAACACAAAGTCTGGAGTTGACTCAAAGTATTCCTTCTTCATCGATTCTTGCTTCCGGCATAGTACCTTCTTGCACTTTCTTCCTCATACGCATCAGCTCTGGGTCTGTAGCTTAAGCAGCTTTAACTTTATCAATTAAAGTCGGTTCTACTCATATATTCGCCATCGTCACATGGGTCCCTGGAGTTTTTAACTCTATCTCCATCCTTTGCAAGTCACACAAAATGGGCCTCTGCGTTGACAATATCGCACTCGTACTTGCATATGATCTTCTACTCAATGCGTCAGCTACCACGTTCGCTTTTCCAGGATGGTATTGGATGGTATGATCATAATCTTTCAATAGTTCAATCCAACATCGTTGTCGCGTGTTGAGTTCCTTTTGAGTGAATAAATGTTTGTGGCTTTTATGATCCGTAAAGATCTCCACTTTCAACCCATACAAGTAATGCCTCCAAATTTTAAGTGCAAAGACAACAACTGCTAACTCTAGATCATGAGTAGGATAATTCTTCTCATATTCTTTGAGTTGTCTTGAGGCATAGGCTATGACTTTCCCATGTTGCATGAGAACACATCCCAACCCTTTGCTCGAAGCATCACTGTAGATGACAAATCCCTCCGAGCAGATGGTATTGTCCGAGCAGTCTTTGAAATGAGTCTCCTCTTGAGTTCTTGAAAACTCTTCTCACATTCTTCGCTCCAACCGAACTTTGTATCTTTCGGAGTTATTTGAGTTAATGGAGTAGCGATTAGAAAAACCTTCCACGAATCTCCGATAATAACTAGCTAAGCAAGAAAGCTACGACTTCGATCCACCGATTTATGTTGCTCCCAACTTTGAATAGCTTTAATCTTTCTTGGTCAAGCAGATATTCCATGACTTGATACTACGTGCCCAAGGAATGCTACTTCCTCAAGCCAGAACTCGCATTTCTTCAACTTGGCATAAAGCTTGTATTCACGAAGCTTTTGGAGTGTCAGCCTCAAGTGTTGCTCATAATCTTCATGGCTTTTGGAATAAATAAGGATGTCATCAATAAAGACGACCACAAAGTGATCCAAATATTCCTTGAATACTCGGTTCATCATATCCATGAAGGCAGCAGGAGCATTAGTCAATCCAAAGGACATGACTAGGAATTCATAATGCCCGTACTGAGTTCTGAAAGCCGTCTTTGGGATGTCATCGGTTCTAATCTTCAATTGGTGATATTCGGAACGAAGATCAATCTTTGAAAATAATTTGGCTCCTTGCAACTGGTCAAACAGGTCATCAATACGTGGCAATGGGTACCTATTTTTGATGGTGACATGATTCAACTCCCGATAATCAATAAAAAGTTGCATACTCCCATCTTTCTTCTTCAAGAATAGAACAGGAGCACCCCAAGGAGACATACTAGGACGAATAAAACTAATGTCTAACAATTCCTGCAATTGGGTCTTTAACTCCTGAAGTTCAATAGGAGCCATTTGATATGGGGCTTTGGAAATGGGTTTTGTACCAGGTTCAAGGTCGATAAAAAATTCAATTTCACGCTCTGGGGGTAGGCCAGGAAGTTCTTCAGGGAATACGTCAGGAAATTTATTAACAATAGAAATATCGTTCAAAACTGACGTATTTTTGTTTAAATCTGTGACATGAGCTAAGAAAGCTTGACACCCGTTTTTCAATAAACGAATAGCTTTATGGCTTGAAATGACCGTGATTGATTTTAGTGGTTTGATCGCTTGAATTCGCATAATAGGTTGATTAGGAATATGAAAACTAACAACCTTACGAAAACAATCAATTTTTGCATGATGAGTAGTTAACCAATCAATCCCTAGAATTACGTCAAACGCAAGTATTTTTAAAGAAATAAGATTGACATGTAATGTGCGGTTACCGATTTGAACCAAACAAGACTTATAACTAGTGGATGTAATGAAGGTTTCTCCCAACGGAGTTTCCAAAGATAAGTCAAAGTCTAATTTCTCCGGAGTCAAATTTAATCGTTGAGCGCAAGTAAAAGAAATAAAAGAATGGGTAGAACCGGTATCAAATAAAGTATAGACTTCGCTAGAGTTTATGATAAGCTTACCCGTGATGACCTCATTCGGGTTCCTTGCTTTCTGGGAGGTCACAACAAACGCTCTTCCTTGCACTACCGGCTTTGACTTTTCTGGGACGACTTTTGGTGCCTCCATCCTAGCTCTTGTCTTCGGTGAACGACAAAATCGGGCTAAGTGACCTTCTCTTCCATAATTATAACATGCTTTGGACGGCATCGCGAAGTTTGGACTGATGTGTCCCTCCCCTCCGCATTTGAAGCATATGATAGGTGGTCGTTCTCCTTCCTTAACAACGGGTGCTGGTGCTGAAGTCCTTCCATCATTGTTGAATCTCCTCTTCTTGAAATGTCCATTCTTATTGGTTTGGCCTTCATTACCACCAAAGTGGTAACAACTTCTGGTCTGTTGATTCCCTCCACGCTTGTTGTCACCACTTCGATGAGTGCTCTCCTTTGGTTGCGTTGACTCGTTATCGCTCTCCACTAACTGAGCCCTATTTACAACATCTGAATACAAACACAGTTTATGAGAAATAAGATGTTGACGTATCTCAGGTTTTAAACCTCGCAAAAACATTCGCGTCATTCTCTCCTCATTATCCACCAAATGGGATGCAAACCGGGATAACTCTACAAATTTAGCCTCATACTGCGACACGGTCATATTATTTTGCTCCAGCTTGATAAACTCCACCTCTTTTATGTGACGAATACTTTCGGAAAAGTACTTGTCGTTGAATAGTTCTTGGAACTTCTCCCAAGACATCTTGATCACGGTGTAGGTTGAGTACGTTTACCGATTCCCACCGATGAATCTACCTCTCCTCGCAACATAAAGGCGGCAAAGGGAACCTTTTGCTCATCGGAGCATCCCAAGACATCAAATATCTTGGTGATCTGCTTTATCCATGCTTCCGCCTTTAGTGGTTTTAGCTCTCCAATAAACTCCGGTGGTCCCAGCTCCTTGAACTGTTTAGCATTGACCGTCCGAGAGTTTCCTGTATTCCCACCTACATTGTGGACAGGAGCCGCTCTCGCCTGCTGTTGCATGAATTGCATAAAGCCTCAAAACACTCCGTCATTCATCATTTGGTTAGTGTTGTTGTTTGCATGAGGATTGTCGCCTTCCTGATGCACATTATCCTGATTATATGGTGAGTCAATGGTCGCCTGTGCTCCATTGCTATTCTCAAAATTCTCGGATGTCATTTTCAGATACTGCCACAAAACAAATGGTTAATTAACATGTAACATATTATCCCTATATTTTGACCGACCAATTAAATACCAAAAAAAAACTTAGGTAGGTCATACTAGCGAAGGAATTCCCCGTCTATCCCCTCCTAGTTCTATTCTCACATCTTAGCCAGGGATCATATCCCTAAGCTTTGATACCAACTGTGATGCCCCCAAAATTAAGTATACATCACCCATCTTGGGTCGCCAGATACATGGTACAGAATTCAAATACAATTTACTAATACAACTGTCGTGTACAATATGACAAAACATAACTGTGAGTTTGAATACAATTATTGTCTACTAGAGATTATACAAACTCAAAAGGAGTCCTCATTACAATTATTATCACACTATTTCACAGAATAGTGAGGACTACTAATGCAACATCTAGGACCATCACTCTATTCCCCGACTAGTCCACTACGTTCTCATTTCACGAAGAGAACAACGAAAGAAAGGGTGAGCTCAACTAGCCCGAAGAAGAAATATTATGACTAAGATAATGCATAATAAATTATCGTTAGCCTTCAACAAGTGTTAAAGCGATAAAATATAACAACATCAAGTTTAAGCTGCGAGTAGAACAAGGAATCCATTAAAAGAGTCAGTAGAGAATAAAATCTACTATCTTCTATGATTTAAAAAGGTTTTCATCACTTTTATTGATGGGACTCGACTTAATAAATAATCCACATCATCGAATCACCCCCGCACTATGGCCGAGGATATTATTTAGTATCACGACCATAAATTATCCATGCACTACGGGCCAAGGACATTCGTGTATTCATTAATGGTCATGATCATGCCAACAAATCATCCATCGATACTACTACGGGCCGATGAGGACTTTTACCACATCAATTTGTAACATTTTGGTCATTATTCCACATGAATAATCCTCGTCATAATCATACCAAGTCCATCTACGCACCACTGAGGCCATGAGATGACTTTCAAAATATAAACATGAGGATGATGACAATGATATAAGAATTCAATAAAACAAGTTCAAGAATTAATTTTTCTAGGAACTAATATCGTCCAAATTGTCAACATGATACTGCATTGTAGAGTAAATTCAAGAATGCTTAGAAGAATATTTCCATGAAAAGATACTGGATGAAGCGCAAATATCAAGGATATTCCACTAATTTCATGGAGTATAGAAGTCAAAGTTTTAAACAACTGAGTATAATAAAGAATGAAATAACAAAAGAAATCACCATGTATGCGATAGACCGCACAGGCAGGTTATTCTAACAGAATAATAAAGGATGAAACCAGGTCCGACGTAAACGCACAAACAGGATATTCCGACAGAATAATAAATAATGGAACCAGGTCCTACGTAAACGCACAGACAGGATATTCTGACAGAATAATAAATAATGGAACCGGTCCCGCGAACGCATATGAGACGAGGATATTACGGCAGAATAATAAATAACGGAATATTAGAAGAATGTCACCGTGGATATAGGGTAGCCAGCATTATCTGAGTTATTCAATGAGAATAATAAATAATGGAATACCATAAGTTCTCTTCATTAAGATGAAAGAAATAAATAACACCTTTTCACCGTAAAAGAAACCGAATATAAGAGTAGGAAGTAAGTAGAATACTTTTCTATAAGTTCTCTTATAATTCTCTCTCTAGAGTTTCAAATTGAATTCGTAAGAAATAATGAAAGAATGAGCTTTATTTATAGGAAAATGGAATGAATAGTAACTAATTCATGAAGCGGTCAGATTGATTTACTATTAAGCGGACGATCCAGTTGGTTTACTATTAAAACTAAAACAACGGTCCATACTGATTTACTATTAAAACTTTAAACCAGCGATCCATATTGATTTACTATTAAAACTCCACCAGCGGTCCATATTGACTTACTATTATATCTTCAACCAACGGTCTGAAAAATTAGCAAATCTCCTCATGGAATAATATTGTACCCAAATACCCAAATGCACAATACTAGAGTGAATAGTAACTGGGTGAATAGTAACTCCTGAATAGTAATTCATGAATAGTAACTCATGAATAGTAACTCGTGAATAGTAACTCATGAATAGTAATTCATGAATAGTAACTCATGAATAGTAACTCGTGAATAGTAACTCGTGAATAGTAACTCATGAATAGAAACTCGTGAATAGTACTTCGACACGAAAAGTGTCCTGAATACCCAATTGAACAATATATCCTCCAAACATCAATTATACTAACACAAATAATTCCAACACAATGGAACTATAAAATTCATCTTTAATCAACACGAACTTATTCATCATTAATATTATAATTCACAATATTTAACAACCGAGGTTGTTCAGGAAAGAGGGGCTTTCAGATAAAGATTTCTCCTTATTGGCGCCATGATTAGGTGACCAAACCTCTCCTCGATGTGAACTTACAGACATTGTCGATATTGCAAATAATAATATGAATAACTTTGCCGTCTCAATTATTGATTTAATAATATATCATATAATGCAGATGATACTGTAACAATAATTGAATCAATAATATGAGAAATATGATGCATCAATTACTGTAGCAATAATTGAGTATAACTGAGTGACTTCTCACGTAAGCATCAATAATCAATATTGTGTGCTACTATGCAACCACGCGTATTACTGTACTTTTAACACCAGGTGTTTCAAAAGTTAACGGTAAAACTTTCGCCGTTATTTTCGTAAAGTATTTTTGTCGTTTTCCCAATCCGACAATAATTCCATTGTGGGGTCCACCAATGATTGTGTCGTTGTACGAATATTTCCTGTTAAAAGGAATATTCCCCGACCAATCGAATATTATATAACAACTTGCGTACTTTGCAAAATTTATAAATATTACCCAAAACTATAACATTATATCAAATCAATACCATAATATTCAAAAATATAATTCGAAGAAAATTATTGTTTATTCATAAAAGTTGGGGTCTTACAGTATGTCACCTCCAAATAGGGTGACCGTAGATCTACGACTACAACATTCCATAACCCTCTTGATGTTTCAGGTTCCTGCGCAGTTTTGTAGAGGGTATGCTGGAGCATTAGATACTAGAGAGATGGGTCTTCCGGTTTAGTACCCAGGAGCTGACTTCTACATTGGAGGAGTATGAGCAGTTGATGACTTTTCCCTTAGACATGCCTTGCATTCATATGGCTATCAGAGATATGCGCCAACAGTTCATGACCATCACCAGGTTACAGCGTAGAGTAGTAGAGGATGAGATTACATCTGGTCATGTACTATCCCAGTGTTTCCTGATAGATAGGTTTGGCTCATTGGACAGCTATGCACGTCATTCTGGGGATTTCACGACACCAGAGGATTAGTGGCATTTGGCCAGAGTGGATGTATTCGTGATGTGCATAGTGTCATATGTATACATGCCATGATATATGGATGAGCTGGACATCGGGGTTATCATGGCAGTGAGAGCTCTCAGGGAGGGTCATACCATCATTCTGATACTTGCTTGATATTTTTCCTGCTTCTTTAGGGCTTGTGATTTTGATGTATTCTGAATTCCTCCTTGATGGATGGACATAGAGTTGTCTCTGGATATTTTAGAATGGATCATTTATCTGTGTGTATCCCCTACCATCTCTTTGGTGTCTTGGGACTGGTTTCTGTATGGAAATATGGAGAGGATTGTGGTTTTTCCTCTCTGAGATTGACCACACCACAGATGGTCACCAGTACTCCTATTTAGGAGGAGCCTAGTTAATTCCATCTCTTATGGATTGGTATTGCTCTTCGAAGCACAACCGCAACTTAGATGGTCGCCGAATCTCCTATTTAGGATGAGGTCAGGTAGTTCCATCCCTTTGGTCTGAAGCCGGTGAAATGTAGTGGATTGAAGTTTTATCCCAGTACCGTTGAAAAGTGTTTGTGTTTTGGTAAGGGGTGAGACCGAACCATAAATGGCTGCCTACGTACTCCTATTGAAGAAGAGATAGGGTCTGCGTAGTTCGAACCTGGTGTAAGAGGTTCAACGCTGTATGTGGCAAAAAGGGTGTAGGAATGTTTTTGTTGTTTTTTATTTTTGTATATATCTGGTGTAGAAGTATTTTTGTTTTTTTTCTTTATTGCGACCGGGCCATATAAAATATGGTTGCCTACGTACTCCTGGGTATCGGGGAGATCATGTCGACGTAGTTCGCCCCTTAGGACGATTTGTAGTCGATGAAAAGCTTGATCCCATGTGCAGGACAAACTGCGGGGGAAAAGAAAGTTTGATCCTAAGGTCAGAATAGACTACAGGTGTGAAAAGTTTGATCCCATATTTGGGACAAATTGCAAGTGTGAAAGGTTCAATCTGTGATAATCCGAGATTTTGAATAATCAAAATTTTACGAATAATTTTTTTTTTAATATTAATATTGATTATTAATTTTGTGACAAGTATCTGAGATACGAGTCTCGAGAAGGTCAATTTGTATATTGACTAATAAATTTAGAGTAGAGTTGTGCTTAACTGCTTTGGAAACCCTAACCCTAATTTCTGGAAATGGATTCGATAGAAAATATAATTAAAATAATTATATTAATGATCAGTACGCGTGTGTATTGTTTAGAATTGTTGAACAATGATTGATCAGGATAAGGTTTAAAATTATAAACCCTAATAAGAGATTAAAAACCCTAATCTCATATTTAGAAAACCAATTGTACGGTTAAAAACCCTAATTGTACGCCGAGAAACCCTAATTTCATATTCAGGAATCCTAAACCCTAAATTAGGAAACCCTAATCCTAATTGACAAGCCTAAGGTGTTTATTAAGCTTAAATATGATTAGAAACCCCTAATTATATTTTAGTTATTTTAATTTCTATTTTACAAACCCTAATTGTAATTTAGAAATTTTATTTTTCTAATTAAAACCCTAAGTTGGAAATTGTAGAAACTAATTATGTAAAACCTAAGGGTTAGGACCTTAGGGTTAGGACCTTAGGGTTAAACCCTAAGGGTTTGTGCAAACTCCTAGTATGCCATTAAAATGGGAAGGAAAAAGACCAAAATTTTTAATATGTAACATGTAATTTGAGATAGCAACTTTA
This sequence comes from Panax quinquefolius, assembly GCA_020205615.1. NCBI lineage: Eukaryota > Viridiplantae > Streptophyta > Magnoliopsida > Apiales > Araliaceae > Panax > Panax quinquefolius. The sequence continues at coordinate 40,532 of JAINUW010000486.1, forward strand.
GTTGGTAAGCAACCACATTGACTTTGTGAGACAAATTATCAGCCTCCAGCCGAAATTAATTAGATCCAAGCAACATCTCAACATATATATAGATTTGGGAGAGAGAAAGTTACTACATTTGCATTATTTTCCAACCTAGCTCTTACCAACTCTCTCTCTCTCTCTCTCCTAAACCAATGAAATTGCTAAGTATATCAGTTCTAAATACAGCCCTAGATCAACCAATAACAGATTGGAGAGCCAAGATCTAAAATTATTCAAGAAAAGGTATACACCTAATTTTTATTTTTGATCCATGTTGCTAAGAAAAAGTTTTTGTTTATGTGTTTAGATCTTTGCTAGATGATGTGTAATGATGATCTATGTTGATATAACATAGATCTATAGCATCAAAATGCTTTAAAATAGAGTTTTTCAAAACTGTCCAAGAACATGGTTTGTGATCTAACAAGATAATGTCAGGCGCCACAGATTCGTATATGTTTATGATTTTTGTTGTTTGATGTTTTGGATCCGTAGTCTTGTAGGAGGTCTTTATTCTGAAAAAGAAATCAGGGCCATTACATGTTCTGATTGCACGATATTCATGGTCAAACACCGTTGACCGACGTTGACCATGAACTTTCTGGGTAACCCAAAAAGTGTAATATGGCGTCTGACAACATTTTTCGAAGCCCAGATCTGACAGATTTGATTTTGTTTGTTGATGTTTTTGTAATATATTTGTAGCTGGTTATGTGAACAATAGATCTATGCTTTAAGATCTCTTATCTCATAAACATATGGAATGTAATTATTGGTCAAACCTTGCCATTTAATCGTGGGACGGTTTACGGAAAACCCGAAGCCGTAAAATAACTTTTCGACAACCTTTGACCAGATTGAATCTGAATATTTTGATGTTTTTGGACTAAGATATTGACATCTCGTTGTTTCTTGTCATGAATACTATGTGTATGAATCATAAAACCACAAAAACAGTGATCAGAACCTAGATTAAAATGACCTGGAAAGTGACTAGAGGAACTGCTGGGTTTCTGGGAAAACCCAAAACCGTCTGACAATGACTTTGAGAGGCTAGATCTAATTGTTTGTTTGTTGTATGACCTATATTTTGATTAAGAGTTGTAGTAGTGCATAGTTACTACAGGATCATTGTTCAAGTTAGCCCAGATCATGCCTGAGCTGAGAATCATGGCTGGTCAAACGAGCAACCATGAACACGAAGCTGTCAGTGTTCTTGAGCTCAAGAACCCCAATAGCGACGCTTTGTGTCGCTATAGCCTTATAGTGACGGTTTTATTATTTTCTAATTTCTGAATATTCCGGAAATTATTTAAAAATAGAAATAAATTACAATAATTAACAAAAATGGTTTTAAAAATCATTTTAAATTCTGAAAAATAACTTTTAATTATTTGGGAGAATAAAATATATATTTAGAGTATTTTGGAGAATTCTAATTAATAAATTAATATTAATGATATTAGATTATTTATTTATTAAATTAAATAAATGAATTAAAAATGGTTTTATTGATTTAAAATTATTTTAAAATGAGAAAATGTTTTAAAAATATTTTAAGTTATAATTAATGACTTTTAATATTCTCGATAATAATTTCATTAATATTTAGATATTAATGGTGATGATTTAAAATGATTTTAATTATTTTAAAAATTATTTAAGTAGAATATTGATGATTTAAAAATATTTTAAGTTATTATAAATAACTTTAATATTTTGACAAGTATGTTATTAATATTTTATATTACTAAATATTAATGATAATAAGATTATTTGATAATTAAACCATTTAAAATTGATTTAAGTGTTTAAAAAATTATTATAAATTATAATAATTGTTTATAAATTATTAAAAGCTTCTGAAAAATATTATAAATGATATTTAACTTATCTAAAATAATATTGAAGCTTAGAAACCGAGTTTAAGTGACAATAAATGTATTAGTTGTCGGATAGGGTGACCAGAACACCGAGAATGGACCGAAGTCCAACTAGACCGAAATAGTTAGACTTGATAAGTGTTTATGTGACAACCTAAAAATTTAGAATATTTTTAAAATTTTTATTAATTAATTTAAGGTTCAAAATTAGAATCTAGACAGAAAATAAGTGTATGTGTTTGATATTTTTAAGATTTAATTTTGAGGATTTCAAAATTCTGTGAAGGATTTAGGTGAATTATTCAGGATTAAGTAATACGTGAATATGTTTTGTGGATATGTGTACCGTATGTGGTTAAGGGTCAAGGGTTGATCAGATAATCGATATCTGTAACAAACCCTAAGAATATATTAAGAACGTCAACGTTCGGTTAGAAAACCCTAGCAAATTACAAGAAACCCTAGAAATCGGTTCTGGAAACCCTAATTTCAGTTCCGATAATCTGAAACCCTAAATTCGGTGCATAAAACCCTAAATCGGGAAGTTAATGGTGTAAGCGTAAATAATTATAGTATATTAATCAGGGTAAAGCTTAATTAATTAGCAAACCCTAATTTCACATTTTGAAAACCCTAATTACGGATTTAAAACCCTAATTTTATAATTCGGAAAAACCTAAGTGTAAATTAAATGGTTTTAATGTTAATTAGGATATATTAATTCTAATTTTCAAGTTAAGTAATTAGAAAACCCTAATCTAATTACAAAATCAAATTTCTATTTTAGAAAATTAATTTTTCTAATAGAAACCCTAATTTTTGGGTTATAAACCCTAATCCGCGATTTTGACCCTAATTGCTAAATTAGCGATTTTAATTAGGAAATACTAATCCTAATTAGCGAGATTTAAAGTATTATTAAGAAATTTTAATATAATTAGAAAATTCCAATTATAATTTAAAAATATTAATTTTCTATTTTTGATAACCTAAATTGGAAATTTTAGGAAAATAAATTGCAAACCCTAAATTGGCTCAAACCCTAAACCCTAAGGGTTTGGCAAATTGTCTAGAATGCCATTAAATTAAAATATCAAATGACCCATTTGCCATTAATGCATTATTGTGACTTAGCTTTCAAATTTTGCCAAGAGATTGGGTTGTTGACCAACTAAAAATCTCCCATGTGCCTATATCTCACCAAAATCAGATATCCTTGCCACCTAGCATCAATCTTAACCATGGACTAAAAAGATCTAAGATTAAAAAGTAAGAAATACTTACTTTATTTCTCATTTGCTTCAAGTCCCTTCTCTCTCTATATTTTCGGATCTTAGAGTGAGAGAGTCTGAGAAAACAAGCCCTTATAACATCAAGAACAGATCATAAGGATCAGAATCAAAGGATCAAAGCTAGAAATGGTAAGAACCCTAAATTTTGAAATTTCTTGATCTTATGTTAAAAGTTGTAATTTGTTTGTTAGATATGTGTAATAGGATGTCCTTAAGTGATCTGGGTTGATAGATCATGGATCTATAACACTTAGATGCACGAATCAAGCATTTTTAGAAATCTAGAAAAATGGAAAAATTATGACCTGACAGTCGAATGTCAGACGCCATAAATCTTTATGTGATAGCGTTTTTGTATGTTTTATATTTTGAATGTGTTCTATGTCATGATGACTGTGATCTAAAACTGGAATCATGGTCGGATCAAGTGTAGATCGAAAGATATAAGCGGTCAAACCGCGTTGACCAGTCACGAAAATGGGTTTCTGGGCAACCCAGAAACCCAGATCTCGCTTGACAATATTTTCTGTACCTTAGATCTTGCAGTATGATAGTGTTTTGGCTATGTTGTTGATTTAATATTGTAGACAGGTATGTGAACTACACATATAAGTCTTTATAACACCTAGAAATATTATAGAATCAAAGTTATAAAGGGTCAAAGTAGTGTTGACCAACTGCCTTGCACGAAATCTGGAAAACCCAGATTTCTTCAAGACCCGTATTTCTGACAAGGTTTAACTGGCTTGAATCTTGTGATTTAGTTGTTGATATGATGATCTTATGATATAAGCATGTACCCTGACATCGATTTTACAGTTATGAACCTTTAGAATGTAATTACCAATTTCAGAATGCAAACCATAAGGATCTAAACCTAGTACCCTCGACTGTTCTTCATTTTCTGGAAAACCCAGAAATGAAGAACAGCGTTGTCAGATATTTTGGAGGCTTGAATCTCTCAATTGTGATATGTTCTGACCATGACAATTATTTGTGGTTGTAGTATTCCATAAGTGCTACACTACTAACATTTTAGTCAGCCCAGAAACGTAATAAACAAGGATCTATCTCTGGTCAAACATGGTAACTTGAACACTGGCATGAAGGTTCTAGGCAGGCATCAAGAACACCAAGAACACCTATAGCGACGGGTCTGTCGCTATAGGGCCCTTTAGTGACAGTTTTAATTTCTAATTTCCGGAAATTATTAAATAAATTGAAATAAATAGATTTTAATTATTAAAAATACTAAATAAATTCTGAAAAATTATTTTAAATTCTGAAAAATAGTTTTTAATTATTTTAAGTATATTTCATAAATATTTAATATTTTTGGAATATAAATGGTATTTAATTTATTTAATTATAATATTAAATAAATGATTTAAAAATGATTTTAATACATGAAAAATAATATTATGATAAAAGAAAATATTTTAAGTTGTTTTAAGTAACTTTTAATATTTTATGATGAAATTCATTAATTAATTAACATTAATGATAATTAGTTTATTTAATAAATATATTAAATAAATTATGGAAAATAGAATAAATGATTTTAAAATAATATAAAAATTATATAAGTGTTAGAAAAATATTTTAAGTTATAAAATATAACTTTTGATATTTTGTCACGAAAATATTAATATTTTTATATTAATAGCAATTATCGAATAATGAATTTAAGTGTTTAAAAATCATATTTAAATGATTTTAAAGTATTATAAATACTTTGTGATATTATAAAATATATTATAATATTATGGCATATATTTCATTAATATTTGATATTAAATAAATATTAATGATAAAAAGAATTGTGTGGTATTTAATTCATTTAAATATGTTATTAATGATTAAAAATACGCGATAATTGGTAATAATTATCTGAAAATTATTATAAGTCTATGAAAAATATTTCGACTTATAATAAATTATCTGAGATAATTGTTAAGTGTTAAGTCAGAGTTTAATTGAACTTAGACTCGATAAAAGTATGACTAGACTGTCGGGATGTTAGAATTGTGTTGAGTTCAACTCAGACTGCAATAGTGTGACTTGATACTGAGTCTTATGTGTGTTATAGACTGATAGGGTTATGTGTTATGTGTTATATGTGTTTAGGTTATTTATTATATATATATATATATATATATTAAAATATTATATTGTGATGATATTATTCTAATATTGGAGATCTATATTACTAATATTAGGTCTTCGGATAAAGCGTTATAAATTGCGTAGCGGTAATCAACGGTTCAGGCAAGTTTGTATTTACTTAACTCTACTAATATTTGTTTCATTCGGATAAGCTTAAGGTTAATCATTGTTGATTTCCATGTATAATTGTACTCTGTACATATTGCATGTATAAGTCAGGTATGAAAGGCTGATCACCTTCATTACCAGTTGTTTCAGATATATTTGTTCATGTATAATACTTGTTCAGTCATAAATTTGTTCCTGCTAGTTCACAATTATATTATTGAATTATAGCCAGCCAATTATTCAAATCATTTCAATCATGATATATCGTTATATTGTTGAATTTAAACTTCTTTGGGCAACTTTCATCTTTCGCCTTGCTATATCATGATAAACATTGCAGATTAAGACGAACGCGTCGGATACAGGAAAAGATTAAAGAAAGTTCTAGCTTTAGTTTATGTATGCGATTAGAAATGTAATAGTGTAGTTTAATAATAAAGTTATGTGTTAGATAGTTATGAATTGTGTATTAAGTTAAGGTTACTCGACCTCGGGGAATAGTGTGTAATGTATTGTATAAACAATTTATGTTTATATCTTCTGCAAATAGTAATAGTTGTATAGAATTATCGAACTGGATTCGAGGTGATTTGGGACCTAGATTCGGGGCCGTCACAGTTTATATCGGTTATAAACACTGATGTGTCTATGTGGTAATGTGCTTAGGAGAAGATTGACTGTGAATTACAATGTTGTGTGTTATGAAATATTATGTTAATTGTGAGACCGATATTATTGGTTATAGGTCTTACGAACACAGATAAATATTTTGTGTAGCTGTAATCAGCGGAAGAGGCAAGTTTCCTAACTCAACCTTGAGTTATATTCATTCAATTATTATAATGGTTAATTATTGATCATTATACCATGTCCAGGGAATTTATTGTTGATTATTCGCAGTTAGTGCATATTTAATAATTCAAATTGAATTATTAATTCTGAAAATATATTCGTAGAATAACTGTTGTTGGATATTTAAATTCGTAGAAGCTAATATCGACAGTACAGATAATTCTTGTTTATTGTCGAATTATGTTGAGAAATGTCTTAGCTAATTATTCTGGCTAGACGAACATTTGTTAGAACTTGATAGATTCGAGAAGAGAATTCAATTGTTATTGATAGATCGATGCCAATTATTTTGGCTAAATCGATAAGTAAATAGAAATTAAAATCATTAAATTTCGTTGTTAAATCAGATCTTGATTTTGAGACTGAGAAGAATAACCTTTTATATAAAGGGAACATTTTTAAGTCGTATATTTGACCATTGCGCGCGACCTAAGTATTATGCATAATATAGGGTACAAGGAGTTGGCTGGCTCTAAGTACTTGCAGAGGGGTATGATTTAATCTTTATGGTTATCTGATACTCCTGCGCATGTATCAAAGTAAATCTTTGATAGATACTCGAGAAAAGAAGTTCAAGATCCAATGGATCACTCAGCATAAATCTGGAAAACATTCCACTTTGTAATTACGTAGAATTGATTCTTGATTATTCATTAGAATATCGCAGAAACTTTGAAAGCGTTGTACTCTTTCATTATTAAATTATTGTGTTGCCTAGAATACGAGAAGACTTGTTATTGATTAACAATTTGTTCAGCTATTTCAAAGTTAACCGAACTTTGCTTTCATTCTATCAAAATAGATAGTCTGTTCTTATTGATTTGTATACATTTATTGTATGTCTTAACTTGCGGGACAAACTTGTTGCTCACCCTTGCTATATATAAAACATTTTAGTTAGAATCGAAGAGGCCAGAGGATCGAAGAAAAACAAAGGCAAAGGCAAGATGTTGGAGTAGTATTATGAATAATATTATTATTATGTTGTATTGTATTGTAAACCCTTTTTGTATATCTAAGGGGTATTTTTGTAATGTTAAGGTTAGTGGACCTCGGACTTATGTATTAACAACATATGTTAATGACTTATGTATTCCTATTTATATATGAATGGGTAGTTAAATGGTATTATATTGTGGATCGTTAACACCAAACTCGGGGGTCAGGTAACCCGGATTTGGGGGTGTCACACAATCCCTAGTGGGATAACTGAAGTTGTATGAATGGAGTGAAGCCAGGCTGCTGGCTTGAAAAGTATGTTTCCCTGAGGGGCAAAGTGCGAAAAAAAGTTGTATGTAGTGAAAAGTAAAAGAACCGAAATGACTGGTGATCTGATGATCCAACACCAAGATGTTTGCTTGATGATAACCTTAGACATAGTACCGTTTCCCGATGTTCAAGTTGATGAGTTGCAGAAATTCATCGCCGTCCATTTCCTATAATCTGAGAGCGCCTCCTGTCAATACCTCCTTGACAACAAACGGGCCTTCCTAGTTTGGAGCAAATTTTCCATTGGACTGATCTTGGTTGTGAATGATCTTCTTTAAAACCAAGTCATGTTGTTTAAACACCATAACCGGAGTTTCTTGTTGTAGGATCTGGCGACGCTCTATTGATATAATTGACCATGGAAGGTAGCCGCGGTTCGCCTTTCGTCTATTAGAGACAATTGGTGATAATTGTCTTGTACCCATTGGTCTTCATCCAGCTGAGCGTCTATCAACACTATGAGGGATTCCATTTCCACTTTTATAGGTAGCACTGCTTCCATCCCATAGGTTAATGTGTAGGGGGTTGCCCTAGTAGAAGTGCACATTGATGTTTTGTAGGCTAACAGAGTATAAGGCAATAGGTCAGACCATCCTTTGTGGTTGGCGGACATCTTTTGCATGATCTTCTTGATGTTTTTGTTAGCCGCTTCACCATCACCATTCATATTTGGATGATAGATGATGGAGTTGAGGTGCTTGATGTGGAATTTGCTGCATAACTCCTCCATCATTTTGTTGTTTAGGTTCTTAGCATTGTCTGACACAATTACCTCTAGTTGTCCATATCGACAAATGACATTGTTTCTTATAAAAGTAATGATGACTTCTTTGGTAACCCTGGGGAAGGAGGCTGCTTCTACCCATTTGGTGAAGTAGTCAATCATAGTGAATATAAAGCGATGCCCATTACTGGCTTTGGGCTCGATGGGCCCGATCATGTCCATTCCCCACATTAAGAAGGGCCAGGGCGAACTCATATTGTGAAGTTCCCTTGGAGGGGCGTTGATGGCATTTCCATGAATTTGGCATTGATAGCACCTCTTGACGTGATCATCATAGTCACCCTTGAGGGTAAGCCTATAATGTCTTGTCCTGAGGATCTTCTTAACAAGTAGGGGGCCGCTCATGTGTGGGCCACATACTCCACCATGGACCTCATCCATGAGCCTCTGAGCTTGGTCCTTGTCCAAACATCTGAGGAGACCTAGTCATGCATTTCTTTTATAGAGTGCATCGCCGCTCAGGTATAATTTCATAGCAAGTCGATGGATCCTCCTTTTCTCATTCGGGCTCACCTCAGCGGGTATAGATCCATCTCGTAAATTCTCCTTTATGTGCTGATACCAAGGATGTTGGATGGGAGGTAGCTCAACCTATACTTCTCCAACATAGTTCCCATAGGCTGGTGCCTTTAGCAGGGCAAATGTGATGCTTGGTATGTGTTCCTTATCAGGTATGTGAATCAAGGAGGCCAAAGTTTCTAGCGCATATGCAAAGTTATTCCTGTTACGGGGAATGTGTAGAAAGGAGATCTCTTCGAACTCCGAAGCCATCTGTGAAACTTGCCGATGGTAAGGCAGTAAATATAGCTCTTTGGTTTAATAGATTCACATGGATTATCTGATTACCAACTTCGAATCCCCAAAGATAGTTAACCGTCTGATGCCCATTGAACATGCAAGTTTTAGCCCCATGATACAGCCTTCATACTCTGCTGTGTTGTTGGTGCTAACAAACTGCAATTTGACGGCGACGGGATACTGCTCCCCCGTAATGGATACTAGAACTGCTCCAGCTCAAGAGCCTTCCATGTTTACAGCTCCATCAAAATACATCTTCCATGTTTGGCGTGCATCGTACTGATGGTGTTGTTTAATTGCCATTACCCCTTCATCGAGGAAGTATGTTTCCAAGGGTTTGAAGTCCCCTAAAGGTGCGACGGCCAGTTGATCCGTAATTCCTTGACCTTTGATGGACTTTTATGTCACTTAGATGATGTCAAATTAATTATTGTAGGATTAACTGATATCTGGATAGTCGGCAGTTCAACATCGATTTACTGAACACGTACTTGAGAGGATCCACGCATGATATGAGATGGGTTGTGTGACCATGGAGGTAATGTTGTAACCTCTTGGAAGCCCATGCTAAAGCACAACAAGTCTTCTCAATTAGAGTGTACTTGTGTTCACTACTGCTAAATCTTTTGCTGAGGTAATAGATAGCTCATTCTCGACCTCTATCGTCTTTCAGTCCCAGCATGCAGCCCATGACATTGTCACTTATGAACAGGTACATGAACATGGGAACATCATCCCTGGGTGGTACCAAAATGGGAGCTTTGACTAACTGCTCTTTGATTGTAAGGAAGGCCTTTTAACACTCATCGTTCCATTTCATGGAGGAGTTCTTCCTTAACAACTTGAAGATGGGCTCACAGGTTGCTGTGAGTTAAGAAATAAACCTGCTAATGAAGTTGACTCTTCCCAAAAATCCCCGTATTTCTTTCTTTCTCTGAGGAATGAGCATTTCAATGATGGCTTGGATTTTGGTGGGATCCAGCTCACTCCCCTTATGGCTAGCTAGGAATCCTAACAACTTGCCTAATTTAATGCCAAAGGCGCACTTGGCTGGATTCAACTTCAAGTTGTACTTACGCAACCTGTTGAAGAGCTTTTTGAGATGGTCTAAGTGGTCTTCTTCCCTTCGAGACTTGACAATGATTTCATCCACATAGATCTCTATCTCTTTGTGCATTAAGTCATGGAAAAGAGCCATCATAGCTCGCTGATAGGTGGCTCCGGTATTGATGAGACCGAAAGACAACCGTCTATAGCAAAAGGTTCCCCAAGGTGTTATGAAAGCAATTTTCTCATGATCTTCCTCAGCAACAATAATTTGGTGGTACCCCGCGAAGCAATCAACAAAGGCGTACATGTCGTATTGAGCAGTATTGTCAATGAGAATGTGGATAAATGGCACGTGAAAGCTATCCTTTAGGCAAGCTTTATTCAGATCCCGGTAATCCACACAAACTCGCACCTTTCCTCCAGGTTTAGGTACGGGAAATATGTTGGATATCCATTCAGGATATGTGGACACCATGATAATGCCAGCTTGAAATTGTTTCATAATTTCTTCTTTAACCTTTAAACTCCACTCAGGCTTCAATCACCTGAGCTTCTACTTGACTGACTTGAATCCTTTTTAATGGGAAGGCAATGAAGGACAATGTCAGTGGAAAACCCACCATGTCTTCATGAGACCATGCAAACACATCCCATAATTGGGTTAGTAGTGTAACCATGTCATTCCTTTGGTTTGGAGTGAGGTCTGAACCAATCTGGATTAACTTAGGTCTTTCTAAGGTTCGGGATTGAAGGAAGTGGTTTGATCAAGGTTGGGTTTAGGTTTATCTTCGACCCATTCTTTGATCTCCTGAGGTATCTCAATGTCCTCATATATTTCCATCAAGTCTGAGTCCAACTTTTCATCAAAGTTACAATCCTTGTGGAGAAGAGGCATCTTATCAGCAAGTACATGCACATCTAAGTTCAGAGTCCTGAAACAAAATATGCTTTCACTTAATATATGAAATTGTTTAATCATACAAAGTGTTAGCATGTACTGACAAAATAACTACTAATACTATACAGAAAAATAAGTAGTTAATGATATCTACAGGGTTGAAGGAGTTTCTGCCCATTTTACCCCTGTCGACCTATGAAAGGAGTGCTGCTCCAATTGTCGAGGGCAAAGTCCTGGTGGACTGCAGTGATGGAGGGGCTGTCATCGTCCTCCTTCTCTTGAATGATGACCATTACGTCTGGGTAATCATCGTCTGGGGTGTATCTATTTGTATGCTCATCATGGACAATGATGTGTATGTTGGACATCATCCTAGCAATGTTTTGCTTAAGTCTTTGTTCCTCTTCTTCCACTTTAGGATCAGGAACTAGGACCTCGTTTCCCTTGACTGGTATCGGTTTGGGAAATAACATAGCCATTATGTTGGCTGACACCTTCACCGGAGATTGTGCGGGCTCAGGATTTGCCGGTGGAGATATCGCCGTGTGGTAGAAGATGGAGGAATCTACTTGTGCTTATGAGGATTCCTATGATTGGAACTGGCAGAATAGCCTAGTCCGGCTGTCCCGGTTTGACTGGACATTTGAATCGGGCGCTTAATGCCCTGATGACTTTTACCTAGCCCTTGTCCAGGCTGATAACCCAATGACATCATTTCTTGAGTAGCTGCCATCACTTCGGCAGAAATATTGGGTACGAGAGGTGGGGCCCCAACAGGATGGTAGTGAGTGTTTCTCTCCTCCAGGGCAGGAAAATTGACTGGCTCAACTTCTAAATTGTAGCTAATGACTGGTATGTAACCTTGCTTAGGACATTCCGGTTTAGCGTTAATCGTGACTAGGCTGTCATTAATGATGTATTTAAGTTGCTGATGAAGAGTGGAGGGGACGACCCCAACCATATGAATCCACGGTCTTTCCAATAGTAGGTTGTATCCTGAATCTATCTTGAGCACGTGAAAAGATACGCAGAATGTATGGGGACCAATCTCAATTGGCAGTTCAATCTCTCTGACTGAATTTTGGCGGGATCCGTCAAAACCTTTAATAACCGTATAGCTGCGTCAGATCAGTTTGAGATTGACGTTCTTCTTTACTAAAGTAGCATAAGGACATATATTCAGAGACAAACCTCCATCTATCAAGACTCCAGCTAGCATGTATCCGAAGGACAAAATCGCAATGTGCAACGGCTTGCAATGACCGATCCCTTTGGGCGGTAAGTCATCATCAGTGAAAGATATCACATTGTTGTTAAAAATGTGATCAACCAAATGTTGAAAATTTTCCACATCCACTAATTTTGGCAAGTAGGCTTCTTCCAAAACCTTTAGTAAGATTTTCATCTGTTCCTCGAAAGAGAAAACCAAGTCCAGTATTGAAATTTGATGCGGAGCTTCTCTTAAGCTTAAAACCACCTTGGTTTCATTATGGCCCATAGTACGGAGAAAATTTTCAATTTTCTCCATGGGAATTTTCCCCTTTGATTTGATGGTAGGCTTCATCACCCGTTGGGGAAGATACAGTGGATTCTCCTTCAACACTGCATCAGATGTATGAGAGGTGTAATGCCCCGAAATCTGGTCTATCTTCACACCCGTATTCCGTACGTCAAGAGTACATCATTCATCCAACATACATCATTATATACTGAAATATAATGACATACACTCTCAAATCCCAGGTTCTGGAAACCTTATAGCCTTTTTCATTACAACTATTAATAAATACATTATTCATTTCATCTTACAAGAGTGACTTTTATCCTCCACCAAGGATACATAATAGTTCATTAAACTAGTCTATAATTCAATTCCATCGTTTTAAATTACAAGTCTTCACTTGATCTTCTTGCTCCTTCACCTTTTAAATAGTACTTCATCTGGATACCGTCAGCTTGATCTTTACGGGATCTTTAAGTTCTTCTAACCTTGTTCGCTAAAAATTATTTTTCATTTAAAGCAAGTGTGAGCATTCAATTGCCCAACAAGTCATAATAGTTGAACAAACAACTTCAGAATTAAAACATTTCTTTAGAACTTCTATAATAGAACAAAGGTTATAGGCGACTTGAATAATAGGAATAGTCTTGATTCCTATCATCTTAAAACATCAATCACTTTCACTTTGAAATACTTTCATCCCTCTACCTTTTTCATACACATCACGTCGGCTAGAATCATTAGTATGAGACTTAACAATAACGGTTCATGTATAAACAGAACATACTTGTATTGAACAGATCAATCACAGAACAATTCATATCATAGAAACACTGAAGTGTTCAAATTATGGCTCAAGGCCTCATACGTTCTACCACCTTGTACAAATATCACACATTCGTACATAGACAGAACTTCTCAAGTTCAACATCTGAGAAGTTTAAGAAACTAGCATTCATGTAATATGAATGAAGTTAGGAAACTTGCCTTACGCCCAGCTATAGCTTACGCTGAACTGCTCATTTCAGTTCTTATATAACACATAACAAGAAAACATAAACACCAATTAGTCATATATTGAACTTACGCATTGGTTTACTTAGCTTTACTTCTTAGGATTCGCGTTTTTGCAATATAAGTTTACGCGATTAACTTCTTTTACTAGTTTACGGCTTTGTGACATACAGAAATGTCTTACTCATACGTTCATCATCTTGGATGATTTATATTCTTATCTTCTTCTTATAACATCTCTAGGACTCAGCACACATCGCTTCTCTGCTAGTAGTCCATATGGTACTCTGAGTGGTTTCCCACAAACAACCAACAAACAAGTTCCCGTCTCATCTACACTGCCCACACAGTGAGTTAGATCGATTGCCAGTTTTGTATATACCTTTGCTCTCTAAAGGAATTGTTTAGCCCAGCTCCCATATGTCAACCATCAAAGGTTATGATTGTACCACAACCTAACTTCTCTTAACTTATCTGAACCATTAACTATAACGTTCGTTAAGTCAATTTCTTATTCTTTACGACTTTCTGGCAACTAAATGTCATACCTCAGGATTCATTCCTTATCGACTCACATTCGGCTTTCATTAATCTTATTACCATTTGTTATGGCTTTCTTGATAATTCATCTCTTATTTAATACTTTCGTTATCCATTACATGAACCCCATGTGTATTACTCATTCTTAGTGTCGAAGCTATACCAATCGGTGTATGCTAAGACCGATCGTTCATCGCAACAACGTTGCGTTCACAGCGTCTATACGCTTCACACTTATCTCTCATTTTCATGACATAACATCGAAATGTTATTCATTACCCTCGTCACTCAATGTCTAAGGAATCACAACCATAGCAATCCCTCACGTTCGTTCAGCCCAACTACGGTCCCCGGACATCGGTTACGTAACCCGTGATATATTCTTTGTCATTTAATCTCGTTTAATCTTTACGTTCAACCTTTAATAAAGGTTTAAGTCATTTTCTTAAGTGCTATATTTTAGGTGAACTATATGTTCATATTTCTTTCTTGCACATCCCTCAGTATCTGAGAAATAAAAATCTCATTCCTGGGCATTGTCTTGCCGTACATTGTGGCGCTATGACATTGTGCCAAATCCTCTTTCTCGCATTGGCTACCCTACTTCACCTTCTTCCTTTGATGTGCAGTATTTAAACAAACCCTTTGTTATCTCTCGTATTGCATATTTCATTCTCTCAGTTTTATGGTAGAGCTTCATGACTGCATTTTACTTCCCAAAGCTCATCGGCCGTTGTTGTGGCTGAAAACTAAAACTCTAGAAATTTCTCTAAGTCTTGAATAAAGTTTGAGACGCTTACTTCCCGATCTCATAACTCCTTCGTTATAACTTGGAACGAGGTCATTCCAAAGTCATTCTCTTCCTTACCCCTTGGACAGAACTTCGTTCTGAATCCGTTAGCGTGTCATTCGACTGGCTTGATCTTCACCCTTCGTTCATTTTACGTTTTTAACGCTCTTCGTTCGCTCATCCGTAATTCTCTCATTCGAACTCGAAATTCGTTCATTCTTGAGTCCATGACTCACGTTTTCTATGTTCTCTTACATTCTTATGAAACCCTACACATTCGAGTTCATTTACTAACTTTCTAATTCTCGTTCGTCTTTTATAAAATTTTGTCATAACTTCGTTATAGTTTTAATCCGTTCTTCATGAATGTTTCTATCGTTCCTAACCAAGAAATAAGCAACTAACTTAAACGTGATGGTTTTAAACTTGTCCATCAACAAAAATTATCCTACGAAGGTTTTAAATTTGTCCATCAACAACGTTCTTCGTGTTCTTCACGTGTGGTCTTCCTGTTCTTCGTTCGTTCTTTATTTTTAATTGATATTTTGGATTACGATTTCACTTTGTATTGGAATTTAATGTTATAGAACAGTATTCCTTACTTATTTCACCTACTTATTCATATAATCTACTCGGATCGCTCTAATTCATTAAGAATCTTATAATTCTTTAAGAAATTTATAAACTAAATTTCTAATTTTTTTTCTTTGTTTTCTCATGATTTCAATCATATGAAATCATTCCAATCTTCTTTTACCTCTTAATCCTATTAAGTTATGTTTTTAAACATAGAACTTAAAAAAATTTAAAAAGAGACTAAGTTCCGGATTACCGTTCTCCTTTAATCTTCTCCCGTCGGACAAAGTTTGCAGATGAGCAAGCTCTTCCTCCTCCTTCTCCTTCCCATCCGACCTCTCTCTCTCTCTCTCTCTATGTTGTAGGATTTTCAAAATCCCAAAACAATGAGCTCAAGCTTCCTATTTATAGAATTTCCAAGCTAGGGGTATTTTAGTCATTTTGCCCCCAAGCTCCTTACTATTCACACGTCCTTACTATTCCCAACTCCTCAATACACCTCCTTACTATTCACGTAGCTTCCCTTGGAAGCTTCGTGGTTCCGTCTTTCGGTTTTCGTCCGACAGTTCAAAAACTGCGATTCTCGGAACTCACTTTTCCTAACCCTTAGGTTTTAAGTCCACAGGCAAAAACTTCGTTTTTGCCATAACTAAAATATTATTAAATATTCCCTCACGTCTCAAAATAAATCTCCGAGCAAAAATGGATGAATAGTGCTTATTTCGTCTTTTTCCCCAGAAATATTTTTGTTTCCGAAAATTTTTTATTCTCGTCTTAAATATTCTTATTTGTTCAATCTAGCTCGTAGCCAGAATACTCCCGACTTATAAGCATCCTAGGTTCTAGAACAATTAATAATCACACAGCACAGAATAGTATTAATAAAAATTAGTTTAATTAATAACTAATTATTTAAACCTAAATTCTGGACAACCCGAATTTCCGGGTCATCACAAGAGGTGGATCCTTCAGCCTCTACATAATTCCATGGGACTTTTTGTAAGTTGATAATAGGATATTGTGATCTGAATGGTAAGCTAATTGGCTCTGGAGCAGCCACTTTCAAAGGATTGTCAACTCCTTTAATTAAGTTGAATTGCTTGTATTATGAATGGTTTGACAATTCCATCAACCTCGGCGGATATAACTGCTACCAATCCCTTCCATTTAGTAGGACAGGTATTCTCACTCTCAAACAATACAGTATCATCGTCTGCTAGTTACAAGACACCGTTGTCAATTAGATTCTGAATAAGGTGGCGGAGTGCCCAGTATTCTTCCGTGCTGTGACCGCGAGAATGGGAGTGATATTGACATTCTCCATCAGAACTGAACCATCCTGAACGGGGATTAATTGGAGGTAGAAGGGAGGTGATCATTCCTTTATTGATCAGCATCTTAAATATCTCCTCCATAGGTTGGCCTATGTATGTAAATTCCCTTCTATTGGCAAAATCCTGACGGGCATTGGCATTTGCTCTCTTCGTAACTTTGTCCTCCATTATTTCACTTTCTGAAGGCAATGATGGAGTGTTCATAACAATAGGGAAGAGACTAGTATGCTCATGGCTAACTAATTGGCGTGTGACTTGATGCTAATGGGTCACCAGTTCTGCGTCAATTGCTCAATTTGCTTACATAGAGATTTCATCTTTCATTCCATCACAAACTGGAACTTTGCATAATCCCATTTTTCAACACCGTCTTTGATGGTCTGGGATGATTCACCATTAAATTTGGAACTCTGCCCACTGCTCCAATTAATTATATTGACTTATTCCTCTTTGTGTTGAGGAAGATGGTTATCTTGTACGTGAGGTTGGTCTGGTTTGGTGACCACAATCTCATCATTGTCTATTAAATCTTGGATCTTGTGTTTCAAGGCCCAACAATCCTGAGTATCATGTCCAGGTGCCCCGACATGATAAGCACACTTCCGAGTAGCATTGAAACCCCTCCCATTCGGGTTGGCTGGTGGAAGAAGATGTGTGATTTTCTTTTGAGTCGTCAGAAGATTGAGAATGTTCTCGAGTGAGTCCCCTAAGGGTGTGAACACTCGAGGGCGTTTGACTTCTCCACCTTTAGGCAATGGAGGGTTAAAAGGTTGAGCTTGAAAAGGGGAGTAGTTTCTCCTCTGAATAGGCATATTCTGATTGCCTTTCTAACCTTGTAGTATTAAGGAAACATCCTCCTCTTTCTTTTTATGGACCCTCTGGGGGTTGTTTCCATAAGTTTCGGACTGGATGTGCTCAGCAACAGCTTTAAGGGCAGCTAGGTCTTGAATCTTTCCTGACTTCAATCCCATCTCAGCCATCTCACCATATTTAATCAGTACAGAGAATGGTTTACCAATGTTAGCTAAGACTTTCTCATAGAAAGGAGCTTCTTGTATGTCTATGAAGGTCATGACCATTTCTAACTCTGTCATAGAAGGAATAACTTGAGCAGCAAGGCGCCTCCACCTTTGAGCATACTCTCTGAAAGACTCATTGGACTATTTCTTGACCTTGGTAATCTGGTACCGGTCAGGAGCCATCTGAGACTGGAAGCTGTAATGAGTGAGGAAGGTATGAGCTAACTCTTCCCAACTATGGATCTTTGAGTTATCTAATCTGGTATACCACGAATGGGCTTCTCCAGTCAGACTCTTTTGGAATAGCTGTATTCTGAGCTTTTCGTCATCTGCATAAGATCCAAGTTCTCCAATGAACACCTTCAAATGTGTGTAAGGATCTCCTAATCCGTCATATTTTTTGAAGTCAGAAGTTTTGAACTTTTCTGGATAATGAACCCTTGAGAATATATAAAGGTCAGCATATGAGACACCCCGTGTGCTCCAATTCCTTTGATAGAACGAAGGGTTTCTTCCATATGAAGGACCTTTTTCCTAATGTCACTGGTGTCTGGATCTCCTTTGAGATGGGTGTTTTCAGGGTTTTTGTTTGTTGTAATCAACTGAAGTTCCAGATTTGTTTTTCCCAAC
The DNA here is from genome assembly GCA_020205615.1 of Panax quinquefolius. NCBI lineage: Eukaryota > Viridiplantae > Streptophyta > Magnoliopsida > Apiales > Araliaceae > Panax > Panax quinquefolius. The sequence goes on from JAINUW010000486.1 coordinate 59,060, forward strand.
CCTTGGGTTCCTCCCTATACAGAGGATTCTGTATGTATGGCATTTTTGGGCCCTTAGTATACTGATGTAGTTCTTTAAGAAGAACAGCCAAATCTGTAATCTGTTTATTTAATCCATTGAATTCTTTGTGGGAAACGGGATTAGACTGGTCCGATGAAGACATGATTGGCTGTAGGCTCGTGGCCTTTTTGGACTTTGAACGGGTAATAGGTCCGATTGTTTCCCTGCGAAAGACTTGCATAGTTTAGTCTTTAGGGAGTGTGTAAATGTTTACATGCTATGTAATGTATCCGTTTTAGGAATATTATCTTGCAAAATGGATGTTAGCTGTTTGTGACAAAAGATAGCATGTGAATTTAAATATGCATGTATACATATTTCTTCATATTTCCCATTACATGGAGATGAATATGCAAATGAAATTACAAGTAATTGACTTTACGAGTAATTTGAAATGAGAAAGCATGAAGAGACTTTCCTCCATGTTTGGTTTATCAGAGGTTGACCTATCTTAGGTTACTCTCACGGCTTTTTGGCATTAAGGTTCCCAGATCATCGCAATCTACTTGATGGGAAGTTAATACGGTCTTTCAATTAGAGCGAATCTGGATGGTGCCTTTCCTGAGCCTCGTTGGAATTAGTCTCCCTACGAGTCCAGTAATCAAACACCAACAGGATAGCCTCCTAGTAGAGGAACCACACAATATACATTCACATATAACGTGTCTCACTGTTTATGAAAATGATTACATATGCGAAACACTAATATCACAAGCAGATATAGTGTAAAGCATTAAGTGCAGTAAATATATGAATTCGTACACATTCATCATAAACATAAATGCAACATCCATACACAAGCATATAAAAATTTTGAAAAGATTATAATAGCGGCTTAAACCCTCTTACTGGCTTCCCCAGCAGAGTCGCCACCTGTCGACGTCGGGATTTTTATTTGTCCCTTTTCTGTTCTTGTTCTTTGGTGTTCTTATGTTAGGTGAGATTTGTTTGAAAAAACAAGTTGTGAAAAGGTCCGACATGTATATGTCGACGATTTGACTATAAGAGTCGCCAGTTGGTTTTTTATATGGTTGTACCAACACAATGCCAGAAAAGGTTTGCACATTGACCCGGTGATGTGACAATCGCTAAAGCAGTCCGTGAAGCAAGAGATTCATTAGGGTCCGGGGGCTTGATTATGCGGAAGGAAGGTGTTAGGCACCCGCCGACATCCATGTTACCACGGTGACCGCCACTTTTCAAGAAACTGTTATATGAATATGTGTGTGTGTGTGGGTCAATGTGCAGTTATATGGAAGTAGTGCGAGGCCTCGTTCACACATATATACACATGGTTTGAATTTGTGAAAAAAATCAGTTTTAAACAAGATATGGCAGTGATGTTTTGTAAAAAAGGTTTTTAAAACCCTTATGCTCAATAGTATTTGAGACCTTTTACACTTCCATTTTTTATTAAGTGTTCGGATTAATTATTTTTAATTTTTTTGAGATGCGAAGCATCCTCGAGAAAATAATGTACAAAGCACTCCCGAACTCATCGTGCGCATGAAAACCATCTGAGGCAGTCCAAACACCGTGAATAAATTTACAAGCTGCTTACAGCTGAAAATGTGCATTCACGGGAACCGAATATAGATCCAGTAGACTGAATCTGTGATCACATGATTCCTAGGCTCACATGATGCCGCAATTTGTATGAAAGCGATAAGCGAGTTATATATATATATATATATATATATATATATATATATATATATGAATATATATATACAAACATGATCAACAACCACGAAGCACCTACGGGGATCGAGAAATGTAAATAAAGGCTGTAAAAGCAATCAACCTCCACGAAGTAAACTCAGGCGAGGCGAAAAGTAAAATATATATATATATATATATATATATATATATATATATATTAAAGCGATAAACAGCAGATGTAAAATCTAGGCTCATCGAAAAAGATACAATTATATATATATATATATATATATATATATATATATATATATCTGATATAAATAAACGCTCCAGACATAAGTCTAGGCTCAATCGATGCATAACTCGATAATGTTAGTCCATATATAAAAATAAATATAAATATATATATATATATACAAACTGAAACAAAACCACGGACCGAAGTCCGGGCATACACACGCAACACGACTCTCAACGTGAAGAATGGTGTGTGCAAAGATGAAGAGAAAGGCGTTAAAGTGTGTAAGAAGGCTTACAGTGGACTGCCAAAGAAGACTTCTATAACTTTAAGTGGATGAACACTCGGCTCCCGCCGGTAAAAATAGTAGTTATATGTGAGCTCACAAGTGTTTAAAATGAGAAAGCACTCAGTTTAGGGTGTGTACAGAGCAAATTTGATAGGGCTTCCTCGCCTTTTTCTCTTTTTAAAATGGCCACCCCAAGCCCTCTATTTATAGAGGGCCATGGTCAGTCATGCGGCTCATTCTTGAGATATACTGCTTGGTGCCGGGGTGCCCCAGACTCCATGAGTCCCGTCGTCTAGAAATGCGTGCTGCGTGTCTTTGTGATGTCCTTTCGAACTTTCAGAATCGCGCAATTTGGGCATCCGATTGAGGTGTATAAGACCTATTTCGGACCGCCGTTGTCGAGAGCTACGCCATGACATGGGATTAGAGGTTGTACGAAGTCAAGAAGATAGGACCATTCCCTCGGTCTTCAAGCTTCAAATTCTATCCGGTGTGCTGCCTTGCGTAGTAGTCACTCGGGATTGGACCTCTTTGGTTTTTGTGGGACATTGCTGTGTAGAAATGTATGTATGTTGTTGTTGAGATGACATGATGTAGGATCGAGGTGGAAAAATGATAATTTTACCCCTCACCGGGGTTATCTCCGGTTTGGGCTGATAAAGCAGACGTTGCTCAAGGTTATCTCTGAGATTGGACTGCTGCAAGTACTGAAGGTCCTTAGGGTTATCTTTGAGGTGTTCCTGTCTTCCTGGTGTTATCCCCGGGTCTTGTACTGAGTGCCTCGGTGTGAGTTCCGAGGTTGAATTCGTGATGTGCATAGTAGCGTATGTATACATGCCACAATATATGGATGAGCTGAACATCGGTGTTATCATGGCAGTGAGAGCTCTCAGGGAGGGTCATACCATCATTTTGATGATTGTGGTGAAGACATTGAGGTCAGCCACATTTTGCATCACCTACCCTGCAGGGGTATTCACAGGCAGTTCGGTCATATTGTACGTGTGGTTTATGTCACACTTGAGACCGATTGGCACTTTCTGCCGACACGGGTACTGCTTTACCCACGATATAGCTATGTCTTACTCCTTTCAGCCATCAAAGTGTACATACGCTATGTCTTGGTCGGTATTCTTGGCAAAGATTAGAGATTCGTTTGGCATCCTACAGTGCATAGGGCTCAGCTCACCCTACAGCTTTATTACTCATGCTCCGGGCATGGATTATCTCCCTCTGGCTGGTTTAAGGGGTATGACTACCAATCATCCACTGGTCGTGATGTCACAGTTTGACTAGTTCCATGACTTCCATCCTTTTGAGGGGGCGTTAGGTCATCGTTTAGCTTCCCACCATCTATCAGCAGAGGACCGATCCGGGTATGCACGATATTGGGATCGGCCGTAAGATAGGCTGATTTTTTGTTAGCCATCCCAAAACATTTGCGTCAAAGTATTCTGCATGGATGGAGACAAAAACTTCATCGGCTACGGCAGTATCTACAGTGCCGAGTATTGATTCAGATGGTGGATAGTCTATGGAGGACATTAATTCCCACACCGAGGAGGAGCCATCTACTATGTTGCTACCAGCTCTTTTAGATTCTCCCAGTACTAGCACTATTGTGATCCAACATTCAGCACAGTACTCGAGTAAAGTCTCCATTTGATGACCTTTGAGAGAGATCAGTCCAGAGCCTTGATGTTAACAGCTCTTGATGGGAGAGACACAACTCTGTTAGAGAGAGATGACGCATTAGCTCGGAGAGATGCCGCTGTTGTTGAGCGGGATGAGGCCAAATTAGCCAGAGATTCCGTGACAGTTGAGAGGGATATTGCCATATCTTCTCGGGATGTAGCCGTCACATATAGTACCACAATGAGGTCCTTTACCACTGGCATGATTGTAGATATGAACACGTATATTGATGAGCACAGAGTCACCATGCAGATGGTTGTAGATCTGGTAGCCCGTGTGGATACCCTTGTACAGAAGACCACAACGTTACCTCCTTCTGCTAAGAGGGATACCATGTTGGGCTTAATAGCTCGCATATACACTAATTTGTAGATGGGCTTGTATTTTCCTGCACAGACTAGCTTAGCCATTTTGTTATGTACAGTTCATATTGTATATATCAAACAACATTATATATAGCAGGGAAATATATTTTTGATCACTTCCCTTTTAGTTATGCCTGGGTACTTGCTTGATATTTTGCCTGCTTCTTCGGGGCTTGTGATCTTGATGTATTCTGAATTCCTCCTTGATGGATGGACATTGAGTTGTCTCTGGATATTTTAGAATGGATCATTGATCTGTGTGTATCCCCTACCATCTCTTTGGTGTCTTGGGACTGGTTTCTGTATGGAAATATGGAGAGGATTTTGTCTTTTCCTCTCTGAGATTGACCGCTTTTACACAGGATGGTCGCCATGATACTCTATTTAGGAGGAGCCTAGTTAATTCCATCTCTTATGGATTGGTATTGCTCTTCGAGGCACAACCGCAGCTTAGATGGTCGCCGAATCTCCTATTTAGGAGGAAGTCAGGTAGTTCCATCCCTTTGGTCTGAAGTCGATGAAATGTAGTGGATTGAAGTTTGATCCCAGTACCGTTGACAAGTGTTTGTGTTTTGGTAGGGGGTGAGACCGAACTATAAATGGCTGCCTACGTACTCCTATTGAAGAGGAGATCAGGTCTGCGTAGTTTGAACCTGGTGTAAGAGGTTCAACGCTGTATGTGGCAAAAAGGGTGTAGGAATGTTTTTGTTATTTTTTGTTTTTGTAATAAGAAGGGTGTAGAAGTATTTTTTTTTCTTTATTGCGACTGGGCCATATAAAATATAGTTGCCTACCTACTCCCGGGTATCAGAGAGATCAGTTCGACGTAATTCGCCCCTCAGGACGATTTGTAGTCGATAAAAAGCTTGATCCCATGTGCAGGACAAACTGCTAGGGAAAAGAAAGTTTGATCCTAAGGTCAGGATAAACTACAGGTGTGAAAAGTTTGATCCCATGTTTGGGATAAATTGCAAGTGTGAAAGGTTCAATCCCTAGTGGGATAACCGAAATTGTATGAATGGAGTGAAGCCAGGCTGCTGGCTTGAAGAGTATGTTTCCCTGAGGGGCAAAGTGTGAAAAAAAGGTGTATGTAGTGAAGGGTTAAAGAACCGGAATGACTGGTGATCTGATGATCCAACACCAGGATGTTTGCTTGATGATAACCTCATACATAGTACCGTTTCACAGTGTCCGAGTTGATGAGTTGCGAAAATTCATCGCAATCCATTTCCTATAGTCTTAGAGCGCCTCATGTCAATACCTCCTTGACAACAAATGGGCCTTCCTAGTTTGGAGTGAATTTTCCCTTGGACTGATCTTGGTTGTCAATGATCTTCTTTAAAACCAAGTCATGTTGTTTAAACTGCCGTAGCCGGACTTTCTTGTTGGAGGATCTGGCGATCCTCTGTTGATATAACTAACCATAGAAGGTAGTCGCGGTTCGCCTTTTTTCTATTAGAGACAATTGGTGATACCTGTCTTGTACCATTGGTCTTCATCCAGCTGAGCGTCTATCAACACTCTGAAGGATTCCATTTCCACTTCTACGGGTAGCACTGCTTCCATCCCATTGGTTAATGCGTAGGGGGTTTCCCTGGTGGAAGTGTGCATTGATGTTCTATAGGCTAACAGAGTAAGAGGCAATGGGTCAGGCCATCTTTTGTGGTTGGTGGACATCTTTTGCATGATCTTCTTGATGTTTTTGTTAGCCGCTTCAACAACACCATTCATCTTTAGATGGTAGATGATAAGTAGGTTTTATACCTACTTATCTGGTACCTATTACTTGAATTAGTTGTTTAAACCAATGTTTTGTAGTTACTTTGCATGCATTGTGTGTGAATTTCATACATGTTATGTTATTTTGTAGGCTATGACACAACATTGGCATGAGGAAGCAAGGAAAAGCAATTCAAACAACTTTTGGACTAAAATATGCAAGCAAATGCAAGAAGGGAAGATTGCAGGGCTTTTAACAGCAAGTTAGATACATGTTCTTGGCTTGGAACTTGAATTATATTATAGATCTACTTCTTAGCTTTCCAGAACATCTTGAATCATCCCAATCAGAGTTCGGATGCGAGAGTTATGGCCTTTTTATCAACAAATATCAAAGTTAAGAGTTGTCATGCTTGCCATTTACATAGCATCTACTTCAAGCTCAATTTCAGCTTAGATCCGATCCGAATCTGTCAATCCTCAAAGCATGAAAGTAGTAGATCACGTCGATATCTTCGATTTGATAGGTGGCAGGCCCTGTAACGCCTAGCGGATCAAACATTATGTCTGTTTTACCAAAGGACATCGCAGCAGAAAAAGAAGTAGCGCGGACCGCGCTATACACAGCGCGGGGGGCGCTAGGCCACTAGATTTTCTGATACTCTAGCGCGGGACGTGCCCAGAATGGCCTAGAGACAGCGTGGGGCGTGCCGGTCGGCAAGGGGACAACTGTTTTAGGTTATTTGGTGTCCAATTTGAGCTAGAATAGGATTCTTAGTTGCCTAACTTGCTAGGGTATCCATTAGAACTATAAATACATGATGAGAGGCATAAAAGAGAGGATATATAGGCTAGTTTTGGAGGATTCCATTAGATTAGATTAGAGTAAATTAGATCAAAACACTAGTTCTTTTGAGATTTGGAGATTGAAGCAACTTGGAGACCATTGAAGATTCAAAGTGGGAGCAAGGAGGGAGCATCAAATCTACAGACAATAGATTCTATCTTCTTATCTTTTTCTATCTTTGTCTTTTAATGTTTATTCAATTGTGGATTCTTAGTTTTAATTCAATAATCATGAACTAATTCTTTGTTTGAGATTACAACTGATCTTATTGTGTAGTTTATTTTAATATGCTTTGCTATCAATTATTATGTTCTATTGTGAGGATTGTCTATTATGATTTGGACTAAATTGTTTAATTGCCTAGCTAACAATTACCGTGATAATCTATATGAACTCGAGAGATGAAGTATTGATTTAGATCTTATCATGATAGTATATGTTTGTGATTTCTGTATAGATGGAATTCATGATTCGTGTTTAGGATAGAGATATGCCTTTACGCCATATGTAATCTTATAGAGAACGTGTGCTTTAAATCGTTTTTAATTATAATTCACATAGAGATATAGTGAATTAGTTAATTAGGGTGTCTTGCTTAATTCTATCATCGGTGGATTTAAGTGAGTATGGGTATTATGCATCGAGAGGTGGTTTTATCTGCTTTAGTGTTCTTGATTACCAATTTAGAATATAGAATAATTGATGAGAAGTGTGTTAACTTAAATGAAGCAATAAGTGAAGTTGTGATCTTAAATATCCGTAATCTGATTTTTAACTAGTGGTAATTAGAATTAGTTTACTTATAATTTGAAATTCATTCATTTAAATAAGATTGAGTTGGTTATGGGTTAGTACTTGGTGATTTTTATTAAACAATTCCTTATGGGAACGATACTCTACTTTCACTTTATTACTTGTTGACCACGTATACTTACGTGTTGTGCGTAATTAGATTTTACCCAACAAGTTTTTGGCGTCGTTGCTAGGTAATTAATTTAATAATTATTTACCAATTTTAGCTTCAATCAAATTAGTCTTAATTTAAATATTTTTTTTATTTAATTCTCTTCCTATTTTTCTCTCTTTTCAAGTACCATGGCTGGATGCACATTATCAATGGCCTTATTCGAATATCACTCAGCCAAGGGACATATGAATTGATGGACTCAAAACCTTTTCTGCATTATCAGTACAACTTGAAAGACTTTCGAGGAGGTTGGACGTTGTTGCAGCCCAACGTATTCGAAGGATAGCAGTTACGTGCAATTATTGTCCTGCTAATCATCTGAGTCATCAATGCACCATCAATCTTGGGCCGGTACAGTGTGGGATTAATTACCTCAACAAGTATGCTTATGATAATTATCATCAAGTTTGGGGGTATCACCCGGATTCTTCATGGAGCTACAACTATCAAGACCAATATTATGCTCCAAATCTAACATACAGACCGAAATTCTCATATCCACCTCCATTGCCACAAGAAGAAAAGTCAAATTTGGAGGAAATCCTGTTGAAGGGCATAGCAGACCAAGACGAGAGGATGATGAGTTAAGAAATATCGAGCTACAATTTTCAGAACCAGATGGAACAACTCATCACTACTTCCATATATGGTCCGCAATACATGAATTCCAAAACTGAGACAGATAATTCGAGATTGGAGAAATTGTTGTCCAAGTTTGTAGCATTAAATGAGGATATGAGGATTAATCAAGAGCGGTCTATTCAGAATCAAGAGATATCAATTCAAAATCTGCAGAACTGGATGGATCAAATGCTCAAAGCCTTGAACAACTGTCCTCAAAATAATTGGTGTTATGACGAGGATTCCGAGATTGATGAAGTGCCCGAGCCAAATCTACAACTGGATGAGCCACGAGATGTTGAAAAAGAGGAGACAAGTGGGGATAATGACAACAAAATCTGTGAAGAACTAACTATGAGTACTAAAGAGGATGAGTCGATGTTATTAGTTCCCCAAGTTCTTTCTCCGCCAAAGTTCAAGGGTCCAGTTAGATTTGCAAAATCATGCCCACTTGGTAGTCATGTCGTCGGGGAAGCTCTTTATGACATAAGAGCGAGTGCAACAATGAAGCAATGGTGGGAAGAGAAAGAGAAGATAGACGAAGAGCCCATTGTGTTTGACACACTTCCATGCCCAAATATGATCAAAAAACACAATGGAGATAACACCTAGTTATTTGCCCTTCTTCATGGAGATTATACCGAGTCAGAGCATGCTAGGTGACTTTGATGCTATGACCATCGTGTATGGGAACCTCCCAAAGGATTATTTGCTACTGATGGATGGAGGATTCCTCAACTTTTGAAGAGGAATTGGATAGCGTTGACCAGACAAAGTCTGGCTGAAGGACTATAAATCAAGCGCTTATTGGGAGGCAACCCAAGTTTAATTTTTAGTTATTTTTTTAGGTTTCATAGTATTTAATAAATTTTTATGTCTTAGGATCTAACAAGCTTGCTTCTATCATATTCACAGGTTATTCAAGTCCAAATCAAGTGTGGTGCTCGATTTATTCCAATATGTCTGGCCTATTCTTCAGACTTAGCAGACAATGAGGAAAATGCTGTATTTTCAAGAAAGTCCTCTCTTTTAATTTTTCCTATTTCAGCCATTGAGGACAATGTCTAGTTTAAGTTTGGGGGGCATTTTAGTGTCGTATTACATATAGTTAGTTATTTACATTGTAATTCATATAGTTACATTTAGTTTTTGCATTCAGTTTCTTGAAAAAAAAATATATTTGAAAAATTGAAAAATTAGTAGTTAGTTTACTATGTTTATATAGCATTTAGTACATCTTGCATGAGTCCAGTTGTTTGATATTTTCAGTTTGTTTTAGCCAATGATGAGATTGTAATTGGGTAGACAAGTATAGTACTGATTATTAGAGCGTTGATGTGATTTTTTGTTATGAATTGAGTCTTTTTCTGTTTGAAACTGGTATAATAAGGATAGCACATAATGGAACTCTAAAGGATAATGCTAGTTTAAATGAAAGAATGCCAAGAATAAGTAGTGATGACTAAAGTTAGACAAGAACCTAAGTTTGGGGGGATATTTGGGGTATATAAGCTATAAAAAAAAGAAAAAAAAAGAAAAAAAAACTATGAATAAACACCGTTGCGTGCTTGTCTAAATTTGTGGCCTTTGTTACTTGAGTAAGTAAGCCCAAGGAGATTGTCTTTACACCTAACGCCCTAAGGTCTTAATGGTTTGGGAGTCGTTAGTCGAAAGCTCGTTAAGGTAGTATTGAAAAGCCTAAGGGAATAAGACATTTCATAGTTATGTGTATATAAATCAAAAGATAAAAAATGAACAAAACGGGAAATAAGAGCAAAAGCCCCCGTAGATGAAAAATAAAGCATAAGTGTAAGACCCCAAATTTTATGAAATAAAAGTATTTAATTTTTCTTCTTATTATTATTCAGTAAATGGTTAAATTGATAAAAGTTTAAAGTTAAGGGTGATATGTGCAAAGTTTACGAAATACGCAAGTAGTTATAAAATACTCATTGTTGTCGGGGAATATTCGTTTGGTCGTGGAATATTCTTGTTGTCAGGGAATATTCATACGACGGTGCAGTCATTTGTGGGCCCTATAATGGAATAACTGTCGGATGAAGAAAACAACAAGTTTGAGTTTTTAAATAATTGCGTGTAATAATTCTGAATTAACATTGTTAGAATACCCGGTGGGTAAAAAGTAAAATGTCTGGCGTTGTTGCACGCTAGATGCACGGTATTGCACAATATTTTTGAATTATTGATTCTTACGTAAGAATGCACTACTCAATAATTATTACTGATAATTCTTTATTCAATATTTTATTTTATTGATTCAATAAATCTTTGCGTTGATATTTTATATTATCGTTGTTTCAATAATTGTCATTTGCACAAGTATTTTCCATTATCGGATCAATAAATCATATTATTTGAATAATATTATTAGATAGCATTATTGACAATGTCTAGAAAATTCTGTCAAGGAGAGGTTTGGTCACCTAATTGCGCGCCAGTAAGGAGAAATCCTTATCGGAAAGCCCATTCTTTCCTGGGAACTGCCTGGTTGTCATAAATGTGATTTTGTAATATTATTTGTAAATAATTAATTATTAATTTATATGATAAGGAAATATTTATTTGATGCAAATAAAAATGATGGATTTATTTATGTGGTTATAAATGAAGGAATTAATGTTGAGGTATTTTATCAGTATTTTGTCGGATTGGAGGTATTAAAAGATCAAATCGGTGTTCTTAAAGCTCTATTGCGTGAGTTATAATTTTAATCTAACCGATGGATCGTTGTGATTTTTGGATATGTTATACATATATAATTTGAGTATATGTCCACAAATTTTGAACCGTTAAAAATTAACGCATGATTTGTTATGAATTTTAAAAGGTGTTGAAAATCGTCTGTTTGTGGATTTCAGATATTTTATGTCTAGAATTTGGAAAAACTTAAAGCTACAAAGTTGTAGAGAATTCGATTTCGTGTGGAATGGACATAATATTCGTATTTTTCTGATAAACGCACTATTTTCTATGAATTATTGACGTTTCAGAAAATAAAATGATTTTTATTAAAATTTGGTGGGACCCACTTTTATTTGAAAACATGAAATTTTGCTTAAATCATTCCAATTCAATTTTGCTCAAAAAATTGTGGATGAAGTGGCGTGGAAGAGAGATTAAATGAATTAATATTTTATTAATTTAGTCTCCTTTGGCGTTCTAGCATTTTCCTATAAATAGGCGCTTAAGTTAGAATTGAAAATCACACCAGAAACATAAGTTTTCTCTCTCTATATTATCGAGCGTATTATTGTGAGTATTTAGATACTTTGAGAATTGGTATTCAGTGTAAGTTTCCTTCGGCTTTGCATCTGATATTCGGTCGGAAAATCTTGCTTTCTTTTGAGGTAAGGGATTGTAAGGGTTAATATGTTTTTCAGTTTCGTAATTTTTTCGACCCTCAAAAATTCTGAAAATATTTGAAATGATAATTTGATGAGTTTTCTAGATTTTGTCCAAAAATGACAATTTTTGGATGTATAGATTAGGAGTTATGAATTTTATGGGAAAAGTCTATTTTAAAAGTAAACCCTAATAACACCTTGTGGTTAACTCCAAAATTAGTGAAATTTTTATTGGGAGTACATGTATATAATAGAAGTATACTCTGTAAATTTTGAAATTTTTGGATAAAAGTACAGTTTATGATAAATGTCTAAATATTCGGATGTTTTGGCCATATGAAAAATAGTAAATGAATTTTAAAAATTCGGAGAAAAATATATGTTCAATATGGAACTATATTCTGCTAAATCCTAGAAAAGAAAATTTGTTCGGTATTTTTTATGAAAATGGACTAGTTATGAGTAAATGAATTAAATATGTTATGTGAAGTAAGAAAATTGGAAATTAGGATTTTATGGCTTGAGAATCCTATATTAGGTATATACAGATTTTTGATGAGGGTTTTTATTATTGGTGATGAAATCTTATGAGTTTGGCATTTTAGGATGATTAAATGCATTATTTAGTAAAGTGTAAATAATTAAAATAAATTTTTTATAAGTTTAAGAAATGTTATTCTTTCAATATCATTATACCGAAATATTGGTATGGATTTTATTGTGGAATTTCTACCTTTTTCATATCGGGGTTACTATTCATGAATTACTATTCATGAGTTACTATTCATGGGGTACTATTCACGATAAAATTGGTTTCTTTTTCTGACCAAATTATTGTTGATTTATGAATCTTACTCTTGAAATTAAATCCGTGTTTTGATCATATTATTTTTATTATCATATATAACATTTTGATAATCCTGGTGAAGAAATTTCTCTTTGACTTGAGTGTAAAGATGGGTAGATTATTGGTGTGATTGTGACTATGAGTTCTCTTTGGCCAGTAGTGCAAAGTTGAATTGTTGACTGGTATGATCATGACCATTGAATTTACAATTGAATATTTTTAGCTTAAGTGCAAAGGTGAATTGATCAACATAGTTATAATTATGGTTTATATAAATTTTGAAATGATTATGTATTTCTTTGAGATATTAATATCTTTGGCCTGCAGTGCAAAGATGAATTATTGATGAATATCTTTGGCCTGTGGTGCAAAGATGAATTATTGTCGAATATCTTTGGCCTGTAGTGCAAAGATGACCTGTTGTTGAATATCTTTGGCTTGTAGTTCAAAGATGAACTGTTAATGAATATCTTTGGCCCGTAGTGCAAAGATGAATTTGTTTGTATGATTATGAACAAGAATTGTGATTTGGTATAACCATGATCATTGATGTTTCAAGTAAAGAAAGGTGATGAAAATTATCTTTGTCCTGAATGAGAAGAGGAATTTAGAACCACAATTATGATTATGAGTTATTCATATGATTGTGAACCAGAACTGTTGATTGATGTTACAGGGATAAAACATTGTTGGTGGACTTTTAACATGGAGAAGATAATAGACTTTATGGTCTATTAGACTCTTCTAATGGATTGCTCGTTCCGTTGCAACTATGGTTGAAAAGGTTTATCATCTACCATATGTTCTAAATCTCTGATTTATTACTAATGAAGGCTATTGATAATTTAATTATCTTTAGTCATGATATTCTTTACTAAGCTAGTTGTGCTCACCCTTTTGCTTCACAATTCCTTTCAGGTAATAAGACTGTAGCTGGGTTGAGCGAGGATAACAGGGGAATAGAACGGTGGTCTCTAGTTGTGGAAGTTCTCCCTAAACAGTATTAAAAAGTGTGTTGTATTTTATACATCATTTAGTAGTTATATTTGGTGAATCAAATAGGGTGAGGCGAACCCAACGTTGGAAGGGTGTTTTGCCACTATCATACAAGATGTCTAATGACATACAACCTCATGTTATCATAAGACATGGTTGTGCACATCCACTTGTTGAGTATATCTACGAGCACTACCTATACGATCTTGGAGTTTATTTGAAATATAATTTTCAACTGGAGACAGTGGAGATAATTATATGTCAAGAGAAGACTCACCATTGGAAAGAACATGATAGTAATCTTCTCGTTTTTCTTTGGGGTCTATTGGGTCAACCAAGGATAATTTTGTGGACATATGATATCTATCATAACCTAGACGCATGGCCTCCCATTTACGAAGGTTTCCTTGAGCACTTTCCAAAGATTTTAATTTCTAAAACAATTTTTGACTGTACATTTATGTAATGTATCAATGTGAGGTGTTGTCCATAGTTGGAATCAAAGCTATAAGTATATATTTGTATCAAGCCTCTATATGGTGACTTGTGTTGATTTGGGACAATTGTAGTAATAAAGTTGTAGTTGTTTTCATTCCATGTATTTGGCGAGTCGAGAATAGTACCTTGGTGGATTGGACCTATTTTGGTGTCCAAAGTCACATTAGTATCGAGCTTAGGGATATGGTCTCTGGCGGAGATCGGGGAATAGAACTAGGAAGGGAAAGATGAGTAAATCCTTCGCTAGTGTGTCCTACCTAAGCTTATTTGTTGGTCAGTCATAATATCGGGATATTATGTGATATGTTAATTTATTCAATTAACCTTTGTTTTGAAGATATATTCTAGAATGATATCTGAAATACAGGAGATAAGCAATGGAAGAATCATGATGAGGGGGGAAGATGGAATCAAATGAAATGAAAGCAAGGTATTCTCAACTCTTTGAAATACCAGTGCGTAAATTTAGGGACGAAATTTCATAAAGAGGGGAGATTGTAAGACCCCGAATTTTATGAAATAAAAGTATTCAATTTTTCTTCTAATTATTATTCAGTAAATGGTTAAATTAATAAAAGTTTAAAGTTAAGGGTGATATGTGTAAAGTTTACGAAATACACAAGTGGTTATAAAATACACATTGTTGTCATGGAATATTCGTTTGGTCATGGAATATTTTTGTTATCGGGGAATATTAGTACGACGGCGCAGTCATTTGTGGGCCCCATAATAGAATAACTGTCGAATGAAAAAAATGACAAGTTTGAGTTTTTATAAATAACGGCGTAATCGTTACCGTTAACACTGTTGGAATACCCGGTGGATAAAGTAAAGTAATGTCTGGCGTTGTTGCTAAAGAAGATAGCATATGGTATTGCACAATATTTTTGAATTATTAATTCTTACGTAAGAAGGCACTACTCAATAATTATTCTGATAATTCTTTATTCAATATTTTATTTTATTGATTCAATAATTATTACGTTGATATTTTATATTATTGTTGTTTCAATAATTGTCATCAAGATAGTATTTCCCATTATCGGATCAATAAATCATATTATTTGAATAATATTATTAGATAGCATTATTGGCAATGTCTAAAAAGTTATCGTCGAGGAGAGGTTTGGTCACCTAAATTTATGCATGATAAGGAGAAATCCTTATTGAAAGCCCCTCTTTCTTGGGAATTGCCTGGTTGTCATAAATGTGATTCTGTAATATTATTTGTAAATAATTAATTATTAATTTATATGATAAGGAAATATTTATTTGATGCAGATAAAAATGATGGATTTATTTATGTGGTTATAAATGAAGGAATTAATGTTGAGGTGTTTTATCAGTATTTTGTCGGATTTGAGGTATTAAAAGATTAAATCGGTGTTCTTAAAGCTCTATTGCGTGAGTTATAATTTTAATCCGACCGTTGGATTGTTGTGACTTTTGGATATGTTATACATATATAATTTGAGTATATGTCCACAAATTTTGAACCGTTAAAAATTAACGCATGATTTGTTATGAATTTTAAAAGGTGTTGAAAATCGTCCGTTTGTGGATTTCGGATATTTTCTGTCTGGAATTTGAAAAAACTTAAAGCTACAAAGTTGTAGAGAATTTTGATTTCGTATGGAATGGACATAAAATTTGTATTTTACTGATAAACGGGCTATATTCTATAAATTATTGAAATTTCAGAAAATAAAATGATTTTTATTAAAATTGGGTGGGACCCACTTTTATTTGAAAACATGTGGGCTGCTTAAGTCATTCCAATTTGGCTGCTCAAAAAAATTCAGATGAAGTGGCGTGAAAGAGAGAATAAATAAATTAATATTTTATTAATTTAGTCTGCTTTGACGTTCTAGCATTTTCCTATAAATAGGCGCTTAAGTTAGAATTGAAAATCACACCAGAAACATAAGTTTTCTCTCTCTATATTATCTAGCGTATTTTTGTGAGTATTTAGATATTTTGAGAATTGGTATTCAGTGCAAGTTTCCTTTGACTTTGCATCCAGATGTTCGGTCGAAATCTTACTCTTTTGAGGTAAGGGATTGTAAGGGTTATTATGTTTTTCAGTTTCGTAATTTTTTCGACCCTCAAAAATTTTGGAAAAATTTAAAATGATAATTTGATGAGTTTTCTAGATTTTGTCCAAAAATCACGATTTTTGGATGTATAGATTAGGAGTTATGAATTTTATGGAAAAATACTATTTTAAAAGTAAACTCTTATAACTGCTTGTGGTTAACTCTAAAATTAGTGAAATTTTTATTGGGAGTACATGTATATAACAGAAGTATACTCTGTAAATTTCGGAATTTTTGTATAAAAGTACAGTTTATGATAAATATCTAAATATTCGGCTGTTTTGGCCATATGAAAAATAGTAAATGAATTTTAAAAATTTTGAGAAAAATATATGTTCAATATGGAACTATATTCTGCTAAACCCCAGAAAAGAAAATTTGTTCGTACTGATTTGGTATTTTTTATGAAAATGGACTAGTTATGAGTAAATGAATTAAATATGATATGTGAAGTAAGAAAATTGGAAATTAGGATTTTATGGCTTGAGAATCCTAAATGAGGTATATGCAGATTTTTGATGAGGGTTTTCATTATTGGTGATGAAATCTTATGAGTTTGGCATTTTAGGATGATTAAATGCATTATTTAGTAAAGTGTAAACAATTAAAATAAATTGTTTATAAATTTAAGAAATGTTATTCTTTCAATGTCATTATACCGAAATATTGGTATGGATTTTATTGTGGAATTTCTATATTTTTCATATCGGGGTTACTATTCATGAATTACTATTCACGAGTTACTATTCACGGGGTACTTACTATTCATGACAAAATTGGTTTCTTTTTCTGACCAAATTATCGTTGATTTATGAATCTTACTCTTGAAATTAAATTCGTGTTTTGATCATATTGTTTTTATTATCGTATATAACATTTTTATAATCTTGGTGAAGAAATTTCTCTTTGACTTGAGTGTAAAGATGGGTAGATTATTGGTATGATCGTGACTATGAGTTCTCTTTGGCCAGTAGTGCAAAGTTGAATTGTTGACTGGTATGATCATGACCATTGAATTTATAATTGAATATTTTTAGCTTAAGTGCAAAGGTGAATTGATCAAAATGATTATAATTATGGTTTATATAATTTTTGAAATGATTATGTATTTCTTTGATATATTAATATCTTTGGCCTGTAGTGCAAAGATGAATTATTGATGAATATCTTTGGCTTGTAGTGCAAAGATGAATTATTGTTGAATATCTTTGGCCTGTAGTGCAAAGATGACCTGTTGTTGAATATCTTTGGCCTGTAGTGCAAAGATGAACTGTTAATGAATATCTTTGGCCCGTAGTGCAAAGATGAATTTGTTAGTATGATTATGAACATGAACTGTGAACCAGAACTTATGATTAGGTGATGAAAATTATCTTTGTCCTGGATGAGAAGAGGAATTTAGAACCACAATTATGATTATGAGTTATTCATATGATTGTGAACCAGAACTGTTGATTGATGTTACAGGGATAAAATATTGTTGGTGGAATTTTAACATGGAGAAGATAATAGACTTTATGGTCTATTTGACTCTTCTAATGAATTGCTCGTTCTGCTGCAACTATGGTTGAAAAGTTTTATCATCTACCATATGTTGTAAATCTCTGATTTATTACTAATGAAGGCTATTAATAATTTAATTATCTTTAGTCGTGATATTCTTTATTGAGCAAGTTGTGCTCACCCTTTTGCTTCACATTTCCTTTCAAGTAATAAGAGTGTAGCTGGGTCGAGCGGGGATAACAAGGGAATAGAACGGTGGTCTCTAGTTGTGGAAGTTCTCCCTAAACAGTATTTAAAAGTGTGTTGTATTTTATACATCATTTAGTAGTTATATTTGGTGAATCAAATAGGGTGAGGCGAACCCAACGTTGGAAGGGTATTTTGCCACTATCATACAATATGTCTAATGACATACAACCTCGTGTTATCATAAGACATTGTTGTGCACATCCACTTGCTGAGCATATCTATGAGCACTACCTATATGATCTTGGAGTTTATTTGAAATATAATTTTCAACTGGAGACAGTGGAGATAGTTATATGTTAAGAGAAGACTCACCATGGAAAGAACATGATAGTAATCTTCTCGTTTTTCTTTGGGGTCTATTGGGTCAACCAATGATAATTTTGTGGACATATGATATTTATCATAACCTAGACGCGTGGCCTCCCATGTACGAAGGTTTTTTTGAGCACTTCCCAAAGATTTTAATTTCTAAAATAGTTTTTGACTGTAACTTTATGTAATGTATCAATGTGAGGTGTTGTCCATAGTTGGGACATGAGTCACAGTTGGTATTAAAACTCACAGTATATGTGCTGTTGTATTTTGCACGACAATTGTAGTAATAAAGTTGTAGTTATTTTATGTACCATGTATTTGGCGACTCAGAATAGGTTGGATGGATTGGACCTATTTTGGGGGTGTCACAATAAGTATCACATGTTAACCCTCAATATTGGTAATTGTTTGATTTTAGTTGGATCTAGCTTGTTGTTGGATTTCTTTAGTTTACACTGTATAATTCCTTTGAAGAGACTTGTTATGTGTTAAATTTGATTTTATATCAGTTAACATTGTTGTGGAGCACACACGCACTATATTAGTGATAACAGTCTATGATTTGATGATTGATTGAGAAGTTAATGATTTGTTTTGATGTGACGTATTATCGTGTTTACTTGATTTTTCTAAGGCCGGTTGAATAGAATTATTTTTGTCATTACTGCTGGATTCGTAGGCATGTAGATTAGTTGCATTGCATAGCATTGTTATTTTGTGTTTTTGCTTGAGGACAAGCAAATGTTTAAGTTTGGGGGTATTTGATAAGTAGGTTTTATACCTACTTATCCGGTACCTATTACTTGAATTAGTTGTTTAAACCAATGTTTCGTAGTTACTTTGCATGCATTGTGTGTGAATTTCATACATGTTATGTTATTTTGTAGGCTATGACACAACATTGGCATGAGGAAGCAAGGAAAAGCAATTCAAACAACTTTTGGACTAAAATATGCAAGCAAATGCAAGAAGGGAAGATTGCAGGGCTTTAAATAGAAAGTTGGATGCATGTTCTTGGCTTGAAACTTGAATTATATTATAGATCTACTTCTTAGCTTTCCGGAACATCTTGAATCATCCAAATCGGAGTTTGGATGCGAGAGTTATGGCCTTTTTATCAACAAAGATCAAAGTTAAGAGTTGTCATGCTTGCCATTTACATAGCATCTACTTCAAGTTCGATTTCTACCTTGATCCGATCCTAATCTGTCAATTCTCAAAGCATCAAAGTTGTAGATCTCGTCGATATCTTCGATTTGATAGGTGTCAGGCCCCATAAATCTTAGCGGATCAAAGGTTATGCATGTTTTACCAAAGGACGTCATAGTAAGAGAAAAGAAGTAGCGTGAATCGCTATACTACTCTTGTGGTATGCTACTGGGCCACAAGATTTTCTGACACTCTAGCACAGGGCGTGCCTTGAATGGCCTAGAGACAACGTGGGGCACGCCGGTCGACGAGGGGACAGCTGTTTTGGGTTATTTGGTGTCCAATTTGAGCTAGAATAGGATTCTTAGTTGCCTAACTTGCTAGGGTATCCATTAGAACTATAACTACATGATGAGAGGCATAAAAGAGAGTATATATAGGCTAGTTTTGGAGGATTCCATTAGATTAGATTAGAGTAAATTAGATCAAAACACTAGTTCTTTGGAAATTTTTGAGATTGAAGAAACTTGGAGAACATTGAAGATTCAAAGTAGGAGCAAGGAGGGAGCATCAAATCTACAGACAATAGATTCTATCTTCTTATCTTCTTCTATCTTTGTCTTAATGATTATTCAATTGTGGATTCTTAGTTTTAATTCAATAATCATGAACTAATTCTTTGTTTGAGATTACAACGGATCTTATTGTGTAGTTTATTTTAATATGCTTCGCTATCAATTATTATGTTCTATTTTGAGGATTATCTATTGTGATTTGGACTTAAATGTTTAATTGCCTAGCTAACAATTACCGTGATAATATATATGAAGTCGAGAGATGAAGTATTGATTTAGATCTTATCATGATAGTATATGTTTGTGATTTCTGTATAGATGGAATTCATGATTCGTGTTTAGGATAGAGATATGCCTTTACGCCATATGTAATCTTATAGAGAACGTGTGCTTTAAATCGTTTTTAATTGTAATTCACATAGAGATATAGTGAATTAGTTAATTAGGGTGTCTTGCTTAATTCTATCATCATATGTGGATTTAAGTGAGTATGGGTATTATGCATCGAGAGGTGGTTTTATACGCTTTA
Source organism: Panax quinquefolius (assembly GCA_020205615.1). Taxonomy (NCBI): domain Eukaryota; kingdom Viridiplantae; phylum Streptophyta; class Magnoliopsida; order Apiales; family Araliaceae; genus Panax; species Panax quinquefolius. The sequence continues at coordinate 79,645 of JAINUW010000486.1, forward strand.
GTGTTCTTGATTAACAATTTAGAATATAGAATAATTGATGAGAAGTGTGTTAACTTAAATGAAGCAATAAGTGAAGATGTGATCTTAAATATCCGTAATCTGATTTTTAACTAGTGGTAATTAGAATTAGTTTACTTATAATTTGAAATTCATTCGTTTAAATAAGATTGAGTTGGTTATGGGTTAGTACTTGGTGATTTTTATTAAACAATTCCTCGTGGGAACGATACTCTACTTTCACTTTATTACATGTTGACCACGTATACTTGAAAGTAGTATGCACACAAGTCAATCATGTTTGATGATAAAGCATATACTTTGTAACAATCTTATTCATTTATTAATAAAAAGTATTAATTTATTAAAGGCTTTTAATTATCTACATGATCTTTGTTTTTATAATATGTGATAAACCCATAGTTTTAAGCAATGCTTTTAGAATAATGATGATGATCATTCTAATGAGATCTAAATTCTTAGAAAGCTTAAAACTAAAATACTTCCCAATCATTGGATTACTAAATTGGGGATTAGTGAATCCGGATAGATTGGTACATACGTTGCTTGCTCATTGGATGAGGATGATTGATCTCATGATCATTTGTGTGGAGACACTAAAAGCAAGTATGTAGGTGCTTATTAGAGAATAAGTTCATTTGAGCGTGACTCGCTAAGGAATACATAATGGAGTTTTACTTGCTGTCGATAGGAATTCTGTAGTGATAGTAGTACAAGTGATCCTTGGACTTGAGATCATCATAGTATCTTGTGTATGATGAGTTATACTTTGACTTATTCCTTAAGACCCTTAGGGTATATCAAAAGGTATGCTTGGGTATAATAAGTTATACATGGAGATAATGTATGATCAATAAAGAATCTACCACTTCTATTAAAAGAAGAGAAATGTCCTATGTGATTCGATAAATGACAACCAAAGAGTCCTTGGTTATAAGCGTAATGAAATTAGAAAGGAGTTTTAATTTGCATTATTTGGAGTTGTGCATTTAAGAGTCGAAATACATATAATTAAATAAAATAAGACTTATGAGTAATTCCATGTCTTATATTTAATTGGGGACATGTATGGTGGAAGGATTGAATTGTATACAGTAACTATTTACTCAAAGGTTCTTTTATGATTAATGTTGAAATCTATATTATCCGGAAAGTCGTTGATCGCTAGGGAGGCTTATCCCTATTGTAGAATAAATATTATTTATTTAAATAAATTAATTGTTTAATTTATTTATTTAAATAAGATTAGAATTGTTCTAATTGATTTATTCACAACCGGTTTAATATGGAGAACCTAAAGGGTCACACCATAAAAGGAAGAATAATTATTTAAGAAGTTAATGGCATAATCGTAATAATATGTTATGTATATTTAATTTAATCTATGGTGATAGAATAAATTAAATAGCTTAATATTATTATTTAATATTTTAGAAATATTAAATATAAATTAATAAGAGGAGTCTTATTAATATTATTATAATAATTATTATTATTTTAATTTCTAAAAGAGTTTAGGAATTAATTTAATATAAGTACTCTCATTTATTCCTAATTGGATTAGGAAGGAAAATTAGTTAAAGGAGTTTAATTAATTATCCCTAATAAGATTAGGGGAGCCCTTTAATTAAAAGGGTTTAATTAAATAATACCTTATTTTAATAAGGTTACTTGATATCTTTTTAAGAGGAGTCTTATATCGGATATCAAGACGACGTTATAATTCCAATGGTTGAGAAGTACGCTCCTTTTCTATAGAGATAGAAAAACTAGGGTTTAGCCAACCACCCATCTTCTTGAATTCTTCTTCTTCTCTTGGTGGATCACCCTCAGAGGCCAAACACTTGGGTGGCTAATGTTGATCAAAGGAAGGAACCAAACCCGGTGGATTCAAGTTGAACGCGAAAAGGATTGGAGGTGAACTTATACTTGAGGAAGCTCGGATCTTCAAGGGTATGTTTCTTATTCATCTTTTTTGTTTAATTAATAATTGTGCATAAAGGGTGATCCGGGTATATGGTTTGTAAAAAAAATTTAAACTCTGATTTTTACACATTTCCGCTTATTTTTGTAATTTGATTGCGTTAATGAATATTACAAACCTAACAGTGGCATCAGAGCCAAACCTTTATGCGAATTATTAATTGTTTTGATTTGATATGTATATTGATATGTGTTTAGAACAATTTAATTGGGCATAATTTATTGTATAAAATTTATTATTAAATAATTAAAAAAAAAAAAAAAAAAAGCTTGTCGAAATCTATTATCCGATTTTTTTTTTTTAAAAATGTTATCCTGCGTTATCCGTTGATTCACGGTTTCATGAATGGACCTAATGATTACCGAATGGTTCAAGGGAGTTTTTATTTTTTCTGCGTTATTATGCTGATCATGATTTCTTATTTCAATGGGAGCATGCACGGAAGTCAAAAGGGAGCAGGTGATTTCATGGAAACCAAAGGAAGGGACATGATTATTATCCTAATGTTTTTATAATATATGATTCACTTGGAATTAAAGGATGACATGCACGGAAATCAAGGAAACAAAAGTTACAGGATTCTTATAAGCTTAATATATATATGTCACCATACTAACCATGAATTCATAGCAATACACGGTTAATATATATATATTTTAATAATTTTATAATTAAAATAAAATTTTATTTTAATTTTAGAATAAAAAGTTTATTTTAATTTTAAAATTAGAATTTCATGCTAACTAATTAGAGTTAGAATTGGATTCTATGATAACTAATTGAAGTTGAAATTGGATTATATATTTCCTTAAATAAAGGAGTTTATTTAGATATGAAATAAGATTTCATATTATTCAAAATAAAAGAGTTTATTTGTGAATAGGAAAGAGAATCCTAATTTCCTTAAATAAAGGAGTTTATTTAGATATGAAATAAGATTTCATATTATTCAAAATAAAAGGAGTTTATTTGTGAATAGGAAAGAGAATCCGTGTTTCCTTTAATAAAGGAGTTATTTTTTTTTACATGGAATTGGATTCCATAATTAATTAAAATAAAGGAGTTTATTTTGATTAAAGATTTTTATTAAAATAAAATAGTTTATTTTATTCAAAATTGGATAAATTAAAATAAAATAGTTTTATTTTGATTTAAATTTGGATTAAAATAAAAGAGTTTATTTTAATTCAAAATTAGATTTTATACTAACTAAATTTGCCCATTAAATAATATCATATATATATATATATTAAATGTTAATTATTCATGAGATGAATGTTATTTATGATGCATATGATGATGTGTATGATAATAAATGGGATTGATTATGGACTATCGAACGATGTGATTGGATTTTATTTTAGTTGGATGCATGAATGTATGGGTTTTATTAAATGGGGAATTCTGCAGACCTCGTCTTCTCTAATTTTTTCTTAATGTAAATTCTAACTCCTCCTATGTACTTCTCCTCGATCACGATCAAGGTTTCTATTTATTTTAAATAGTTTTGTAATAGGAATAGTTAGAATTAATTTTAAAAAATTGGAGATCAAGGAGAAAGAAGCGCTTGAAGACACGTTTGTAATGGAGCCCGGGTTTAAATGTAATAGTTATATTTAAATATTATTTCTTGCACCCCTAGGGTTTGACCTTTTGGTTCACTTGGTGGCTCTAGTGAACCAAACTAGAATAAAAGTCCATAATCAATCCAGGTAGAATATAGTATTATATATGTGCATGCTTATACTATATATATTATATATTATGCAAACATGCTTCGCATGTTCATTAATATAACACGTATTTTATATATATATATATGTGCATGCGCGCTAAACAAGATGAGACAAATTAATAACAAACCCCTCAATTTTTTATATTATGTCCTAAGCGTTCAAAGATATTTGGAATATCGAGCGTCAGCTTTCTAGCATGATAAAATTAATAGAGTATTAAATATTTAATATGAGTTTGTTGTGTCACCCAAGGCAAGTATTAAGTATTTAAGATGTTAATTTATCACATTTGATGCTTATAAAGAAAATTGAATAATATTATTTTGTTGTGTCACCACAAGGATGATATTTTTCTTTTTTGAATATATGGAGTGCTAGGTCGGACTTAACTTGGATAATTTTGATTCGGATGTGCCACCACTTGATCAAAATAATCTAAGAGGCAAAAGAAAAGGAGTTGCATAGTTGATGTAATTGACAAAAGTTGTCTACCTATTTATTTATATATAGTTTGTTGTGTCACCACAAGGCTATATACATTTGAAATGGGATCTTTATTCTCACTAGCAAATCTTTAATTAGATTTTGCCGAACTATATAAGTGAGGGTAATATAGTTTGAAAAAAATAGTGGGAGATACCAATTTAAAACAAGACCTAAATTATTTTGGTAATTAATAAAAGAATGTATGTTAAAATGTTGTTAATTACAAATTCATTTACAGAATTTTACAATATCTAAATTACTATCACTGCGAAACATATTAGATGTTATTTAACCAAACCGTATTAAACGGATTGGTTAAGGAAATTGAGAAAAGTTCTCACGTGCTGAAAAGTTATCTTATGTCCTTAATATGCCTATCCCTGCAATGGTTGCAGACAATGCCTCTGAGGAAGATGTTGCTACTTTTAGAAAGTGGTAAGATGATGCACAGTTGGCTCAATGCATCATGCTCGCATCCATGAGTAACGACCTTCAGCGTTAGCATGAAACTATGGATGCTCCTACTATACTCCTGTACGTCAAGTAGTTGATGGTGAAGAAAGTAGGACTAATAGATATTAGATATCTAAGGAGCTCTTCCGATCTAGAATGACTGATGACACTACAGTACAGATAAAAGTCCTTAACATTATCAATTTGATTGATCAATTAGGACAACAGGTTTTGTCATGGATGGAGAATTGAGCCAAGATTTGATCTTTCCCTCACTCCAGGACTCCTTTCACAATTGTTGTGAATTTTTCATATGAACAAGCTAGATATCAGCCTCGCTGATTTTCTTAACATGTTGAAAAATGTTGAGAGTCACTTTCCAACTAAGAAAGACCATGTCTTACTGGTAGGAACCAAATGATCTTCTGAAAAGAAGAACGATTCTAAGAAGGTAAATAGAAAAGGCATAAACAATGGATAGAAAGAACAAAACTGGTATGGATAGCAAAGGAGTTTGCTTCCACTGCAATAAGCCTGGACACTGGAAAGAAACTGCGAGAAGCATCTTGCAGAGGCTAACCAAAGAAGCTTAGTGAAGTTTCGGTTATAAATACAAATTTGTTCATGATTTAAAATAATTTTTTCTTTAAGTCAAGGTTCTACTTGGGTATTGGATACCGACTTTGGTTATCATAAATATAGATTTATGAAGGGACCAAGCAGAAGAAGAAAGCTAAACAAATATAAGTAATCCTATGTGCGGGAAATGTAACAAAGGTTACCATATTAGCCATAGAAATTTATAGTTTAGCAATGCCTACGGGCAAATCTATTAAGTCAATAAGTTGTTATTGTATTCCAGTTCTTGTTAAAAATATTATTTCCATTTTATTGTTGGACAATGAAATCTTTGGTATTATAATTAAGAACAATTGTTGTTCTATTTATAATAATAATGTTTCGTATAGAACTGAAAGATTACTTAATGGATTTTGTATACTTGACTTACATGAAAATAATTTTGCATATTGAACAAATTAGTATAAGAAAAGGAGATGATCATTCAAAGAGTTGAATGTGTGTATTTGCTAAAATACAAGTGTGAATTATTTGAAAGGTTCAAAGAATTCAAAAGTGAAACAAATTGGCAATGTATTAAGATTCTTTGATTAGATCAAGGAATAAATACTTGTGCAATAAGTTTCTAGATCATCTCAAATGGTTTTCTCATAATGGACACATCCTGATACGCAATAATTGATTGATGTATCTGAATGAAAAATCGTACCTTGTTGGACATGGTGCGGTCCATAATGATTTTACCAACATTCCAAAGATCCTTCAGGTCATGTCCTAGAAATGGTCAGATATCTCTGAAAAAAGGTAACCTCAAAATCCAAATTTCCAAGACTCCATAAAAGTTATGGACATGGAGGATTCTAATCTTAAGTATGTTAAGATAAGTGGTTGTCCAACTTATGTGAAAAGGTTTCAAAGGATAAGCTTGGGACAAGATTTGACAAGTGTCGATTTGTGGGACATCCTAAAGTAAGTTTAGGGTATATGTTCTATAATCCCGCTTAGGAAAAGGTGTTTATTGTGAAACACACGCCTTCTAAGATAAAGGTGTTTATCATTAAAAGGGCTAGTGGGAGGATAATAGATCTTGAAGAGTTCAAGAACCACAAAATACTATAAGTCAAATAAGAGGAACTCAGAGATAGATCTATTGTACACACAACCAATCAGAATCTGGAATAGTAATGAAGATACCCAGGAGGTATGGATTCATCATGGATGATGATGATGAGGTAAGCATCATAGAAGATGATGATCCAGAGTTACATGCAATGATGTAAGACTTCTAGTGTGTACAAAAGGGTCAGTGGGAGCATCGTGAAATTTCTAGTATTATATGTTGATATACTACGGATGAGGAATAACATACCAATGCTACAATCAATAAAGATAAAGTTGTCTAAACATTCCTCCACGAATGAGTTGGGAAGAGTATCTTAGTTGGGGATAAAATCTATATAGATAGATTTACAAGGATGCTCAACTTAACCCAAGGAACGTATATTCATTTGATGCTAAAGTCGTTTAGCATGGCAAACTCCAAGAGATGTCTCATGTTGATGAGCTATGGAGTGTATCTCTCTTTATAGTCCCCACAGACTCTTGAAAAGAGAGATCGCATGAGTGACTATCATGTATGCAATGAAATATACAAGATCTAATGTTGATCCATCATATTCGGAGAAGTTCACTATGAGTCGATTGAAAATATCTTAAAGTGCTTAACCCAAGACTAAGGATGTGATCATATTCATGGTGGGTCTAAATTAAAACTAGAGGGCTTAATGAGACTCAAGTTTTTCAGATGCACCAAGATGACGGAAAAATCACCTTTAAGGTAAAGCGTTATCTTGAACGGTGGTGCAAATGAATTGGAAAGGTTCCAAACAAATGAAAGAGTTCTTTGGTTTAGTGATAAAGACAAAGTATATAGCTATAAATGAAGTCGCAAGTTGATTGTTTGGATTAAAAGTTCATTACTGTAACTAGGAATAGTTCCTAAGTCTCATCTTGGATCTAAACATGTGTTGTGGCACTTTCATTTGATTATTAGAATCATTGAAAGATGGGAAATCACTATAGAGATAGTGGACTCTCATGAACAACATTACATATCCATTAACTAAAGCTTATCCAACAGCAGGATAATCGTCACATAGAGAAGAAGAGTATGAGATACCATGACGATTGGCTTTAGTGCAAGTGGGAGATTGAAAGTAGTATGAACATAAGCCAATCATGTTTGATGACAAAGCATATACATTGTAACAATCTTATTCATTTATTAATAAAAAGTATTAATTTATTAAAGGCTTTTAATTATCTACATGATGCTGTTTTATAATATGTGATAAACCCATAGTTTTAAGCAATGCTTTTAGAATAATGATGATGATCATTCTAATGAGATCTAAATTCTTAGAAAGCTTAAAACAAAAATACTTCCCAATCATTGGATTACTAAATTGGGGATTAGTGAATCCAGGATAGATTGGTACATACGTTGCTTATTTCATTGGATGAGGATGATTGATCTCATGATCATTTGTGTGGAGACACTAAAGCAAGTATGTAGGTACTTATTAGAGAATAAGTTCACTGAACGTGGCTCGCTAAGGAATACCTAATGGAGTTTTACTTGCATGTCAATAGGAATTCTTGTAGTGATAGTAGTACAAGTGATCCTTGGACTTGAGATCATCATAGTATCTTGTGTATGATGAGTTATACTTTGACTTATTCCTTAAGACCCTTAGGGTATATCAAAAGGTATGCTTGGGTATAATAAGTTATACATGGAGATAATGTATGATCAATAAAGAATCTACCACTTTATTAAAAAGAAGAGAAATGTCCTATGTGATTCGATAAATGACAACCCAAAGTAGTCCTTGGTTAAGGCGGTAATGAAATTAGAAAGGAGTTTCTAATTTGCATTATTTGAGTTGTGCATTTAAGAGTCGAAATACATATAATTAAACAAAATAAGACTTGTGATGTAATTCCATGTCTTATATTTAATTGGGACATTGTATGGTGGAAGGATTGAATTGCATTTCACGGTAACTATTTACTCAAAGGTTCTTTTATGATTAATGTTGAAATCTATATTATCCGGAAAGTCGTTGATCGCTAGGGGAGGCTTATCCTATTGTAGAATAAATATTATTTATTTAAATAAATTAATTGTTTAATTTATTTATTTAAATAAGATTAGAATTGTTCTAATTGATTTATTCACAACCTGGGTTTAATATGGAGAACCTAAAGGGTCACACCATAAAAGGAAGAATAATTATTTAAAGTTAATGGCATAATCGTAATAATATGTTATGTATATTTAATTTAATCTATGGTGATAGAATAAATTAAATAGCTTAATATTTATTATTTAATATTTTAGAAATATTAAATATAAATTAATAAGAGGAGTCTTATTAATATTATTATAATAATTATTATTGTTTTAATTTCTAAAAGAGTTTAGGAATTAATTTAATATAAGTACTCTCATTTATTCCTAATTGGATTAGGAAGGAAAATTAGTTAAAGGAGTTTAATTAATTATCCCTAATAAGATTAGGAGCCCTTTAATTAAAAGGGTTTAATTAAATAATACCTTATTTTAATAGGGTTACTTGATATCTTTTTAAGAGGAGTCTTATATCGGATATCAAGACGACGTTATAATTCCAATGGTTGGAGTACACCTCCTTTTCTATAGAGATAGAAAATTAGGGTTTAGCCAACCACCCATCTTCTTGAATTCTTCTTCTTCCTTGGTGGATCACCTCTGAGGCCAAACACTTGGGTGGCTAACGTTGATCAAAGGAAGGAACCAAACCCGGTGGATTCAAGTTGAACGCGAAAAGGATTGGAGGTGAACTTGTGCACCGAGGAAGCTCGGATCTTCAAGGGTGTGTTTTTATTCATCTTTTTCGTTTAATTAATAATTGTGCATAAAGGGTGATCCGGGTATATGGTTTGTAAAAAAATTTTAAACTCTAATTTTTACACGTTTCCGCTTATATTTGCAATTTGATTGCGTTAATGAATATTACAAACCTAACAATACTTGCGTGTTGTGCGAAATTAGATTTTACCCAACAATAGATGACGGAGTTGAGGTGCTTAATGTGGAATTTGATGCATAACTCGTCCATCATTTTGTTGTTGAGGTTCTTAGCATTATCTGACACAATAACCTCTTGTTGTCCATATCGACAAATGACATTGTTTTTGATGAAAATAATGATGACTTCTTTGGTAACCTTGGGGAAGGAGGCTGTTTCTACCCATTTGGTGAAGTAGTCGATCATGGTGAATATAAAGCGATGCCAATTACTGGCTTTGGGCTCGATGGGCCCAATCATGTCCATTCCCCACATTGAGAAGGGCCAGGACGAACTCATATTGTGAAGTTCCCTTGGAGGGGCGTGGATGGAATTTCCATGAATTTTGCATTGATAGCACCTCTTGACGTGATCATCACAGTCAGCCTTGATGGTAAGCCAGTAATGTCTTGTCATGAGGATCTTCTTAACAAGTAGGGGGCTACTCATGTGTGGGCCACATACTCCACAATGGACCTCATCCATGAGCCTCTGAGCTTGGTCCTTGTCCAAATATCTAAGGAGACCTAGTCATGCATCTCTTTTTATAGAGTGCATCTCCGCTCATGTAGAATTTCATAGCAAGTCGATGGATCCGCCTTTTCTCATTCGGGTTTGCCTCAACGGGTGTAGATCCATCTCGTAAATACTCCTTGATGTGCTGATACCAAGGATGCTGGATGGGAGATAGCTCATCCGATACTTCTCCAACATTGTTCCCATAAGCTGGTGCCTTTTGAAGGGCAAATGTGATGCTTGGCATGTGTTCCTTATCAGGTATGTGAATCAAGGAGGCCAAAGTTGCTAGCGCATCTGCAAAGTCATTCCTGTTACGGGGAATGTGTAGAAAGGAGATCTCTTTATACTCCGAAGCCATCTGTGAAACTTGCTGATGGTAAGGCAGCAAATGTAGCTCTTTTGTTTGATAGATTCCCGTGGATTATTTTATTACCAACTTTGAATCCCCAAAGATAGTTAACCGTCTGATGCCCATTGAACGAGCAAGTTTTAGCCCCATGATACAGCCTTCATACTCAGCTGTGTTATTGGTGCTAACAAACTATAATTTGTGATGACGGATATCTGCTCCTCAGAATGCGGATACTAGAAAACGACTCGGCCTCAGAGCCTTCCATGCTTACAGCTCCATCAAAATACATCTTCCATGTTTGGCATGCAACGTACTGATGGTGTTGCTGAATTGACATTACCCCTTCATCAGGGAAGTATGTTTCCAAGGGTTTGAATTCCCCTGAAGGTGCAACGGCCAGTTGATCCGCAATTCCTCGACCTTTGATGGAATTTTGCATCACGTAGACGATGTCAAATTTTTGTAGGATCAACTGCCATCTAGACAATCGACAGTTCAACATGGGTTTACTGAACACGTACTTGAGAAGATCCACGCGGGATATGAGATGGGTTGTATGACCATGGAGGTAATGCTATAACCTCATGGAAGCCCATGCTAAAGCATAACAAGTCTTCTCAATCAGAGTGTACTTATGTTCACTGCTGCTGAATCTTTTGCTGAGGTAATAGATAGCTCGTTCTCGGCCTCTATCATCTTTTACGCTTCAAAGATGCAAACCCATGGCATTTCATCACTTATGGGACGGTACATGAATAGGGGAACATCATCCTTGGGTGGTACCAAAATGGGAGCTTTGACTAGCTACTCTTTGATTGTAAGGAAGGCCTTTTGACACTCATCGTTCCATTTCATGGAGGAGTTCTTCCTTAACAACTTGAAGATGGGCTCACAGGTTGCTGTGAGTTGAGAAATAAACCTGCTAATGAAGTTGACTCTTCCCAAATATTCCCGTATTTCCTTCTCTGTCTGAGGAATGGGCATTTCAATGATGGCTTGGATTTTGGTGGGATCCAGCTCAATCCCCTTGTGGCTAACTAGGAATCCTAGAAACTTGCCTGATTTAACGCCAAAGGCGCACTTGGCTGGATTCAACTTCAAGTTGTACTTACGCAACCTGTTGAAGAGCTTTCTGAGATGGTCTAAGTGACCTTCTTCCCTTCGAGACTTGAAAATGATGTCATCCATGTAGATCTCTATCTCTTTATGCATTAAGTCATGGAAAAGAGCCATCATAGCTCACTGGTAGATGGCTCCGGCATTGATTGAGGCTGAAAGACAACCGTCTATAGCAAAAGGTTTCCCAAGGCGTGATGAAAGCAATTTTCTCATGATCCTCCTCAGCAAACATAATCTGGTGGTACCCCGCAAAGCAATCCACAAAGGAGTACATGCCTTATTGGGTAGTATTGTCAATGAGAATGTGGATAAATGGCACGGGAAAGCTATCCTTTAGGTAAGCTTTATTTAGATCCTGGTAATCCACGTAAACTAGCACCTTTCCTCCAGGATTAGGTACGGGAACTATGTTGGATATCTAGTCAGGATATGTGGACACCATGATAATGCCAGCTTGAAATTGTTTCACAATTTCTTCTTTAACCTTTAAACTCCACTCAGGTTTCAATCGCCTGAGCTTCTATTTGACTAACTTGAATCCCTTTTTAATAGAAAGGCAATGAAGGACAATGTTAGTGGACAAACCCACCATGTCTTCATGAGACCGTGCAAACACATCCTGGAATTGGGTTAGTAGTGTAAACACATCATTCCTTTGGTTTAGAGTGGGGTCTGAACTAATCTGGATTAACTTAGGTCTTTCTAAGGTTCCGAGATTGAAGGAAGTGGTTTGATCAAGGTTGGGTTTAGGTTTGTCTTCAAGCCATTCTTTGATCTTCTGAGGTATCTTAATGTCCTCTTGTATTTCCATCAAGTCTGAGTCCAACTTTTCATCAAAGTTACAATCCTTGTGGAGAAGAGGCATCTTATCAACAAGTACATGCACATCTAAGTTCAGAGTCCTGAAACAAAATATGCTTTCACGGAATTATCTTTCTATAAAAATAACGGCAAAAGTGTTACCGTTAAAACTGTTGAACTACTCGATAGTAAAAGTACAGTAATACGTGTGGTTGCATAGTAGCACACGGTATTGATTATTGATGTTTACGTAAGAAGTCACTCAGTTATACTCAATTATTGCTACAATAATTGCTGCATCATATCTCTCATATTATTGATTCGATTATTGTCACAGTATCATCTGTATAATATGTTATATTATTAAATCAATAATTGAGACGACAAAGTTATTCATATTATTATTTGCAATATTGACAATGTCTAGAAGTTCTGTCAAGGAGAGGTTTGGTCACCTAATTACGCGCCAATAAAGAGAAATCCTTATCGGAAAGCCCCCTCTTTCCTGGGAATGACCTGGTTGTTAAATATTGTGAGTTATAATATTAATGATGAATAAGTTGTGTTGATTAAAGATGAAATTGATAGTTCCATTGTGTTGGGATTATTAGTGTTGGTGGAAATCGACATTTATTTCGATAATAATTGATGTCTAGAGGTTATATTGACCAATCGGGTAATTAATCGGATAAATGAGCAATTAATTGCTATTATTTCACATGCTTATAACTATTTGTTCGCATGTGTGTACAATTGATTCACATTCATGTACTATTAAGGGAGGTGGTGCAAGAAGAGCCCCCGAAAATTGAAACTATTTTTTAAATAAAATAAGCTCATTTTCCTTTTATTTATTATTTTGAAATAGTAAGGGTTGAAAAATTTTTTTAAATAAAAGGAATTTCCTTTATTTATTATTTTGAAATAGTAAGGGTTGATTTGATTAATGTGGATAGTTAAGGGTTAAATCATGAAATATTTCAAAATAAGCAAGTGGTTATAAAATATTCATTTTGTCGGGAATATTCGTTTGGTCGTGGAATATTAAATCTTGTCGGGGAATATTAAATGCAATGCAGTAGTGACCATGTGTAATGGGCCCATGAAAGCGATTGGATGAAGAAAGCGACAAATATAAGTTGGTTAAAAATAACTTGGCGTAGTTATTCACAATTAAAATTTATTGGAATACCGGTTGGTTAAAATCTGATGTCTGGCGTGGTTGCTTGGCGCTTTACGGTATTACTGCGATATTGTTGAATTATTGATCCTTACGTGAAGGCACTACTCGATAATTTTCCACGGTAATTCTTATTGATATTTTATTTTATTGATTTGATAATTCTTTGCGTTGATATTTTATATTATTGTTGTTCGATAATTGTCCTTTGCACATTATCTCCATTATCGGATCAATAATTCATATTATTTGAATAATATTATTAGATAGCATTATTGGCGATGTCTAGAAAGTTACATCGAGGAGAGGTTTGGTCACCTAATTCTTGGCCGATAAGGAGAAATCCTTATCGGAAAGCCCCTCTTTCACAGGAGCGGCTGGTTGTCATAATTGTGATTACGTAATATTATTTGTGAATAATTAATTATTGATTCATATGATAAAGAAATATTTATTTTATGTGGATATAAATGATGGATTTATTTATGTGGTTATAAATGAAGAAATTATTGTTGAGGTGTTTTATCGGTATTTTACAGTTGGAGGTATTAAAAATTAAATCGGGGTTTTGAGATATATTCGGGGGTTATAATTTTTAATCCAAATAGTTGGATTGTAGTAATTTTGGGTATGTTATACATACATAAGTTGAGTATATGTCCACAAATTTTGAGCGAATAAAAAATGCACGAATGATTTGTTATGAATTTTAAGAGGTGTCGATTAGGAAATTAGGGTTATAATTGATTTTGGTGGAAAATTCTAGAATTGAGTGGGCCCCACTTGTGGTTGGTGAAGAAATGTGCTGAATTTTATTTCAAATGTGGTGGGTGGCAATAGTAGCGAGGTAAAGCCATCGGTGGTGGTCGAAGTCTGCTTGGTTAGGGCTAACATTTTCTATAAATAGAGGGCTAAGTTAGAATTGAAAATCACACGAAACAAAGTTTTCTCTCTTTCTCTCTCTATATTATTGGCGTATTTTGTGAGTATTTAGATACTTTGAGAGTTCTTTATTTAAGTACAAGTTTCATTGACATCACTTGAGCCTTTCCTTAGAAATCTTGATTCTTTGAGGTAAGGGATATTATTTTTTTTCGTAATGATATTATTTCTTGATATCATTATCTTTGAAATATTGATCTGAAGTTTTTATCAAATTTGGAACTTTTTCATGTCGGGGTTACTATTCATGAGTTCTTATTCACGAGTTCTTATTCATGAGTTCTTATTCACGAGTTCTTATTCACGAGTACTATTAATGAAGCGTGAAAATGTTTTTTGTGGAATTTCTATCTTTTGGTGTCGGATTTACTTATTCGTGTATACGGCCTTTATTCACGTATCTGGCACTTTATTCACGTATCTGACACTATTCACGTATACGGCACTATTCATTGAAAAATAAAATTTCTTCTTTTTGTCCAAAATATCTATTTTGGATACTAGCTTTGATTGTATCCATGTTTTGATCATTCTTGAATTTTACACCACTATGATTATTTTTGGGGTATTGTTGGACATGGATAAAACAAAGTACGAATCCTTAATCCTTAATCCTTGTCATTTTGTTTCCTTTGGATTCGTTCTTTAAAATATTTTTCATCATCCTCGGTCTTAAATGATGATATTATTGAATATCTTTGGCAAAGATGAATGTGAAGATGAATGATTTCTGAAGAATATCTTTGGCTGTAGTGCAAAGATGAGCAGTGTTTAAATGAACATGATGGGTGATGAATATCTTTGGCCTTTGTAGTGCAAAGATGAGCAGTGTTTAGATGAACATGACCGAATTGATGAATATCTTTGGCTGTAGTGCAAAGATGAATATTTGATTTGAGATGAATATTGATTGATGTTCTACGGGGATAAAATATTGATGATGAATTTATTAAATTCATAGATTATAGTAGATTTCATTCTCTACGTAACTCTTCTAATGAATTATTATTTCATTGCGAATATTGATTGAAAATTTGTTGTCTATTGTATTCTATTAAATTTTTCCTGTTGAAGACTAACGATAATTTGTTGTATATTATCTTAGTCGTAATATTCTTCTTGAGCTAGTTGAGCTCACCCTTTTCCTTTTGTTCCATTTTCTCGGGAGGCGAGAATATAGCGAGATGCAGTGAGGGGGTATGGAATGAAGGTTTTAGAAAGGATTGTTTAGTAGTCCTCACCATTTTTGTAAAATAATGTATCGATAAATGTGATGAGGATTTATTTGAGTATAAATATTATGCAGAAGATAATATTTGTATTTAAACTCTGATTTCTTGTTGTAATAATAAAGTTGTAGTTGTTTACATACCATGTATTGTGATTTCGAGAATGGGTGATGTATACTATTTTGGGGCGTCGCGGTTTAGTATCGAGCTTAGGGATATGATCTCTCTGGCGGAGATCGGGGAATAGAACTAGGAGGGGAGGCAGAGTAAATCCTTAGCTAGTGTGTCCTACCTAAGCTTATTTGTTAGTTAAGTCGGTATATAGGGATATTATGTGATATATTGATTTCCTTAATTAACCACTTGTTTTATAGCGGTATTTGAGAATGTCATTTGAGAATATTAATGATGGAGTAAATGAGGCCAAGTGGAGATGCTGTACTTACCAGCGAGGAGAGCGTGCCTTGGTGGCAATGTTCCTCTGTGAACAACACCACCTGGCGAGATGATGAGCGAGGGGATGTTTAGAAGTTTTTGCAGTTCATGCAAAATCGAGACGAGGAGACTTCGTGTTCAAAATCTGAGGAGGAAATGATAGCAATTCACGGGTTGTCACATGAAGCGATTCAAAAGTTGGGACCACGAATTTAAGGAAAGCGGATCCGATCATGGCGGAAACATGGGTCAAACAAATTACAAGATATTCGATGTCTTGGGATGGATGCGGAGAGCGAAGGTTCCATTCGCCACCTTTATGTTAGTGGCGAGGCGGACTCTTTGGTGGGATGTACGTGAGGCGTACCCATCCGAGTACTTTTCGGCATGTCTTGGGAGGCGTTTGAGAGACTATTTAATGACAAATACTTTCACGAAAGTGTTCGTCGTATGAAGGAAGTGGAGTTCATGATTAGAGCAAAACAACGTGGCGGTGTCTCGATGCGAGGCAAAGTTTGCGAGTTATCGAGTTTGCACCTCATTTGGTGGAGAATGAGGAGCGTATGGCGGCGGATGTTTCTTAGGGTTTGAAAACGGCGTCGTCGATATCTCATTTCTCATAAACTTTCTCTTTATTGAGGATGTTATAAATGAGGGCTCAATTATTAGGCGAGATACTTGAAATACAGTGTTGAGGACCATAACGAGGATCGTACCGGAGATAGCGATCAGCAGAATAATGATAACTGCGGAGAAAAAAGCGAACGGACGAAATGGTAACCACTCTGGTGGTAATCATAGTCGTGAAAAGCGAAGAAGCGAGTCGGGAGGAGATTTTAAAGAGGAGATTTAACAACGACTATGTGAAGGCAGCGGTCTTGGTAGCAAGCTGGTTCTAAGGGAGAAAGCGACCACCGGTCGTATACTACAAAATGCGGAAAAGAGGACATATCGGTCAAGCGCCCTAGCAGTTCAAGGTATGCTATAGTTGTGGAAAGGAAGGACATATCTTCGAATTATGCGAGTAGCGAAACCTAGTTCGGTGAGGACGGTGACTCAAAAAAACATCGAGAAAAGTCAAAGTCAGCGATTAGGAAGAAGCGTTTGTTGTATTTGGTCATAATCGAGGACCCAAACGAGGTGATCACGGGTAAGCTATTTATAAATTCTTGCGAAGTTTATACCTTACTTGATCTGGGGTGCTACCCATTCATTTATCTCTCTCTGCGTGTGCTCAGCGTTTAAACTTGACTCGGAGAAATTAGACTTTGACCTATCTGTGGAAACTCAGTTAGGAGAAACTTTCATCACATCCACTTGTTTATAAATCTTGTTTGATTCAAGTTGGCACCATCACCTTACACATTGACCTTATCTCTTTAAAGATACTTGCTTTTGATGTGATTTTAGGGATTGATTGGTTAACTACTCATCATACCAAAATTGATTGTTTTCGTAAGGTTGTTAGTTTTCATATTCTAACTTGACTTTGTTATGCAATTCAAACAACTAAACCATTAAAATCAATCTTTATCATATCTAATCATAAAGCTATTCGTTTATTGAAAAGCGGATGTCAAGCTTTCTTAGCCCATGTTATGGATTTGAATAAAGACCGTCAAATTTGAATAATATTTCTGTTGTTATTGACTTTCTGGCGTATTTCTGAAGAACTTCCGTCTACCCCCCAGGCGTGAAGTTGAATTCTTTATTGATCTTGAACACAGTACAAAGCCCATTTCTAAAACCCCATATCGAATGGCTCTATTGAACTTGAGGAGTTAAAGGTCAACTTCTGAGGAATTGTTGGACATCGGTTTCATTTCGTCTAGTACATCTCCTTTGGGGTGCTCTGTTTTATTTGTAAAAAGAAAAAGCGGGAGTATGCGACTTTGTATTGACTATCGGGAATTGAACCATGTCACCATCAAGAATAGGTATCCTCTACCTCGTATTGATGACTTGTTTGACCCGATTCACAAGGCTGATTCTTTTCAAAAATCGATCTTAGATTACGGATATCATCGGTTTGAAATTAGGCGAGGATATTCAAAGGCGCCTTGAGAACTTCGGTATGGGCATTATGAATTCTTAGTCGTGTCTTTCGGACTAACTAATGCTCCTATGACTTTCATGGATATGATGAGCCAAAGTATTGAGGAATATTTGGATCGATTCGTTGTTGTCTTTATTGATGACATCCTATATATATTCAAAAGTCGTGAAGATCATGAGCACCATTTGAAAATTTGGTACTCCAAGGCCGTGAAAACCAACTATATGCCAAATTGAAGAAATCGAGTTACGGCGAGGAAGTAGCATTTCTTGGGCATCAGTGTCAAAACATGGAGTATCTGTTGATCCGTGAAGATTGAAGCAATCTGAAGTTAGGAACAGCAGAAGTCGGTGGTTGAAATCACGTAGCTTTTTGGGCTTATTTGGTTATTATCGGAGATTCGTGGAAGGGTTTTCTCGAATCGCTACTCCATTAACTTCGGCTAACTTCGGAAGGATACAAAATTCGTTTGGAGGCGAAGAATGCGAGAAAAAGTTTCAAGAGCTTAAGAGGAGACTTATTTGGACTGTTCTAACAATACCATCTGGTTCGGATGGATTTGTTATCTCTGATGATCTTGGGCAAAGGGTTAGGATGTGTTCTCATGCAGCGTGGGAAAGTCATAGCCTATGCCTCATGACAACTTAAAAAAGTATGAGAGGAATTATCCTACTCGTGATCTAGAGTTAGCGGTGATCGTTTTATTATTAAAGATATGGAGGCACTATCTATATGGGGAGAAAGTGGAGATATATTCGGACCATAAAAGCCTTAAATATTTCTTCACTCAAAAAGAACTCGACATGCGGCGTGACGTTGGCTCGAGCTATTGAAGACTACGACCACACTATTGATACCATCACGGTAAAAGCGAGCGTGGTGGTGGCGCATTGAGTAGAAGATCATATGCGAGGAGCGAGTGCGATGATGTCAAGTATATCGCGTAGAGCCAACTTTAATAGAAAAAGTTAAGGTTGCTCGAGCCCGCGGGCAGGGTGATCGTATGAAGAAGAAAGTACAAGAAGGAGCTATTAGGAGCGAGAATTGATGAAGAAGGAATACTTGAGTCCACTCTGAGACTTTGTGTTCCTAACGACTACGATTTGAAGTACAAGATTATGATGGAGGCACCTGATACACCATTTGCAATCCATCTGGAAGTACTAAAATGTATCGTGATCTTGACATACATTTTGGTGGAATAATATGAGAGAGAGATTGCAAAGTTTATCTCGATGTGTTTAACTTACTTAGCGTGTAAAGGCGGAGCATCTAGTACCTAAGGGTCGTTTGCAACCACTTGAGATTAGGAATGGAAGTGGGAACACATTACCATGGATTTAGATTACGGGTCTTCCTACGGTTTCTCAAGGCATCAATCTTATTTGGGTTATTGTTGATAGATTAACCAAGTGCGCTCATTTCTTGCCGATCACGGAGACTTATTCACTTGAGCGTCTTGCTAGT
The DNA here is from genome assembly GCA_020205615.1 of Panax quinquefolius. NCBI lineage: Eukaryota > Viridiplantae > Streptophyta > Magnoliopsida > Apiales > Araliaceae > Panax > Panax quinquefolius. Next base: position 99,113 of record JAINUW010000486.1, read on the forward strand.
ATATGCGTAAATGAGATTGTGAGGTTGCATGGCATACTGTATCCATAGTTTGGATCGTGACCCGAAGATTCACTTCAAGATTTTGGGTTAGCTTGCAAAAAGCTATGGAGCGCAGTTTGCGATTTAGTTCGGCATACCATCCCCAAGCAGAGACAGACAATCGAGAGAGGACTATTCAAACTCTTGAAGATTTATTAAGACTACGTGTCTAGACTTCAAAAGGCGAGTTGGGATAAGTATTTACCATTGGTGGAATTCTCCTACAACAAGCGAGTTATCGAGCAAGTATAGGTGTGGCTCCATTGAAGCATTATATGGGCCGAAAATGTCGTTCTCGATATGTTGGGATGAGGTGGGTGAAGCTTGACATTGTTGGGACGAGGAGTTAAATACGTATGACAAAGAAAAGATCAAATGATTCGACAGCGTATACAAAGCGGCTCAAGATCGACAAAAAAGAGTTATGCGGATCTTCATCGAAAGGGCGTGGAATTTAATGTAGGGGATCGTGTATTGTTGCGAGTTGCTCCATGGAAGGAGTTACAAGATTTGGGAAGAGAGGAAAGCTCGATCCACGATTTATTGGTCCATTTCAAATTCTTGCCGAGTAGGAAATGTAGCCTATAGACTTGCGTTACCTCAAAAGTATGTCTCGTGTTCATAATGTGTTTTCACATATCGTGCCGTAAATATGTGAAAGACCCGAACCACGTTATTGAGTTAGAGCAGGACGAGATAGCAGAAGACTTAGCATATGAGGGAGGTACTATCAAGATCTTGGATAGGAAGGAGCATGTCCTACTGTATGAAAGGTCATACACAAGTTAAAGTTTTGTGGAGGAATCATGCTATAGAGAAATGACACAGGGAATTGGAAAGCGGAAATGAAAGCGAGGTATCCTCACCTTTTGAAACACAGTGCGTCGTCGATTTCGAGGCGAAATTTCATAAGGAGGGAGGTTGTAAGACCGAAATTTTTTAAATAAAAGGAATTTCCTTTATTTATTATTTTGAAATAGTAAGGGTTGATTTGATTAATGTGGATAGTTAAGGGTTAAATCATAAATATTTCAAAATAAGCAAGTGGTTATAAAATATTCATTTTTGTCGGGGAATATTCGTTTGGTCGTGGAATATTACGTCTTTGTAGGGAATATTAAATGCGACGAAGTAGCGATGACCATGTGTGGGCCCATGTGAGCGATTGGATGAAGAAAGCGACAAATATAAGTTGGTTAAAAATAACTTGGCGTAGTTATTTACTGAATTAAATTTGTTGGAATACCGGTTGGTTAAAATCTGATGTCTGGCGTGTTGCGCGATGTATGCGCGGTATTACGCAGTATTGTTGAATTATTGATCCTTACGTGAAGGCCTTTACTCGATAATTTTCACGGTGAATTCTTTATTCGATATTTTATTTTATTGATTGATAATTCTTTGCGTTGATATTTTTATATTATTGTTGTTGATAATTGTCCTTTGCACATTATCTCCATTATCGGATCAATAATTCATATTATTTGAATAATATTATTAGATAGCATTATTGGCAATGTCTAGAAAGTTACATCGAGGAGAGGTTTGGTCACCTAATTGCTGGCGCGATGAGGAGAAATCCTTATCGGAAAGCCCCTCTTTCACAGGAGCGGCTTTGGTTGTCATAATTGTGATTACGTAATATTATTTGTGAATAATTAATTATTGATTCATATGATAAAGAAATATTTATTTTATGTGGATATAAATGATGGATTTATTTATGTGGTTATAAATGAAGAAATTATTGTTGAGGTGTTTTATCGTATTTTATCAGATGGAGGTATTAAAAATTAAATCGGGGTTTTGAGATATATTGCGGGGGTTATAATTTTTAATCCGAATAGTTGGATTAATGGTAATTTTTGGGTATGTTATACATACATAAGTTGAGTATATGTCCACAAATTTTGAGCGAATTAAAAATGCACGAATGATTTGTTATGAATTTTTAGAGAGGTGTCGATTAGGAAATTAGGGTTATAATTGATTTTGGTGGAAAATTCTAGAATTGAGTGGGCCCCACTTGTGGTTGGTGAAGAAATGTGCTGAATTTTATTTCAAATGTGGTGGGTGGCAATAGTAGCGAGGTAAAGCCATCGGGTGGCGAGTCGAAATGCTGCTTGGCGGGCTAACATTTTTCTATAAATAGAGAAATTTAAGTTAGAATTGAAAATCACACACGAAACAAAGTTTTCTCTCTTTCTCTCTCTATATTATTTGGCGTATTTTGTGAGTATTTAGATACTTTGAGAGTTCTTTATTTGGTACAAGTTTCATTCGGCATCACTTGAGCCTTTCCTTAGAAATCTTGATTCTTTGAGGTAAGGGATATTATTTTTTTTCGTAATGATATTATTTCTTGATATCATTATCTTTGAAATATTGATCTGAAGTTTTTATCAAATTTGGAACTTTTTCATATCGGGTTACTTATTCATGAGTTCTTATTCACGAGTTACTATTCATGAGTTCTTATTCACGATTCTTATTCACGAGTCTTATTAAGTGAAGCGTGAAAATGTTTTTGTGGAATTTCTATCTTTTTTGATTTATTATTATTCAGATTCTTATTCACGTATCTGGCCTTTATTCACGTATCTGACTTTATTCACGTATCTGGCACTATTCATCGAAAAATAAAATTTCTTCTTTTTGTCCAAAATATCTATTTTGGATACTAGCTTTGATTGTATCCATGTTTTGATCATTCTTGAATTTTACACCACTTATGATTATTTTTGGGGTATTGTTGGACATGGATAAAACAAAGTACGAATCCTTAATCCTTAATCCTTGTCATTTTGTTTCCTTTGGATTCGTTCTTTAAAAATATTTTCATCATCCTCGGTCTTAAATGATGATATTATTGAATATCTTTGGCTGTAGTAGTGCGAAGATGAATGATTCTGAAGAATGATTTCTGAAGAATATCTTTGGCTGTAGTGCAAAGATGAGCAGTGTTAAATGAACATGACCAAGTGATGAATATCTTTGGCTGTAGTGCAAAGAAGATGAGCAGTGTTGAAATGAACATGAACGATTGATGAATATCTTTGGCACTGTAGTGCAAAGATGAATATTTGATTTGAGATGAATATTGATTGATGTTACGGGGATAAAAGATTGATGATGAACTTTTAAATTCATAGATTATAGTAGATTTCATTCTCTACTTAACTCTTACATGAATTATTATTTCATTGCGAATATTGATTGAAAATTTGTTGTCTATTGTATTACTATTAAATTTTTCTGTTGAAGACTAACGATAATTTGTTGTATATTATCTTAGTCGTAATATTCTTTCTTGAGCTAGTTGAGCTCACCCTTTTCCTTTTTGTTCCATTCTTCTTCGGGAGGCGAGAATATAGCGAGTGCTGCAGTGGGGGTATGGAATGAAGGTTTTAGAAAGGATTGTTTAGTAGTCCTCACCATTTTTGTAAAATAATGTATCGATAAATGTGATGAGGATTTATTTGAGTATAAATATTATGCAGAAGATAATATTTGTATTTAAACTCACGAGTTTTCTTGTTGTAATAATAAAGTTGTAGTTGTTTACGTACCATGTATTGTATTTCGGAATGGGTGATGTATACCTATTTTTTATCACATGCGTGTGTGTTTACTGTGACCTGGTTCCATTATTTATTATTCATTGGAATAACTCGTCTCATGCGGTCTATCGCATGCACAGTGAGTTCTTACATTATTCCATTATTTATTATCTTTGTTGGAATAACTTTTGTTTATGTGGATTACCGCATGCATGGTGAATGATCCTTCGTATTCATATGAATAGTATTTTCATTCAAAAGGGGTTTCTGCCAGGGGCAGTTTCGTAATTTTTCTAACCCATAAAAAATTCTGGAAAATTTGAAATAATAATTTGATGAGTTTTCTATTTTGTTTCCAAAGATGGCGATTTTTGGATGTATAGATTAAGAGTTATGGATTTTATGGAAAAAGACTATTTTAAAAGTAAACCCTTATAACTCTTTGTGGTTAACTCCAAAATTGGTGAAATATTTATTGGGAGTACATATATATAAGAGGAGTATACCCTGTAAATTTTGGAATTTTTGGGCAAAAGTATAATTTATGATAAATGTCTAAATATTCGGCGGTTTTGGCCATATGAAAAATAGTAAATGAATTTTAAAAATTTAGAGAAAAATATATGTTCAATATGGGACTATATTACGCTAAATCCCGGAAAAAGAAATATTTTTGGGATCGATTTGGTATTTTTCATTAAAATGAACTAGTTATGAGTAAAAGAATTAAATATGTTATGTGAAGTAACAAAATTGGAAAATAAGATTTTATGGCTTGGGAATCCTATATAGGGTATATGCTGATTTTTTATATTTAATTTGATCATTGATGATGAAATCTTATGGATATGACATTTTTGAATGAATAAATGCATTATTTGGTAAAGTGTAAACAATTGAAATAAATTATTTATAAGTTTAAGAAGTGATTAAAATATTGTTATAATATTAATAATATTAGATTATGACTTTATTAAGTGATTTATAATATTTGGATAAATTTAAAGTCTTTAACATTTATTCTTCTTTTCGTTTGATTAATGCTTATATCATTGTCATCATCCTCATGCTTATAATATGTTGAAAGTCATCTGTGGCCTGTAGTGCATGGATGGACTTGGTATGATTATGACCGAGGATTGTTTTAAGTATAACTTGGTAGTAATGTTACAAATGATTTGGTAAAAGTCCTCATTGGTAGTAGTGCATTGATGGACGATTGTTGGCATGATCATGACCATTGATGAATACACGAATATCCTTGGCTCTTAGTGCATGGATAATTTGTGGTCGTGATACTAATGAATATCCTTGGCCGTAGTGCAGGGATGATGTGGTTTATTTATTAAGCTGAGTCTCAGTGATAAAAGTGATGAAAAACCTTTTTAATCATAGAAGATAGTAGATTTTATTCTCTACTTGACTCCTCTAATGGATTGTTTGTTCCGCTGCAGTTAAACTTGATGTTTATTATATTTTATCAGCTTAACACTGTTCAAGGCTAATGATAATTTATTCTGCATTATCTTAGTCATAATATTTCTTACTGGGCTAGTTGAGCTCACCCTTTCTTTCACTGTTCTCTTCAGGAAATGAGAATGTAGCCGGGACTAGTCAGGGAATGGAGTGATGGTCCAGATGATAGCATTAGTAGTCCTCACTATTTTGTTAAATAATGTGACAATAAATGTAATGAGGACTCCATTGAGTTTGTATATTGTCTAGATGACAATATTCTTATTAGAAACTCATAGATTATGGTTTGTCGTATTTTACACGACTGTTGTATAATTAAATTATATTTGAATTTTGTACAATGTATTTGGCGACCCAAGATGGGTGATGTATACATTTGGGGGGCGCCACGGTTTGAAGTATCAAAGCTTAGGGATATGATCCCTGGCCGAGATGTGAGACAAGAACTAGGAGGGGAGAGACGGGAAATTCCTTCGCTAGTATGACCTACCTATGTTTATTTGGTATTTAATTGATCGGTCAGAGTATAGGGATAATATGTGATATGATAACTAACCCTTGTTTTGTGGCAGTGTTTGAAAATTGTAGCTAAAAATGTTAACAATGGAGTGAATGAGACCGTTGAGACACCGTTAATCACTAATCAGGTTAATGTGACGTCAGACGAAGAAGAAATTATAGATATTTATGTGGTGAGTGAAGAACTAATAGTTGCACCCGAGCTAGTTGCAGAGGTAGCAGCTGAGAGTGAGGAAGAAGAGGAAGAAGAGGAACCTGAGGAGAATTTATTAGAAGAATTTTATGATCGAAATTTAGAATTACAAAATCATATTCATGAGTTAGAAGAGCAGGCTGAAGAACGGCAGGCGGTCGAGGAGCAAAAGGATACAACGATTCAAGCTTGTGTTACCCGATATGTGATGTTTGAACAGAAGCACTCTTTGGCAGAGTATAAGATGATAAAGCTGGAATCTAAGCTGAAAGAAGAAATAACTGAACGAGTGAGAATGAAAGATGCATGGGTAAAAGTCGCACGACGCGATGATATTGTGGAAAGAGAATTCCGATCCAAGAAGGCTAAAATAGATGATATGTATTTCTCATTTTGGACAGCAATTGGGAGAACCAAACATTGAGTTTTGAATTACCCTGTACATTGCGGTCAACCCCAATTCGATATGGATCGAAGATTAATGATTTAGATCATGAAACAGGAGTACGATGAAGCAGTTGAGGGTGGAATATTCCCTATAGCGAAAGTCAATTCTAGCGGTAACGATGACACCAAAGGCTATCCCAGACAAGTCAAAATTGGTGATTCAAGTGAGAGCGCCTTTCATAACTTTCCAAAAAGCGAGGAACCGAACGAAGTTATCACGGGTTAGTTAATCATAAATTTTTGCGAAGTTTACACCTTATTAGATACCGGTTCTACCCATTCTTTTATCTCTCCTACTTGTGCTCAACGTTTAAATTTGACTCCGGAGAAATTAGACTTTGACTTATCGGTTGAAACTCTGTTAGGAGAAACCTTCGTTACCTCCACTATTTATAAATCTTGTTTGATTCAAATCAACACTTTCACGTTACCTGTCGATCTTATCTCTTTGAAAATACTTGCATTTGATGTGATTTTAGGGATTGATTGGTTAACTACTCATCATACTAAAATCGATTATTTTTGTAAGGTTATTATCTTTCATATTCCTAACCAACCTATTATGAGAATTCAAGCAACCAAACTACTAAAAGTGAATCATTGTTATATCAAGCCATAAGTAAATAGTCCCGAGCCTTTATCTGGTGACTTCCTTGTGTGGAATGCACCAAAGCCAGACTATCCGTAGGGGATGTTGTGAATGATGATGGCAAGTTGATAGGTATCAATGTGACGTACTGTCCAAGTCTTGGATGAGAGTCACAGTTTTGAATGAAATTTCTATTGTTAATAAATTTCATGGCGTATTCTTTAAGACTTCTTAACCTAATCCTAGAGCGTGAAATCGGATTTTGTATTAACCCCAGTACAAAACCCATTTCTAAAATCCTCAAATATTTCTTCAACTAAAATGAACGTAACATACGCCAAAGACGTTAGCTCTAGCTGTTGAAGATTACGATCATACCATTCAATATCATTGTGGAAGAGAGAACGTGGTAGCTGACGCGTTGAGTAGAAGATCCTATGCGTTTATGGGTGCGATGTTGTTAACACAAAAACCCATTTCATATAACTTAAAAATGATGAAGATAGAGTTAAAGACTCTAGGGACCCACGTGGTGATATCAAATATAAGAGTAAAATTTAAAGCAGTGCAAGCTACATACTCAGAGCTGATGAATGTGAAGAAGAAGGTTCAAGAGGGTGTTATTCTAGAAGCAAGAATCGATGAAGAGAGGAAATCTCAACCCTCAATTTTATTGGCCCTTTTGAAATCCTCGATCGAGTAGGAACTGTGGCCTATAGACTCGTTTTACCGCAAAGTATGTCGCATGTTCATAACGTTTTTCATGTATCATTGTTAGTAAAAAACTTAGTCTTGGGGGACTTTGGAGCCAAATTTTGGAATAATTAATGAAGCTGAAAAATTATGAAATCATGGGGGTTTTATAGAGCATGTTACAAGCTTTCCATAGCCTCAAAAACGGACTAATTCCGATAACGGATGAAGAAGTTATGAAGATTTGAAGTATGTGTGTCAAAAGTTGCAAAATCTGGAAAATTGGAGTTAAGTGCCAAAAGTCAATCGCCTAGGCACTAGGCTCGGCGCTTAGAATCTGTTCTTGGGTGCCTAGGTGCTTGCCCAAGGCCAAATTTGGGTGCCTAGGCGCTGGTCAAGTGTTAAGCTGAAATCTGTCCGGACGTCCTTTAGTAAATTGAACATAACGTTTTCATACGTACTTCAATTAAGGTGATTTAGGATGATTCAGAAAGATAACGAGTAGACCTAAAACTTTCATTCTTTATATTTTGAGATTTGAGGTCAGTATCAAGGCCTAAAATGGCTATTTTAGGGACTGATGTGCATTTAGAGGTTATCGGAGGACATCGGGCATGCACGTATGCAATGTGTAATGTTTTCAACGATAAAGGTATTCAAGGTATCCTCACCTCTTTGGCATACCAGGTACGTACGTAAATTTTGAGGGCAAAATTTCATAAGGAGGGGAGATTGTGAGACCCCAGATTTTATGAATAAATATTTAAATTTCTCGAAATATTTTTTTTTGAATATTATGGTGTGGATTTGATATAATGTTATAGTTGTGGGTAATATTTATAAATTTTGCAAAGTAAGCAAGTGGTTATATAATATTCGATTGGTCGGGGAATATTCGTTTTAACAGGAATATTAAATGCGGCAGCACAATCATTGGTGGACCCCACAACGGAAGTATTGTCGTAGTTAGAAAACGACGGAATTATCTTTTTATAAAAATAACGACAAAAGTGTTACCGTTAAAACTGTTGAACTACTAGGTAGTAAAAGTACAGTAATACGTGTGGTTGCATAGTAGCACACGGTATTGATTATTGATGTTTACGTAAGAAGTCACTCAGTTATACTCAATTATTGCTACAGTAATTGCTGCATCATATCTCTCATATTATTGATTCGATTATTGTCACAATATCATCTGTATAATATGTTATATTATTAAATCAATAATTGGGATGAAAAAGTTATTCATATAATTATTTGCAATATTGACAATGTCTAAAAGTTCTGTCAAGGAGAGGTTTGGTCACCTAATTGCGCGCCAATAAAGAGAAATCCTTATCAGAAAGCCCCCTCTTTCCTGGGAATGACTTGGTTATTAAATATTGTGAGTTATAATATTAATGATGAATAAGTTGTGTTGATTAAAGATAAAATTGATAGTTCCATTGTGTTGGGATTATTAGTGTTGGTGGAAATCGATACTTATTTCGATAATAATTGATGTCTGGAGGTTATATTGACCAATCGGGTAATTAATCGGATAAATGAGCAATTAATTGCTATTATTTCACATGCTTATAACTATTTGTTCACATGTGTGTACTATTGATTCACATTCATGTACTATTAGGGGAGGTGGTGTAAGATTGATAATACTTGCATGACTAAACTAAAATTGGAGGTATAGTTGAAGGTACTATACTGTAATTAGTTTTTTCACATGATTATACTATTGAGTCACATGAATGAACTATTAATTTATATTATTTACTATTAGGGGAGGTGGTGCAAGTTTGATAATACTTGCAGGACTAAATTAAAAATAAAGAAAAAGAGCGAGGTATTATATTGTAATATTCTGAGCCCCAAAACTTGCAATTATTGAAACTATATTTTCCTATAAATAGAAGCTCATTCTTCGTTCATTTCTCACCAATTCACAAAAGCTGTAGAGCAATTATGATAAAGAGAAATTATAAGGAGAAAGAAGAAGAGAAGTCTGCTACCTCACTATTCCAGTATCCAGTTTTTCTAAGGTAAGGGGTATTATTTCTTTCGTATTCATGAAGAGAGCTATTGTTATTCCATTCCTTATTATTCTGTTGGAATAACCTGTATATGCGAAGTACCGCATACATGGTGAAATTCTTTTGTTATTCCATTCTTTATTATTATGTTGGAATAACCTGTATATGCAAAGTACCGCATACATGGTGAAATTCTTCTATTATTCCATTCTTTATTACTCTGTCAGAATATCCTGTCTGTGCATTTACGCATAACCTGGTTCCATTCTTTATTATTCTGTCGGAATATCCTATCTGTGTGTTTACGCATGACCTGGTTCCATTATATATTATTCTATTGGAATAACCTGTATGTGCAGTCTATCGCATGCCTGGTGAATTCTTCTGTTATTCCATTATTTATTATTCTGTTGAAATATCATGTCGGTGTGTTTACGCATGACCTAGTTCCATTCTTTATTATACTGTTGGAATAACCTGTTTATGTGGATTACCGCATGCATGGTGAATAATCCTTAATATTCATATGAATAGTATTTTCATTCAAAAGGGGTTGCTGTGAGGGGCAGTTTTGTAATTTTTCTAACCCATAAAAAATTCTGGAAAATTTGAAATAATAATCTGATGAGTTTTCTATTTTGTGTCCAAAGATGGCGATTTTTGGATGTATAGATTAAGAGTTATGGATTTTATGAAAAAAGACTATTTTAAAAGTAAACCCTTATAACTCTTTGTGGTTAACTCCAAAATTGGTGAAATATTTATTGGGAGTACATGTATATAACAGGAGTATACCCTATAAATTTTGGAATTTTTGGGCAAAAGTACAATTTATGATAAATGTCTAAATATTCGGCAGTTTTGGCCATATGAAAAATAGTAAATGAATTTTAGAAATTCAGAGAAAAATATATGTTCAATATGGGACTATATTCTGCTAAATCCCAGAAAAGAAATATTTTTGAGACTTATTTGGTATTTTTCATTAAAATGAACTAGTTATGAGTAAAAGAATTAAATATGTTATGTGAAGTAACAAAATTGGAAAATAAGATTTTATGGCTTGGGAATCCTATATAGGGTATATGCAGATTTTTTATGACGGATTTGATCATTGATGATGAAATCTTATGGATATGACATTTTTTGAATGAATAAATGCATTATTTGGTAAAGTGTAAACAATTGAAATAAATTATTTATAAGTTTAAGAAGTGATTAAAATATTGTTATAATATTAATAATATTAGATTATGACTTTATTAAGTGATTGATAATATTTGGATAAATTTAAAGTCTTTAACATTTATCCTTGTTTTCGTTTGATTAATGCTTATATAATTGTCATCATCCTCATGCTTATAATATGTTGAAAGTCATCTGTAACCTGTAGTGCATGGATGGACTTGGTATGATTATGACCAGGGATTGTTCGGTATAATCATGACGTAATGTTACAAATGATTTGGTAAAAGTCCTCATTGGCCGTAGTGCATTGATGGACAGTTGTTGGCATGATCATGACCATTGATGAATACACGAATATCCTTGGCCCGTAGTGCATGGATAATTTGTGGTCGTGATATCTTAATGAATATCCTTGGTAGTAGTGCGAGGGATGATTTGGTTTATTTATTAAGCTAAGTCTCAGCGATAAAAGTGATGAAAAACCTTTTTAATCATAGAAGATAGTAGATTTTATTCTCTACTTGACTCCTCTAATGGATTGCTTGTTCCGCTGCAGTTAAACTTGATGTTTATTATATTTTATCAGCTTAACACTGTTGAAGGCTAATGATAATTTATTCTGCATTATCTTAGTCATAATATTTCTTCTTTGGGCTAGTTGAGCTCACCCTTTCTTTCTTTATTTCTTCTTCAGAAATGAGAACGTGGTTTTAACTAATCGGGGAGCGGAGTGACGGTCCAGATGATAGCATTAGTAGTCCTCACTATTTTGTTAAATAGTGTGACAATAAATGTAATGAGGACTCCATTGAGTTTGTATATTGTCTAGATGACAATATTCTTATTAAAAACTCTTAGATTATGGTTTGTCGTATTTTACATGACTGTTGTATAATTAAGTTATATTTGAATTTTGTACCATGTATTTGGCGACCCAAGATGAGTGATGTATACCTATTTTGGGGGCATCACAAAAGTAGCATAAGGACATATATTCAGAGACGAACCTCCATCTATCAAGACTTCAGCTAGTATGTATCCGGAAGACAAAATCGCAATGTGCAACAGCTTGCAATGACCGGTCCCTTCGGGCGGTATGTCATCATCAGTGAAAGATATCACATTGTTGTTAAAAATGTGATCAACCATGTAATACCCCAACTTTCATAAATAAAGATTATTTTTCTCTAAATATCATTTTGAATATTATACTGTGGATTTGATATAATGTTATAGTTGTGGGTAATATTTATAAATTTTGCAAAGTAAGCAAGTTGTTATAAAATATTTTTTTGGTTAGGGAATATTCTTTTTGTCGGAGAATATTCGTACGATGGCACAATCATTGGTGGACCCCACAACAGAATTATTGTCGGAGTTAGAAAACGATAAAAATATCTTTTTATAAAAATAACGGTGAAAGTTTTACCGTTAACTGTTGAAATACCCGTTGGTAAGAAATAAAGATGTCTGGCGTGTTTGCATAAGTAGCACACAGTATTGATTATTGATGCTTACGTAAAGAAGCCACTCGGTTATACTCAATTATTTTTACAAAGAATGATGCATAGTATCTCATACTATTGATTCAATTATTATCACGATATCATCTGCATAATATTTTATATTATTCACTACAAGAAATCACACATTTTATGATGAAAATTTTTGCCACGCACAAAATTTTGTCACAATTTGTTAATTAATAATTACGAAATTCATAATCGTCACTAAAACTTTTGTTTTTGTGACGACTTTTTTACCTTGTTACTATTAATCATTTATATCGTCACTAATTTTACATTTGATGACGATTAACAAAACAAATCACAAGTTATTTGGAGGTAGAATTTCGTACCAAAATTTTGAGGAAAATCTTTTAGTGACATTTTTAATAATTGATGATGATTTATTATCACAAAATATTTCTTTCGATGACAACATAATAGTTTGTCATTAATTATTTGTAAAATTTAGTGACAATGTGATTTCGTCGCTAATGTTCACATTTAGTGACGCCAAATACAAATTCGTCACAATTTTATTTGGAGGCAAAATTTTGGAGGGAAATTTTTTAAAGACGAAAAAAAAAATAATTTATGACAATTTGTATGTCATAAATACCAATTTTATATGACGAGATAATAGTTTGTCACTAATTAGATGAGTGGATAAGTGACGAAAATGGGTCGTCATAATTTTTTTATATTTAGTGACAGAGTACGTAATATCGTCACAATTTTATTTGGAGGCAAAAATTTTCTGAAAACTTTTGGAGGGAAATTTTTTAAAGACAAAAATAATAATAATTTATAACAATTTGTATTGTCATAAATACAAATTTTATATGACGAGATAATAGCGCGTCACTAATTAGATTCGTGGATAAGTGACAAAAATTGTTCGTCATAATTTCTTATTTTTAGTGACAAAGTACGTAATATCGTCACAATTTTATTTGGAGGTAAATTTTGTAAAGACAAAAAATTAATAAATTATGATAATTTTTATTGTCACAAATACCAATTTCAAATGACGAGATAATAGCGCGTCACTAATTAGATGAGTGGATAAGTGACAACACTACAAAAAAATAGGTCTTTAGCAACGATTTTTCGGACAACGAATATTCATATAAATATTTATATGAATATTTAGAGATAAATTTATATATATATATATATATATATGATAATAGAATGTTTCTAATACACAAAAAATATAACACAAGAAGCAAAAATATCACAACTAGGTTTCGAACCTAAGACCTATAGGTTATTGGGCCATTAAGCTACCATTGAGCCATTCTAATTTATTAGTTAACTAAACAAATCTCAACATTAATGTAAATTTTAGATGAAATATTTATAAATTTATATGAATATTTGTTTATAAATATTTATATGAATTTTTAGAGATAAATTTATAACTATATATATATGGTAATAGAATTTATCTAATACACAAAAAATATAACATAAGAAGCAAAAATATCACAACTAGGTTTTGAACCTAAGACCTATGAGTTATTGGGCCATTAAGCTACCACTAAGTCATTCTAATTTATTATTTAACTAAACTACCGCCATAACTATTAGCGGTAGACAGTGTAGCACATAAGCAAATGAGTAATTTCTCATGTCGCTGCAGCTTGTAGCGGCAGAGAGAATACCATTTCAATTCGCGTCATCCAATGTTGCGATCAACAATATAGATTATGGTTGTTGAAATAGTACTTGTGACAATCGATTGCCAAACATGTTAGTTCCGAGCCTCCGACCCAAATAAACTCAACCTCATCAAACCTGATTATTATATCTATGCTTCCCAATGTTTCCTATTTCTAGATAGAAGTAGGATATACTTACAAGTACTCCCTCACTCCGAGAAATAAAAGTGATGATTAATTTTATGCGAATTTAAAAAAAATGTCAAATGATAAAATTATTCATATTTAAATTCTCATCTAATTGCATATTTTTCTATACATGACTAGTGATATTATATAATATAAGTAAATATTTAACTTGAGATTACATAAAATAATAAGAACTTTTATTCTTAGACGGAGGGAGTAACTTAAATCATGAACATATTTTTAAGTCCAAAATAAAACATATAAAAGAATAATAAGAAATGGTATACCCTAACTATTCCTAATTCTCCTTTTACCTTTTTTCTAAATATATTATAAAATTAAATTATAATACTATCATTCTAAGAGAAAACATAAAAATGAAGAAAATTTTATTATGTTTGATGAACTAAAACAGTAATAAAGTTATTTAAAATGACTTATAAGTCATTCCCAATAAGATAGTTTGACTCATATTAATGTAATATCAATTTTATCCCTATTTTATTTATTTTTTTAAAAAAACGAATTTGTAAAAAAAAAGAAGAGTAAGATGCAACGTTACTTTAATTAACATTAGAATTTTTTTTATTTTTATATTTGAAATCTTATATACTCCTTCATTTCCAACTTAGGTAATAGGAGAATAAACATAAAAAAAATATTGATATTTGTAAACAAATATAAGAGATCAAAAAAAAAAAAGATTCCAACGTCACGTAAAGTGATATTACATCTTACTTTTCTTTTTTACAAATTTGTTTTATAAAAAATTTAAAAAAAGTTACAATGCCGGTTAGTTTGGCATTGGATCACATTTTTATTTTTTTCAAATTTCTTTAAAAAAATAAAATCATTTAAAAAAAATTAAGATAATTCTTTTTTAAAATTCATTTTTTTAAAAAATATTTTTTAAAGTGACGTTGGTTGCCTTTCTGATTTTTAGCCAAAAAAATATCTAAAAATTCAACGCCATTTCAAATGGCGTTCAGTAGTTTTTCCCAAATTAGATGTGAGTAGCCTTTTATCTCTAATAGCAGTAGTTGAAGTTTTTATTTTAAAAAATATTTGCTTAAAAATAAAATCTTTTTTAAAAAAAATTAAAACTTTTTTTAAAAAAAATATTTTTTAAAAAAAATTGTTCTTAAATTAATTAATTTGATTAAGAGAAAGAGCCTATTCTAAAAAAAATTGAACAAAATAGATATAATTAAGAAAAATGAATATAATTTAGGTAGAAAAAATATTTCGGATCAAACCTTTTCTCATTCTTTTTCCTAATGTAATTTTGTCTCCAACCCAACCAGTCCACAAAAAATTTAGGGATCTGACTTTAGAAACCTAAAATTGAAGAGGCGTTTAGTGATTGATTCAAAATCAGTTCCTTTGCTGCAATGATGGAGCGGCGGACGGAGGAGAACGCGAAGGAGGAGGGAGAAAGTGTCGACCCAGCAAAGTAAATCAATCGATGGCCAGCCCCAGCCAAAGTGTGGATAGAGAAATCGCCCAAGTATTATCAGCAGCAGCCGCCCAATCGAAAAGTTGCTGTAGTTTACTATCTCTGTAGAAATCGGCAGCTTGAACATCCTCATTTCATTGAAGTTATACTCTCTTCCTCTGACGGTCTCTACTTAAAAGGTACAGTCAATATCTGTCTATCTTATACTCATTTCAGTTATATATAGTTTTTTGTTATGTATTACTCTATATCGATACCAATACCTGATATTGACTGTCCAATACGTCTTCCGATACCGCGACTCTAAACCCTGACTGCTGACCAAACAAAAGCCTTAATTTTTGAGGGAATCTTGACCTTCCAAGTAAAGAAGATAGGCTGAAGTCTTTAGGAGATAGAATACAAATAGAAGAATAGATATTCCATAAAAGACTTGAACTAAAAATATATAGAAGAATCCAATGACCACAATCTACCATCAGGATTAGAGAAAGAAAGAGAAACATGATTGAGTTGGCCCAAGTGAGCAATTAAGTAGTAGCCTCACAATCATTTATTTACTTGAAATAAAAAAATTCTAAGAAAAGTTATTATGATATATAGTCATAGACATAGAATTAATAAACAATTCCGTTCAGAGGAGTTTTTAACCTTTAACTATTGAAAAGTGATATTGGTAAGTGTGAGATATGTAAATTAAATACAATCTAAAAAGAAGTAAATAATTCGAGTACTTGACAAATTATCAGAAATATTAGAGAAGAACTAATTTACTGTATGAAAGTAAATTTTATTTTATTTTATTTTTTGAGTATGGCAGTTAATTGAAAGTATCTGACGGGCATGTATTGTGAGAACTGTTGATGGTAATCATATCCAATATGGTTTTAATTCATTTATTAGGTGTTTTTTCATATTATATAGTTCATAAATTGATGAATTACATATTTTGTGCTATTGAGATTTGGAAAGCACATTCTACATTAAAATGCTTCATGGATTCCATAGAGCAAATTCAATTTACTCATGTGAAATATATTTACAGGCCATTTTAGATTCTTTGCTTCACTTTCTAATAGCTAGAAAAAATGATCTTCTAGGATGGCATTTTTTTTTGACATTTGTACTATAGTTTTATTTCCTTCCCCTCTGTATTTAGGATAATATTTACCATTATGCAAGTGATCATGGAATATTATTTAACTTTTTATGTGTTTGCTGCTTTTTTAGGTTGAGTATATTCAGGACTAATTTTGTATACATGAATATTTTGTACTAATGTTAGTGCCCCGCTCTTCTACATTAACCCTATGCTTTTGCATGTTCCTCATCCCTCCTCTCTTAACAAGTGAAATTAAACCCAAAAAGAAAGAGAAAGGGGAGCCATATTACTAGTAATAGGTAAACATTTATGTTGGTTAATGCTTGTGCACAATCTTATGGGCCAACAATATTTATTTTGCTACTATAACATATACACCTTTAGTGGACTATTTCAAATAGCACAGTGATTTTATTTTTTTTTTTTTTTTTTTTGCAGCTTCTGGACTGGTGTGTCACTTTTTTTTGCCCTACAATATCAATTGTTCTGAGAATTTACTGGCTTTACTCATGCTATTTTTGGGTAATGAAACGTCTTAAGGTTTCAGATATTGTGGAAGGAGATGAATGTATCTGGTTTGTTGACTTCTGCTGGAATAAATATAGCCTTGTGCACTGCGCTCTCTTCACTGTATTCAGTTTTAAGAAAACAACCAGGAAATGTATGTGTGTACTTTGGGCAAAGGTTTGCTCAAGTACAATCAAAAGATCAGGCTCCTTTCTGCTTTTACAGACTTGTTCCTACACGTTGCTGGATAGTTGAGGCTTGGGAGACATCTGAAGAAGATTTATTGGAAATTGGGGGTCTAGATGCAATTTTTTTTCCCTGATAGTTGTTTTCAGGTTAGTATATGCTTCCTTAACGTATAGCAGCGAGTATTTTCACTTGCATTACTCCTTTTCCAACTCTTGATACATGGCTTGCAATTATTAATCTATTGAAAAGTTTGTGAATTATTTGAATCTTTTTGATGTTGCAGGAGTATTCCTATTGCTCGTAGTGCACTAGAGATTACCGTAGTTTCTTCTCTTGTAGATTTACCATTCTGTTACTATGCAACTCTTGACCTAAGCATATGACAACTTTCTGGAAAATTCTTTGTCATGTAAAGAAGAAAATAGAGGTGCTGAAGGATGAAATTA
Source organism: Panax quinquefolius (assembly GCA_020205615.1). NCBI lineage: Eukaryota > Viridiplantae > Streptophyta > Magnoliopsida > Apiales > Araliaceae > Panax > Panax quinquefolius. The sequence goes on from JAINUW010000486.1 coordinate 116,905, forward strand.
GAAACTTTGGTGCGTTTGGAGTTTACGTGAAAATAGTTCATGCACATGGTGGTCATTAGCTCATTAATTTGCACTTGATTGTGAAAATAGTTCATGCACATGTTCATGTATTTGAGTATTAATTAACTGCATTCTTCTGTTGGTAAGGCTGAGTTTGTTGCTCAGTTCTGCTAGTGTTGTTGTAATAACACGATGATTTTATTTAAAGGATTGAAATTTATTAGTCATCATTTTGGTGTAATCTTTTTTCTTATTTCTAGATCTATAATTTTATATTTAGTTTTTCATTCAGTTACAACAAATAATTTTGTCACTATTAATAACTTTTTATGTGATTGAGATGTATAAATCACTATAAGCATTATTGACATTGAAAAATGTGTTCCAAAAAATGACTCTTTTGGTGACAAATTATTTTGTAATATTATTTAAAATATGAAATGACAACGACATATTTGTCATGTTAAATATATTATTAGGTGATTTAATTGTTACGTCATCATTTATTTTCTTATTTTTGGTGACGATAAACATAATAACATAGCGAAAGAATAATCATAAATATGACAATATTGTGCGTCATTAAAATTAGATGATTTAAATTGAGTAACATATTTTCTTCACTAAAACAATATCATTTAATGACGAAAAATGATTTTTCGTCATTTATTCGCATTCAAGTTTTGATATTTAAACATAATATAGAGTGACGAAAGTTTCATTCAAATAGTGACGCTATTAACGTCACTAAAAGTAATTAATTATAGTGACAATGATGTAAATCGTCACCATAAGTCAAAACATTTAGTGACGACATCAAACATTGTCAAATATACCTAATACCACTTTCATACGGTGGCCGGTCTCGCGTGACGATTAACAATCGTCACCAAATGTTTTAGTGACGAAAAATGAATTTTATGTGACAAATTTTTGCGTCATTTTTTGTGTGATTTCTTGTAGTGATTAAATCAATAATTGAGACGAAAAAGTTATTCATATTATTATTTGCAATATTAATGATGTCTAGAAAGTTCTGTCGAGGAGATGTTTAGTCACCTAATTGTGCGTCAATAGGGAGAAATTCTTATCGGAAAGTCCCCTCTTTTCTGGGAATGATCTGGTTGTTAAATATTGTGAGTTATAATATTAATGATGAATAATTGTTCAAAGATTAAATATGAGTTGATTGAAGATAAAATGATTTGTGGTAATATTTATTCAATCTTTGATATAAATAAGTAGTCTGTTATGAGACGTTTGTGGTAAGTTTGGTTTATTCTATGGGGGCCCATATGTCATCATCTAAGAGTCACTTTCGCCAATTGTAATTGCCTTTACCAGACGTCAAACCACTTGCCGTTTCATATTACAAGTGTCGAACCAATTGTCGTTTCACATTACAGGTGTCGAACCAATTGTCGTTTCACATTACAAGCGTCGAACCAATTGTCATTTCACATTACAGGCGTCGAACCAATTGTCGTTTCAAATTACAGGCGTCAAACCACTTTTCTTTTCACATCAGCAATCGTCAAGCCACTTGCCTTTTCACATTACAAGGGCTAAGCTAGATATCTTCTATAAATAGAAGCTTATTTATTCTTTCATTCTCACCAATTCACTACGACTCACAAGAGAATTCTATAGAGAGAGAATCAGAGAGAAAGAAGAAAAGTATTCTGTTACTACACTATTTCAGTATCCAATCTCGTACTTAGGTAAGGGGTATTATTTCTTTCGTATTCATAAGGGATATTATTTTTGTTTAATATTCGTATGAGATAATTTTTTCTTCCATACTCTATAGTATGTAAGTAATATTATTTCGTTTCAAATTATGAATTCTACACTCATGTTGTTAAGTATTGCTTCTATACTCCTTGAAATTAGTAGAATGTCCTTGAAATTTGCACTTCATCTAGTATCGTTTCACAAGGATATTTTTCTGAACATTCTTGTTAAAGTTTAATATTTTCATGCCAGAGTACTTTTCACAGGGTACTATTCACGGGGTACTATTCATGACAAAATTTGATTTCTTTTCTGTCCAAATTATTTTTGATACAATATTATTCTTGAATTTTACTCCACAAAGCAGTATCATGTTAACAATTTGGACATTATAGAATTCTGGATAAATTGAATTATAAATATTTAAAATTTATCCTTGCTCTCATTTAATTGAATTCTTATATCATTGTCATCATCCTCATGCTTATATTATGATGAAAGTTGTAAGACCCCAACTTTTATGAATAAAGATTAATTTTTCTCGAAATATATTTTTGAATATTATGGTGTGGATTTGATATAATGTTATAGTTGTGGGTATTATTTACAAATTTTGCAAAGTAAGAAAGTGGTTATATAATATTCGATTGGTCGGTGAATATTCGTTTTAATAGGGAATATTCGTACGACGGTACAATCATTGGTGGACCCCACAACAAAAGTATTATCGTAGTTAGAAAATGACAGAATTATCTTTTTATAAAAATAACGGCAAAAGTTTTACCGTTAAACTGTTGAACTACTCGGTGGTAAAGTAAATGAATACGCTGGCGTAGTTGCGTAAGAGTAATACCGGTATTGATTATTGATGCTTACGTGAGAAGTCACTCAGTTATACTCAATTATTGCTACAGTAATTACTGCATAATATCTCTCATATTATTGATTTAATTATTGTCATAGTATCATCTACATAATATTTTATATTACTAAATCAATAATTGAGATGACAAAGTTATTCATATTATTATTCACAATATTGACAATGTCTAGAAAGTTCTGTCAATGAGAGGTTTGGTCACCTAATTGCGCGCCAATAGGGAGAAATCCTTATCGGAAAGTCCCCTATTTCTTGGGAATGATCTGGTTGTTAAATATTGTGAGTTATAATATTAATAATGAATAAGTTCGTGTTGATTAAAGATGAAATTTATATTTCCATTGTGTTGGGATTATTAGTGTTAGTGGAAATCAACATCTATTTCGTTAATAATGGATGTCTGGAGGCTATATTGACCAATCGGGTAATTAATCGGATAAATGAGCAATTAATTGCTATTAATTCATATGCTTATAACTGTTTGTTCACATGTGTGTACTATTGATTCAAATGCATGTACTATTAGGGGAGGTGGTGCAAGATTGATAATACTTGCATGACTAAATTAAAAATAGAGGTATAGATGAAGGTACTATACTGTAACTATTTTTTCACATTTATAGAACTATTGATTCACATGATGTACTATTAGGGGAGGTGGTGCAAGTTTGATAATACTTGCAGGACTAAATTAAAAATGAAGGAAAAGATGAAGGTATTATACTGTAATATTTCGAACCCCAAAACGTGTAATTATCGAAACTGTATTTTCCTATAAATAGAAGCTCATTCTTCTTTCATTCTCACCAATTCACTAAGACTCACAAGAGCAATTATAGAAAGAGAAGCTATAGAGAGAGAAGCTTTAGAGAGAAAATAGAAGAGAAGTTTGCTACCTCGCTATTCTAGTATACAGTCTTCTTCTGAGGTAAGGGATATTATTTTTTTCAGTATTCATAAGGAATAATATTTTTTTCCATACTTTGTAGTATGTGAGTAATATTATTTCGTCTCGTATTCCTGATTATACCCTCATTTTGTTAAAGTATTGCTTCTATACTCCGTGAAATTAGTGGAATATCCTTGAAATTTGCGCGTCATCTAATATCATTTCACAAGGATATTTTCTGCACATTCTTGTTAAATTTTAAGCTTTTCATATCGGAGTACTATCTATGAGTACTATTCATTTATACGGTACTATTCATAAAGTACTATTCATAAGGTACTATTCACAAAGTACTATTCACGAATTACTATTCACGAGTACTATTCATAAAGTAATATTCACGGGGTACTATTCCCAAAGTACTATTCATGAGGTACTATTCACTTGGGTACTATTCACCCGGGGAATTAATCATGACAAAAATTGATTTCTTTGCTGTCCAAATCATTTTTAATACAATATTATTCTTGAATTTTACTCCACAAAGCAGTTTTATGTTGACAATTTGGACATTATTGAATTCTAGATAAATTAAATTATAAATCTTTAAAAATGTATCCTTTGTTTTCTTTTAATTGAATTCTTATATCTTTGTCATCATCTTCATGCTTATATTGTGATAAAAGTCATCTGTGGCTTACGTGCATAGATGTACAATTGATTGGTATGATTATGACCAGGGATTATTCGGTATAATCATGACCGTAATGTTACAAAAGATGTGGTAAAAAGCTTCATTGGCCTGTAGTACATTAATGGACAGTTGTAGGTATGATTATGACCGGGATTATTCGGTATAATCATAACCATTGATGATTACATGAATATCCTTGGCCCGTAGTGCAGGGATGATTCGATGATGTGGTTTATTTATTAAGCTGAGTCTCAGCGATAAAATTGATGATAAACTTTTTAAATCATAGAAGATAGTAGATATCATGTTTTACTTGACTCTTCTAATGGATTGCTTGTTCCACTGCAGTTAAACGTAATGTTTATTATATTTTATCAGTTTAACACTGTTGAAAGCTAACGATAATTTATTCTGCATTATCTTAGTCATAATATTTCTTACTGAGCTAGTTGAGCTCACCCTTTGTTTTCAATTGTTTTCTTCAGAAAATGAGAATATAGTTGGGACTAGTCGGGGAACGGAGTGACGATCCAGATGTTTGCATTAGTAGTCCGCACTATTCAGTGAAATAGTGTGATAATAAATGTAATAAGAACTCCATTTGAGTTTGAATACTATCTAGAATTAAATATTCGTATTAAAACTCTCAGCTTAAGTTTTGTCATATTTTACATGATAGTTGTATAATTAAGTTGTATTTAAATTTTGTACCATGTATTTGGCGACTCAAAATGGGCGATGTATACCTATTTTGGGGGCGTCACAAATGTCATCTTTGGTCGTAGTGCATAGATGGACAATTGTTGGTATGATTATGACCAGGGATCATTCGGTATAATCATGACCCGAAATGTTACAAATGATGTGGTAAAAGTCCTCATTAGCCCGTAGTGCATTGATGGACAGTTGTTGGTATGATCATGACCTTAGGTGATAAAAATGAATATCCTTGGCCCGTAGTGCATGGGTAATTCAGTGATGTTGATTATTTATTTAGCTGAGTCCCATCAATAAAATTGATGATAAACTTTTATATCATAGAAGATAGCAGATATCATGCTCTACTTGACTCTTCTAATGGATTGCTTGTTTCGCTGCAGTTAAACTTGGTTTTGTTGTATTTTTATCAGTTTAACACTGTTGAAGGCTAATGATAATTTATTCTGTGTTATCTTAGTCATAATATTTCTTACTGGGCTAGTTAAGCTCACCCTTTTTCTTTCATTGTTCTCTTCAAGAAATGAGAATATAAATGGACTTAGTCGGAAATGGGTACGGTCCAGATAGGTGGCTATTGTAGTCCTCACTATTATGTGAAATAGTGTGATAATAATTGTAATGAGGACTTTATTTGAGTTTGGATACTCTTTACGAGACATTATCCATGTTGAAACTCTCATCTACGTTTTGTCGTACTATATAAAAGAACTTTGTATTTGTATTCTGTACCATATATTTGGCGACTCAGAATGAGTGATGTATACCTATTTTGGGGGCATCACAGTTGGTATCAAAGCTTAGGGATATGATCCCTGGCTGAGATGTGAAACTAGAACTAGGAAGGGAGAGACGGGTAATTCCTTCGCTAGTATGACCTACCTAAGTTTAATTGTTATTTAATTGGTCGGTCAGAATATAGGGATAATATGTGGCATGTCAATTAACCCTTGTTTTGTGGCAGTGTTTGAAAATGACATCCGAGAATGTTGAGATTAGCAATGGAGCACAGGAGAACGTTGAGTCACCACAGATCAATACCCAGGATAATGTGCATCAAGAAGACAATAATCCTCAGGTAAATAACAACACCGACCAAATGATGAACACGGAATGTTCAGAGGGTTTCTGCAATTCATGAAACATCAGGTGAGAGAGACTCCTGTCCAAAATGCAAGTGGAAACACTGGCAACTCATGGATGGTCATCGCTAATCAGTTCAAGGAACTGGGACCACCAAAGTTTTTGGGAGAGCCAAAACCACTTAAGGCGGAGGCATGGATAAAGCATATCACCAAGATATTTGATGTCTTGGGATGCTTCGAGGAGCAAAAGGTTCCCTTTGCCACCTTTATGTTGCGAGGAGAGGCAGATTACTGGTGGGAATCCATAAAACGTACCCAACCTACCGCATTGAAGATGACTTGGGAGAAGTTCCAAGAACTGTTCAACGACAAGTACTTTCCCAAAAGTATTCATCACATGAAGGAGGTGGAGTTTATCAAGCTGCAGCAAAAAAATATGACTGTGTCATAGTAAAAAGATAAGTTTGCCGAGTTATCCCGGTTTGCATCCCACTTGGTTGATAATGAGGAGAGAATGACGTGGATGTTTCTAAGAGGTTTGAAACCTGAGATACGGCAATACCTAATTTCTCACAAATTGTGTTTGTATTCAGATGTTATAAATAGGGCTCAGTTATTGGAGCGCGATAATGAGTTAACCCAACCAAGAGAGAGAGCAGCCGGCAAATTATTAATACCAGTGATAGCAGTCATCGAAGCGGTGACAACAAACGTGGAGGGAATCAACATGTCAGAAATGGTAACCACTTCGGTGGTAATCATTGCCAAGACAATAGAAGTGGAAATTTCAAGAAGAGGAAATTCAATAATGATGGAAAGACGTCAGCACCAGCACCTGTTGTTAAGGAAGGAGAACGACCGCCGGTCGTATGTTACAAATGAGGAGGGGAGGGACACATCAGTCCAAACTGTACGCAGCTGTCCAAAGCATGTTACAATTGTGGAAGAGAAAGTCACCTAGCCCGATTTTGTCGTGCACCAAAGTTAAGTCCAGCTGTGATGGAGGCATCAAAGGCCGTCCCAGACAAGATAAAACCGGTAGTTCAAGGGAGAGCGTTTGTCGTAACCTCCCAAAAAGTGAGGAATCCGAACGAGGTGATCACGGGTAAGCTAATCATAAGCTATAGCGAAGTCTATACCTTATTTGATACCAGTTCTACCCATTCTTTTATTTCTCCTACTTGCACTCAACATTTAAATTTAACTCCGAAGAAATTAGACTTTGATTTATCTGTTGAAACTCCGTTGGGAGAAACCTTCATTACATCCACTGTTTATAAGTCTTGTTTGATTCAAATCGATAACCGTACGTTACCTGTCAATCTTATCTCTTTGAAAATACTTGCATTTGATGTGATTTTAGGGATTGATTGGTTAACTACTCATCATGCTAAAATCGATTATTTTCGTAAGGTTGTTAGCTTTCATATTCCTAACCAACCTATTATGTGAATTCAAGCAACCAAACCACTAAAGTCAATCACTGTAATATCAAGCCATAAAGATATTCGTTTATTGAAAAACGGATGTTATGCTTTCTTAGCCCATGTCACAGATTTAAACAAAAATACGTCAGATTTGAATGATATTTCCATTGTTAATAAATTTCCTGACGTATTCCATGAAGAATTTACTGGCCTACCCCCAGAGCGAGAAATCAAATTTTGTATCGACCTTGAACCCGGTACAAAACCCATTTCCAAAGCCCCATATTGAATGGCTCCTATTGAACTTCAGGAGTTAAAAACCCAACTACAGGAATTTTTAGACATCGGTTTCATTCGTCCTAGTACGTCTCCTTGGGGTGCTCATGTTCTATTCGTAAAGAAGAAAGATGGAAGCATGCGACTTTGTATTGACTATCGGGAGTTAAATCATATCACCGTCAAAAATAGGTGCCCGTTACCTTGAATTGATTACCTGTTTGACTAGTTGCAAGGTGCTAAATTCTTTTTCAAAGATCGATCTTCGTTCCGGATATCATCAGTTAAAAGTTAAAACTGATGAAATTCCAAAGACTGCTTTCAAAACTCGGTACGGGCATTACGAATTCCTAGTCATGTCTTTTGGATTGACTAATGCTCCTGTGGCCTTCATGGATATGATGAACCGAGTATTCAAAGAATATTTGGATCATTTTGTTGTTGTCTTTATTGATGACATTCTTATATACTCCAAAAGCCGTGAAGATCATGAGCAACACTTGAGGCTAATACTCCAAAATCTTCGTGAAAATAAGCTATATGCCAAGTTAAAGAAATGTGAGTTCTAGATTGAGGAAATAGCATTCCTTGGGCACGTGATATCAAATCATGGAATATTTATTGACCCGACAAAGATTGAAGCAATTCAAAGCTGGGAGCAACCTAAGTCAGTGACCGAAGTACGTAGCTTTCTCGACTTAGCTGGTTATTATCGGAGATTCATGGAAGGATTTTCTCGAATTGCTACTCCATTAACTCAGCTGACTCGAAAAGATACAAAATTCGGTTGGAGCGAGGAATGTGAGAAGAGTTTTCAAGAACTCAAAAGGAGACTAAATTCAGCACCTGTTCTTACAATACCCTCTAGTACGGAGGGATATGTCATCTACATCGATGCTTCAGGCAGAGGTTTAGGATGTGTTCTCATGCAACATGTTAAAGTCATAGCCTATGCCTCGCGACAACTCAAAGAATATGAGAGGAATTATCATACTCATGATCTAGAGTTGGCAGCTATCATTTTCACACTTCAAATCTGGAGGCATTACCTGTATGGGGAGAAGGTGGAGATCTTTACGGATCATAAAATCCTCAAATAATTCTTCACTCAAAAGGAACTCAACATGCAACAACGACATTGGCTTGAACTGTTGAAAGATTATGATCATACTATTCAGTACCATCCTGGAAAAGCGAACGTGGTAGCTGACGCATTGAGTAGAAGATTATATGCGGGTACGAGTGTGATATTGTCAACGCAAAGGCCCATTTTGTATGACTTGCAAAGGATGGAGATAGAGATAAAGACTTCAGGGACCCATGTGATGATGGCAAATATACGAGTAGAACCGACTTTAATCGAAAAAGTTAAAGTTGCTCAAACTTAAGACATGGAGCTGATGCGTATGAAGAAGAAAGTGAAAGAAAGTGCAATTCTGGAAGCAAGAATCGATGAAGAAGGAATACTTAGATTCAACTATAGACTTTGTGTTTCTAACGACTCTGATTTGAAGTATAAGATCATGATGGAGGCGCACAACACACCATTTGCAATCCATCCCGGGAGTACCAAAATGTATCGTGATCTTTGACATACATTTTGGTGGAGCAATATGAAAAGAGAGATCACAGAGTTTATTTCAAGGTGTTTAACTTGCCAACGAGTCAAGGCGGAGCATCAAGTGCTAAAAAGTCCATTACAACCACTTGAAATTCCAGAATGGAAGTGGGATCACATTACCATGGATTTCGTTATCGGTCTTCCCAAGGTTTCTCAAGACATAGATGCAATTTGGGTCATTATTGATAGATTGACAAAGTTTGCTCCATTCTTATCTATACGAGAAACTTATTCACTTGAACGTCTTGCTCATATGTACATAAATGAGATTGTAAGACTGCATGGTATGCCAGTATCCATAGTTTCTGATCGAGACCCAAGATTCACTTCACGATTTTGGGTCAGTTTGCAAAAAGTTATCGGCACGGATTTATGATTTAGTTCGACATAGCATCCTCAAACGGATGGGCAGTCGGAGAGGACTATTCAAACTCTGGAAGATCTATTAAGACTCTGTGTCCTTGACTTCAAAGGAAGTTTGGATAAGTTCTTGTCATTGGTGGAATTCTCCTACAACAACAGTTATCAAGCAATTATCAGCATGGCTCCGTTCGAGGCCTTGTATGGAAGAAAGTGTCGTTCTCCAGTATGCTGGGATGAGTTGGGTGATGCAACATTGTTGAGACTGAAATTGGTACGTATGACTACGAAAAAGATTTAAATGATCCGACAACGTATAAAGACCTCACAAAATCGACAAAAGAGTTATGCTGATCTTCATCGAAAGGACGTAGAATTTAATGTTGGAGAACATGTAATGTTACGTGTTGCTCCATGGAAAGGAGTTACAAGATTTGGAAAGAGAGGAAAGCTCAATCCTCGATTCATTGGCCCATTTGAAATCCTTGATCGAGTATGAACTGTGGCTTATAGACTCGCCTTACCGCCAAGTATGTCTCATGATCATAACGTTTTTCACATATCCATGTTACGAAAATATGTGGAAGACCCAAACCACATTTTTGAGTTAGAACCAAACGAGATAGCGGAAGATTTAACGTACGGAGAAGTACCTACTAAAAGCTTGGATAAGAAGGAACGTATTCTATGCTCCAAGGTTATACCTCAAGTCAAAGTTTTGTGGAGAAACGACGATGTTTAGGAAATGACCTGGGAGTTAGAATATGAAATGAAATCAAGGTATCCTCACCTCTTCGACATACCAGGTATATACCCTAATTTCAAGGATGAAATTTCATAAGAAAGGGAGGTTGTAAGACCCCAACTTTCATAAATAAAGATTATTTTTCTCTAAATATCATTTTGAATATTATGGTGTGGATTTGATATAATGTTATAGTTGTGGGTAATATTTATAAATTTTGCAAAGTAAGCAAGTTGTTATAAAATATTCGTTTGGTCGGGAAATATTCTTTTGGTCGGAGAATATTCGTACGATGGCACAATTATTTGTGGACCCCACAACAGAATTATTGTCGGAGTTAGAAAACGACATAAATATCTTTTTATAAAAATAACGGCGAAAGTTTTACCGTTAACTGTTGAAATACCCGGTGGTAAAAGTATAGTAATACACGTGGTTACATAGTAGCACACGATATTGATTATTGATGCTTACGTCAGAAGCCACTCAGTTATACTCAATTATTGCTACATTAATTGCTGCATAGTATCTCATACTATTGATTCAATTATTATCACAGTATCATCTGCATAATATTTTATATTATTAAATCAATAATTGAGACGATAAAGTTATTCATATTATTATTTGCAATATTGACGATGTCTAGAAAGTTCTGTCGAGGAGAGGTTTGGTCACCTAATTGCGCGCCAATAGGGAGAAATCCTTATCGGAAAGCCCCCTCTTTCCTGGGAATGATCTGGTTGTTAAATATTGTGAGTTATAATATTAATGATGAATAATTGTTGAAAGATTAAATATGTGTTGATTGAAGATAAAATGATTTGTGGTAATATTTATTTAATCTTTGATATAAATAAGAAGTCTGTTATGAGACATTTGTGGTAAGTTTGGTTTATTCTATGCGGGCCCATATGTCATCATCTAAGAGTCACTTTCGCTAATAGTAATTGCCTTTACCAGACGTCAAACCACTTTTCGTTTCATATTACAGGCGTCGAATCAATTGTCGTTTCTTATTACAAGCGTCGAACCAATTGTCGTTTCATATTACAGGCGTCGAACCAATTGTCGTTTCACATTACAGGCTTTGAACCAATTGTAATTTCACATTACAGGCGTCAAACCACTTGTTGTTTCACATTACAGGCGTCAAACCACTTTTCTTTTCACATCACCAGTCGTCAAGCCACTTGCCTTTTCACATTGCAAGGGCTAAGCTAGAAATCTTCAATAAATAGAAGCTTATTTCTTCTTTCATTCTCACCAATTCTATAGAGAGAGAATCAGAGAGAAAGAAGAAGAGTATTATGTTACTACACTATTTCAGTATCCAATCTCGTACTTAGGTAAGGGGTATTATTTCTTTCGTATTCATAAGGGATATTATTTTTGTTTAATATTCGTATGAAATAATTTTTTCTTCCATACTCTATAGTATGTGAGTAATATTATTTCGTTTCAGATTCTGAATTCTACACTCATGTTGTTAAGTATTGTTTTTATACTCCTTGAAATTTGTAGAATATCCTTGAAATTTGTGCTTCATCTAGTATTGTTTCACAAGGATATTTTTCTGAACATTCTTGTTAAAGTTTAATCATTTCATGCTAGAGTACTATTCACGGCAAAAATTAATTTCATTTCTGTCCAAATTATTTTTGATACAATATTATTCTTGAATTTTACTCCACAAAGCAGTATCATGTTGACAATTTGGACATTATTGAATTCTGGATAAATTGAATTATAAATCTTTAAAATTTATCCTTGCTCTCATTTAATTGAATTCTTACATCATTGTCATCATCCTCATGCTTATATTATGATGAAAGTCATCTTTGGCCGTAGTTCATAGATGGATAGTTGTTGGTATGATTATGACAAAGGATCATTCGGTATAATCATGACCCGAAATGTTACAAATGATGTGGTAAAAGTCCTCATTGGCCCGTAGTGCATTAATGAACAGTTGTTGGTATGATCATGACCTTTGTTGATAAAAATGAATATCCTTGACCCGTAGTGCATGGATAATTCAGTGATGTGGATTATTTATTTAGCTGAGTCCCATCAATAAAATTGATGATAAACTTTTAAATCATAGAAGATAGTAGATATCATGCTCCACTTGACTCTTCTAATGGATTGCTTGTTTCGCTGCAGTTAAACTTGGTGTTTATTGTATTTTTATCAGTTTAACACTGTTGAAGGCTAATGATAATTTATTCTGTATTATCTTAGTCATAATATTTCTTACTGGGCTAGTTGAGCTCACCCTTTTGCTTTCACTGTTCTCTTCAGGAAATGAGAATATAGTCGGGATGCGTCGAGAAATGGAGTGGCGGTCCAGATAGGTGCCTATAGTAGTCCTCACTATTATGTGAAATAGTGTGATAATAACTGTAATGAGGATTTTATTTGAGTTTGGATACTCTCTATGAGACATTATCCGTGTTGAAATTCTCAGCTACGTTTTGTCGTACTGTATAAAAGAAGTTTGGATTTGTATTCTGTACCATATATTTGGCGACTCAGAATGGGTGATGTATACCTATTTTGGGGGCGTCACAAACCAAATATTGAAATTTTTCCACATCCACTGATTTCGGCAAGTAGGCTTCTTCCAAAGCTTTCAGTAAGATCTTCTTGTGATCCTCGGAAGAGAAAACCAAGTCCAGTACTGAAATTTGATGTGGAGCTTTTCTTAAGCTTAAAATGACCTTGGCTTCATTATGGCCCATAGTACGGAGGAATTTTTTAATTTTCTCCATGGGAATTTTCCCCTTTAATTTGATGGTAGGCTTCATCACCCGTTAGGGAAGATACAGTGGATTCTCCTTCAACACTGTAGCAGTTGTATGAGAGGTGGATCCTTTAACTTCTCCATAATTCCATGGGACTTTTTGTAAGCTGATAACAGGATGTTGTGATCTGAATGGTAAGCTAATTAGCTCTGGAGCAACCACTTGCAAAGGATTGTCAACTCCTTTAAGTTGAATTGTTTGTATTGTGAATGGTTTGACAGTCCCATCAGCCTCAGCGGATATAACTGCTACCAATCCCTTCCATTTAGTAGGATAGGTATTCTCACTCTCAAACAGCACAGTATCATCGCCTGCTAGTTGCAGGACACCGCTGTCAATTAGATTCTGAATAAGGTGGCAGAGTGCCCAGCATTCTTCCATGCTCTGACCACGAGAATGGGAGTGATATTGACATACTCCATCAGAATTTAACCATCGTGAACATGGATTAATCTGAGGTAGAAGGGAGGTGATCATTCCTTCATTGATCAACATCTGAAATATCTCCTCCATAGGTTGGCCTAGGTATGTAAATTCCCTTCTATTGGCAAAATCCCGACGGGCTTTGGCATTTGCTCTCTTCGTAACTTTGTCCTCCATTGTTTCACTTTCTGAAGGTGATGATGGAGTATTCATAACAAAAGAGAGGAGACTAGCATGCTCCTGGCTGACTAATTGGCGTGTTACTTGATGCTGATGGGTCACCAGTTCTGCCAATTGCTCAATTTGCTTACACAGAGCTTTCATCTTTCGTTCCATCACAAACTGGAACTTTGCATAATCCCATTTGTCAACATCGCCTTTGATGGTCTGGGATGATTCACCATTAAAATTGGAACTCTGTCCACTGCTCCAATTAATAATATTTGTGAAAGCCCGAATTTTATGAAATAAAAGTATTCAATTTTTCTATTTTGGTAAATAGTTAAATTGATAAAAGTTTAAAGTTAAGGGTAATATATGATTTTTTTTTTTGCAAAGTAAGCAAGTTGATATAAAATATTCGTTGTGTCGGGGAATATTCGATTAGTCGGGGAATATCCGTACGATGGTACAATCATTGGTGGACCCCCTAACAAAATTATTGTCGGATTGAGAAAACGACAAAAATATTTTTTATGAAAATAACGGCGGAAGTTTTACCATTAACTGTTGAAACACCCGGTTTTAAAAGTACAGTAATACGCGTGGTTGCATAGTAGCACACAGTATTGATTATTGATACTTACGTGAGAAGTCACTCAGTTTTGTTTTATTAGTATTATTAATGTAATAAAACAGAAAAGCTTTTTATATAAAAAATGTAATACTTTTATAAAGTTATTCGTTTTATTAGGCTAATAGTAAAATCTTTTCATATAAAAATGTAATACTTTTATAAAGTTATCTATTTTATTAGACAATAATTAGAATATATTATATTTTATTATGCATAGTATTTGCATAGGTTTCTTTGCAAAGTGTTTGTGATAGTAAAATCTTTTATAAAGTTATTCGTTTTATTAGATTATAAATAGACTATATTATATTTTATTTAAAAGATTTTGCTTTAAATATGGACCGTTAGATTAAAGTAAATCAATCTGGACCGTTCATGAATTAGTTACTATGCAGTCCATTCTTCTATAAATAGAAGCTCATTCCTTCATTATTTCTTACGAATTCGCTGAAACTCTAGAGAGAGAAACTATAGAGAGAGTTCTTCTGCTATAATCTTGAGCGTATTTTTTTAGAGTTTAAGAAAGCCTTGAGCGTAGTGCAAGTTTTCTTCAAGTATATTCCCGCCCTACCAGTCGGAATACTTTTCTTTTTAAGGTAGGGGATATTATTTGTTGTAATCGTAGGGGATATTATTTGTTATAATCGTAGGGGATATTATTTGTTGTACTCGTAAGGGGTATTATTTCTTTTGTATTCATGAAGAGAACTTCTGTTATTCTATTATTTATTATTCGGTTGTAATAACCTGTATACACGGGCTAACCTATACTTGGTGAAATTCTTCTGTTATTCCATTCTTTATTATGCTGTTGAAATATCTTGTCTGTGCGTTTTACGCCAGACCTGGTTCCGTTATTTATTATTATGTTGGAATATCCTATCTGAGCGTTTTACGCCGAACCTGGTTTCGTTATTTATTATTCTGTTGGAATATCCTGTCGGTGCATATTACGCTTGACCTGGTTCCGTTATTTATTATTCTGTTGGAATAACCTGTCTATGCGAAGTACCGCATGCATGGTGATTTCTTTTGTTATTCTATTCTTTATTATACTCAGTTGGTTAAAGTTTTGACTTCTATACTCCGTGAAATTAGTGGAATATCCTTGATATTTGCGTTTCATCCAAAGATATCTTTTCATGGAAATATTCTTCCGAGCATTCTTGAATTTTACTCAACAAAGAAGTATCATATTGACGATAATTGGACGTTATTAGTTCCTCGGATAAATTAATTCTTGAACTTGTTTTATTGAATTCTTATATCATTGTCATCATCCTCATGTTTATATTATGTTGAAAGTCATATGTGGCCTCGTAGTGCATAGATGGACTTGGTATGATTATGACTGAGGATTATTCGGATAATCACGACCGTAATATTACAAATGATGTGGAAAAAAAAGTCCTCATCGCCCGTAGTGCATTGATGGACAGATTTTTGGTATGATTATGGCTATGGATTCTCTTCTACTAAGGGTGCAAAGATGAATTATTTTATGGCATGATCAGGACCATTGATGAAAAACACGATTATCTTTGGCTCAGAGTGCATGGATAATTCGTGGTCGTGATACTAATGAATATCCTTGGCTCGTAGTGCGTGGATGATTCGATGATGTGGATTTATTATCGATTGAGTCTTAACGATGAAATATTAATTCATGGATGTGATAATAAAGAATATCTTTTTGGTCAGAAGTGCATGGATAATTCATGGATGTGATACTAACGTAATATCCTTGGCCGTAGTGCATGGATAATTCGATGATGTGGATTATTTATTGTCGAGTCTCGCCGATAAAATATTGGTTATACACTCTTAATTTGTAGAAGATAGTAGATATCATGCTCTACTTGACTTTTCAAAAATACAGTTGTATGTCTTTGGCTTGTAGTGCAAAGATGAATTGTTAATGAATATTTTTGGCCGTAGTACAAAGATGAATTTATTAGTATGATTATGAACAAGAATTATGATTTGGTATAATCATGATTTTTGATGTTTCAGGTGAAGATAGGTGATGAAAATTATCTTCATTCCGGTGCGAAGACGAATTTAGAATCAAAATTATGATTATGAGTTATTCATATGATTGTGGACATGAATTGTTGATTGATGTTACAGGGATAAAACATTATTGGTGGACTTTTAACATGGAGAAGATAATAGACTTGATGGTCTATTTGACTCTTCTAATGGATTGCTCGTTCCGCTGCAACTATGGTTGAAAACTTTTATCATCTACCATATGTTCTAAATCTCTGATTTATTAATGATGAAGGCTATTGATAGTGTAAATTAGCTTTAGTTAAGATATTCTTTACTGGGCTAGTTGTGCTCACCTTTTCTGCTTCACAATTCCTTTCAGGTAATAAGAGTGTTGTCGTAAGAGTGTTGCCGGGTCGAGCGGGGATAAAAGGGGAATAGAACAGTGGTCTCTAGCTGTGGAGGTTCTCCCTAAACAGTATAGAAAAGTGTGTTGTATTCTATACAACATTTAGTAGTTATATTTGGTGAATCAAATAGGGTGAGGCGAACCCAACTTTGGAACGGAGTTTTGCCACTATCATACAAGATGTCTAATGACATACAACCTCCTGTTCTCTTAAGACATGGTTGTGCACATCCACTTGCTGAATATATCTACGAAAGCACTACTATATGATCTTGGGGTTTATGTGAAATATAATTTTCACTTGAGACAACATAGATATTTATATGTCAAGAGAAGATTCACCATTGGAAAGAAGATGATAGTAATCTTCTTGTTTTTCTTTCGGGGACTTTTGGGTCAACCAAGGATAATTCTATGGACATATGATATCTATCATAACCTAGACGCATGGCCTCCCCATATACGAAGGTTTCTTGAGTACTTCCCAAAGATTTTAATTTCTAAAAGCAGCTTTTTGACTATACTTTTATGTAAAGTACCATTGTAAGGTTGTGGTCGAGGCACAATGATAAGAGTTACATACATTTTGTATTAAAACTCATAGTTAAATGTGGTCGTATTCGATTCTATACGACATACTCAACAATTATATAAATGAAGTTGTATTTGAATTTTGTACCATGTATCTAGTGACTCAGAATGGGTGATGTATACTTAATTTTGGGGGCATCACAGTTGGTATCAGAGCTTAGGGATATGGGTTGGCAGAGAGATAAGAGTCTAGAACTAGGAGGGGAGAGATTTAGTTATATACTTCGCTAGTGTGTGACTTACCTAAGCTGAAATTGTTTACTTGATAAGTTGACAAATTGTGATATGTCAATTAACCTTTGTTTTGAAGATATATTCTAGAATGATATCTGAAATACAGGAGATGAGCAATGGAAAAATCATGATACAGAGGATATTATCGGGAAGGTACAATCCGAAAAGAAAGCATGGTATTCTCATCTCTTCGAATATCAGGTACGTACGTAAATTTCGAGGGCGAAATTTCATAAGGAGGGGTGATTGTGAGACCCCAAATTTTATGAAATAAAAGTATTCAATTTTTCTATTTTGGTAAATAGTTAAATTGATAAAAGTTTAAAGTTAAGGGTAATATGTGAATTTTTTTTTTACAAAGTAAGCAAGTTGATATAAAATATTCGTTGTGTCGGGGAATATTCGATTAGTCAGGGAATATATGTACGATAGTACAATCATTGGTGGACCCCACAACAGAATTATTATCGGATCGAGAAAATGACAAAAATATTTTTTATAAAAATAACGGCAGAAGTTTTACCGTTAACTGTTGAAACACCCAGTGTTAAAAAAAAGAATACGGCGTGGTAGTTGATAGTAGTAGCACACGGTATTGATTATTGATGCTTACGTGAGAAGTCACCAGTTTTGTTTTATTAGTATTATTAATGTAATAAAACAGAAAAGCTTTTTTTATATAAAATGTAAGAATACTTTTATAAAGTTATTCGCTTTATTAGGCTAATAGTAAAATTTTTTATATAAAATGTAATACTTTTATAAAGTTATCTATTTTATTAGACAATAATTAGAATATATTATATTTTATTACATATAGTGTTTGTATAGTTCTGCGTAGTGTTTGCATAGTAAAATCTTTTATAAAGTTATTCGTTTTATTAGATTATAAATAGAATATATTATATTTTATTTAAAAGATTTTGCTTTAAATATGGACCGTCAGATTAAAGTAAATCAATCTGGAACTGTTCATGAATTAGTTACTATCTTATCCATTCTTCTATAAATAGAAGCTCATTCCTTCATTATTTCTTACTTAATTCATTTGAAACTCTAGAGAGAGAAACTATAGAGAGTTCTTCTTCTATAATCTTGAAAGCGTGATTATTTTTAGAGTTAAGAAAGCTTTGAAAGCGAGAAGTGCAAGTTTTCTTCAAGTATATATTCCCATACTACCAAATGGAATACTTTTCTTTTTAAGGTAGGGATATTATTTGTTGTAATCGTAGGGGATATTATTTTATTTATACTCGTTATTAAGGGTATTATTATTTCTTTTGTATTCATGAAGAGAACTTCTGTTATTCCATTATTTATTATTCTGTTGGAATAACCTGTATACGCGGGCTACCCTATACTTGGTGAAATTCTTCTGTTATTCCATTCTTTATTATTCTGTTGGAATATCCATGCATGCGTTTACGCTTGGGACCGGTTCCGTTATTTATTATTCTGTTAGAATATCCTATCATGGCATTTTATGCATGGTGGACTGGTGTTATTATTTATTATTTCTCGTTGAATATCCATCGGTGGTGATATTACACCGACCGGTTCCGTTATTTATTATTCTCGTTAGAATAACTCGTCTATGCTAAGTACCGCATGCATGGTGATTTCTTTTGTTATTTCATTCTTTATTATACTCGGTTGGTTAAAGTTTTGACTTCTATACTCCATGAAATTAGTGGAATATCATTGATATTTGCGCTTTCATCAAAGATCTTTCATGGAAATATTCTTCCGAGCATTCTTGAATTTTACTCCACACAAAAAGTATCATGTTGACAATTTGGACGTTATTAGTTTCTCGGATAAATTAATTCTTGAACTTGTTTTATTGAATTCTTATATCATTGTCATCATCCTCATGTTTATATTATGTTGAAAGTAAATCTCGGTATTCAGAAGTGCATAGATGGACTTGGTATGATTATGACTGAGGATTATTTTGGTATACTCATGACCAGTAGTAATGTTACAAATGATGTGGAAAAAGTCCTCCTTGGCCCGAAGTGCATTGATGGACGCTTTTTGGTATGATTATGGCTATGGATTCTCTTCTACCAAGGTGCAAAGATGAATTATTTTATGGCATGATTAGGGATCATTGATGAAAACACGATTATCTTTGGCCCGTAGTGCATGGATAATTCGTGGTCGTGATACTAATGAATATTCTTGGCCTGTAGTGCAGGGATGATTCGATGATGTGGATTAATTATTGAGATGAGTCTCAAATGATGAAATATTAATTCATGGATGTGATAATAATGAATATCTTTAGCCATAGTGCATGGATAATTCATGTATGTGATACTAACAAATATCCTTGGCCGTAGTGCATGGATAATTCGATGATATGGATTATTTATTAAGCTGAGTCTCAGCGATAAAATATCTGTTATACACTCTTAATTTGTAGAAGATAGTAGATATCATGCTCTACTTGACTTTTCAAAAATACGGTTGTATGTTTTGGCTCAGTAGTGCAAAGATGAATTGTTAATGAATATTTTTGGTCAGTAGTACAAAGATGAATTTATTAGTATGATTATGAACAAGAATTATGATTTGGTATAATCATGATTTTTGATGTTTCGTGTGAAGATAGGTGATGAAAATTATCTTCATTCCGGGTGCTAAGAGGAATTTAGAATCAAAATTATGATTATGAGTTATTCATATGATTGTGGACATGAATTGTTGATTGATGTTACAGGATAAAACATTATTGGTGGACTTTTAACATGGAGAAGATAATAGACACGATGGTCTATTTGACTCTTCTAATGGATTGCTCGTTCCGCTGCAACTATGGTTGAAAACTTTTATCATCTACCATATGTTCTAAATCTCTGATTTATTAATGATGAAGGCTATTGATAGTGTAAATTAGCTTTAGTTAAGATATTCTTTACTGGGCTAGTTGTGCTCACCTTTTCTGCTTCACAATTCCTTTCAGGTAATAAGAGTGTTGTCGTAAGAGTGTTGCCGGGTCGAGCGGGGATAAAAGGGGAATAGAACAGTGGTCTCTAGCTGTGGAGGTTCTCCCTAAACAGTATAGAAAAGTGTGTTGTATTCTATACAACATTTAGTAGTTATATTTGGTGAATCAAATAGGGTGAGGCGAACCCAACTTTGGAACGGAGTTTTGCCACTATCATACAAGATGTCTAATGACATACAACCTCCTGTTCTCTTAAGACATGGTTGTGCACATCCACTTGCTGAATATATCTACGAGCACTACTATATGATCTTGGGGTTTATGTGAAATATAATTTTCACCTGGAGACAACATAGATATTTATATGTCAAGAGAAGATTCACCATTGGAAAGAAGATGATAGTAATCTTCTTGTTTTTCTTTGGGGACTTTTGGGTCAACCAAGGATAATTCTATGGACATATGATATCTATCATAACCTAGACGCATGGCCTCCCATGTACGAAGGTTTCCTTGAGTACTTCCCAAAGATTTTAATTTCTAAAACAGTTTTTGACTATACTTTTATGTAAGTACCATTGTAAGGTTGTGGTCGAGGCACAATAAGAGTTACATACATTTGTATTAAAACTCATAGTTAAATGTGGTCGTATTCGATACGACAGCTCAACAGTTGTATAAATGAAGTTGTATTTGAATTTTGTACCATGTATCTAGTGACTCAGAATGGGTGATGTATACTTAATTTTGGGGGCATCACAGTTGGTATCAGAGCTTAGGGATATGGTCGCTGGCAGAGATAAGAGTCTAGAACTAGGAGTGGAGAGACGAGTTATATACTTCGCTAGTGTGTGACTTACCTAAGCTGAAATTGTTTACTTGATAAGTTGACAAATTGTGATATGTCAATTAACCTTTGTTTTGAAGATATATTCTAGAATGATATCTGAAATACAGGAGATGAGCAATGGAAAAATCATGATACAGAGGATATTATCGGGAAGGTACAATCCGAAAAGAAAGCATGGTATTCTCATCTCTTCGAATATCAGGTACGTACGTAAATTTCGAGGGCGAAATTTCATAAGGAGGGGTGATTGTGAGACCCCAAATTTTATGAAATAAAAGTATTCAATTTTTCTATTTTGGTAAATAGTTAAATTGATAAAAGTTTAAAGTTAAGGGTAATATGTGAATTTTTTTTACAAAGTAAGCAAGTTGATATAAAATATTCGTTTGTTTGGGGAATATTCGATTAGTCGGGAATATATGTACGATAGTACAATCATTGGTGGACCCTACAATGTAAATTATTATCGGATCGAGAAAATGACAAAAATATTTTTATAAAAATAACGGTAGAAGTTTTACTGTTAATCGTTGAAACACCCGGTGTTAAAGAAACAAGAATACGCGTGGGTGATAAGTAGTACACACAGTATTGATTATTGATGCTTACGTGAGAAGTCACTCGGTTTTGTTTTATTAGTATTATTAATGTAATAAAATGTAAAGCTTTTTTATATAAAAGCAGAATACTTTTATAAAGTTATTCGCTTTATTAGGCTAATAGTAAAATCTTTTTATATAAAATGTAATACTTTTATAAAGTTATCTGCATTTTATTAGACAATAATTAGAATATATTATATTTTATTACGCATAGTGTTTGTATAGTTCTGCAGATAGTGTTTGCATAGTAAAATCTTTTATAAAGTTATTCGTTTTATTAGATTATAAATAGAATATATTATATTTTATTTAAAAGATTTTGCTTTAAATATGGACCGTCGATTAAAGTAAATCAATCTACGAACTGAGTTCATGAATTAGTTACTATATGGATCCATTCTTCTATAAATAGAAGCTCATTCCTTCATTATTTCTTACGAATTCATTTGAAACTCTAGAGAGAGAGAAACTATAGAGAGTTCTTCTTCTATAATCTTGAAGCGTATTACTTTAGAGTTTAAGAAAGCTTTGAGCGTAGTGCAAGTTTTCTTCAAGTATATTCCGCCCTACCAAATTGAATACTTTTCTTTTTAAGGTAGGGATATTATTTGTTGTAATCGTAGGGGATATTATTTGTTATACTGTAAGGGTATTATTTCTTTTGTATTCATGAAGAGAACTTCATTATTCCATTATTTATTATTACATTGGAATAACTCAGATACTGTGAGCTACCCTATACTTGGTGAAATTCTTATGTTATTCCATTCTTTTTATTATTCATTGGAATATCCTCGTCTGCATGCGCTTTTCGTGGGACCGGTTCCGTTATTTATTATTCCATTTAGAATATCCCATGCATGCATTTCTGTGGGACTGGTTCCGTTATTTATTATTCGTTGGAATATCCTATCGGTGCGTACATACCGACCTGGTTCCGTTATTTATTATTACATTAGAATAACGTTCATGCATGGCAATCCTGCAACCGCATGCATGGTGATTTCTTTTGTTATTTCATTCTTTATTATACTCGGTTGGTTAAAGTTTTGACTTCTATACTCCATGAAATTAGTGGAATATCATTGATATTTGCGCTTCATCCAAAGATCTTTCATGGAAATATTCTTCCGAGCATTCTTGAATTTTACTCTACAAAAAAGTATCATGTTGACAATTTGGACGTTATTAGTTCCTGGATAAATTAATTCTTGAACTTGTTTTATTGAATTCTTATATCATTGTCATCATCCTCATGTTTATATTATGTTGAAAGTCGTCTGTGGCCTGTAGTGCATAGATGGACTTGGTATGATTATGACCAGGGATTATTCGGTATACTCATGACCGTAATGTTACAAATGATGTGGAAAAAGTCCTCCTTGGCCCGAAGTGCATTGATGGACAGTTTTTGGTATGATTATGGCTATGGATTCTCTTCGGCCAAGGGTGCAAAGATGAATTATTTTATGGCATGATCAGGACCGTTGATGAAAACACGATTATCTTTGGCCCGTAGTGCATGGATAATTCGTGGTCGTGATACTAATGAATATCCTTGGCATGTAGTGAAGGGATGATTCGATGATGTGGATTAATTATTGAGCTGAGTCTCAGCGATGAAATATTAATTCATGGATGTGATAATAATGAATATCTTTAGCCATAGTGCATGGATAATTCATGTATGTGATACTAACAAATATCCTTGGTCCGTAGTGCATGGATAATTCGATGATATGGATTATTTATTAAGCTGAGTCTCAGCGATAAAATATCTGTTATACACTCTTAATTTGTAGAAGATAGTAGATATCATGCTCTACTTGACTTTTCAAAAATACAGTTGTATGTCTTTGGCTTGTAGTGCAAAGATGAATTGTTAATGAATATTTTTGGCCGTAGTACAAAGATGAATTTATTAGTATGATTATGAACAAGAATTATGATTTGGTATAATCATGATTTTTGATGTTTCAGGTGAAGATAGGTGATGAAAATTATCTTCGTCCTGGGTGCGAAGACGAATTTAGAATCAAAATTATGATTATGAGTTATTCATATGATTGTGGACATGAATTGTTGATTGATGTTACAGGGATAAAACATTATTGGTGGACTTTTAACATGGAGAAGATAATAGACCTGATGGTCTATTTGACTCTTCTAATGGATTGCTCGTTCCGCTGCAACTATGGTTGAAAACTTTTATCATCTACCATATGTTCTAAATCTCTGATTTATTAATGATGAAGGCTATTGATAGTGTAAATTAGCTTTAGTTAAGATATTCTTTATCTTTGGGCTAGTTGTGCTCACCTTTCTCGCTTCACAATTCCTTCGAGTGTAATAAGAGTGTGTCGTAAGAGTGTCACGGGTCGAGCTGGGATAAAAGGGAATAGAACAAGTGGTCTCTAGTCGTGGAGGTTCTCCTAAACAGTATAGAAAAGTGTGTTGTATTCTATACAACATTTAGTAGTTATATTTGGTGAATCAAATAGGTGAGGGCGAACCCAACTTTGGAGCGGAGTTTTGCCACTATCATACAAGATGTCTAATGACATACAACCTCCTGTTCTCTTAAGACATGGTTGTGCACATCCACTTCTTGAATATATCTACGAGCACTACTATATGATCTTGGGGTTTATGTGAAATATAATTTTCACACGGAGACAACATAGATATTTATATGTCAAGAGAAGATTCACCATTGGAAAGAAGATGATAGTAATCTTCTTGTTTTTCTTTGGGGACTTTTGGGTCAACCAAGGATAATTCTATGGACATATGATATCTATCATAACCTAGACGCATGGCCTCCCATGTACGAAGGTTTCCTTGAGTACTTCCCAAAGATTTTAATTTCTAAAACAGTTTTTGACTATACTTTTATGTAAGTACCATTGTAAGGTTGTGGTCGAGGCACCATAAGAGTTACATACATTTGTATTAAAACTCATAGTTAACTATGGTCGTATTCTATACGACAACTCAACAGTTGGTATAAATGAAGTTGTATTTGAATTTTGTTCCATGTATCTGGCGACTCAGAATGGGTGATGTATACCTAATTTTGGGGGCGTCACAATATTGACTTCTTCCTCTTTATGTTGAGGAAGAGGGTTATCTTGTACGTGAGTTTGGTCTGGTTTGGTGACTATAATCTCACCGTTGTCTATTAAATCTTGGATCTTGTGTTTCAAGGCCCAACAATCCTGAGTATCATGTCCAGGTGCCCCGGCATGATAAACACACTTCCGAGTAGCATTAAAACCCCTCCCATTCAGGTTGGCTGGTGGAAGAAGATGTGTGATTTTCTTCTGAGTCGTTAGAAGATTGAGAATGTTCTCGAGTGAGTCCCCTAAGGGTGTGAACACTCGAGGGCGTTTGACTTCTCCACCTTTAGGCAATGGAGAGTTTGAAGGATGAGCTTGAAAAGGGGAGTAGTTTCTCCTCTGAATAGGCATATTCTGATTGCCTTTCTGACCTTGTAGTATTAAGGAAACATCCTCCTCTTTCTTTTTATGGACCCTCTGGGGGTTGTTTCCATAAGTTTTGATTGGATGTGCTCAAGAATGACTTTAAGGGCGACTAGGTCTTGAATCTTTCCTGACTTCAATCCCATCTCAACCATCTCCCCGTGTTTAATTAGTTCAGAGAATGGTTTACCAATGCCAGCTAAGACTCTCTTATAGAAAGGAGCTTCTTGTATGTCTATGAAGGTCATAACCATTTCTAACTCTGTCATAGAAGGAATAACTTGAGCAGCAATGTGCCTCCACCTTTGAACATACTCTCTGAAAGACTCATTGGACTGTTTCTTGACCTTGGTAATCTGGTACCGGTCAGGAGCCATCTGAGACTGGAAGCTGTATTGAGTGAGGAAGGCATGAGCTAGTTCTTCCCAACTATGGATCTTTAAGTTATATAATCTGGTATACCATGAACGGGCTTCTCCATTCAGACTCTTTTGGAACAGCTGCATTCTAAAGTTCTCGTCCTCTGCATAAGATCCAAGTTCTCCAAAGAACACCTTCAAATGTGTGTAAGGATCTCCTAATCTGTCATATTTTTCAAAGTTAAGAGTTTTGAACTTTTCTGGATAATGAACCCCATGGAATATACAAAGGTCAGCATATGAGACACTCTTGTGTGCTCCAATTCCTTTGATAGAACGAAGGGTTTCTTCCATATGAAGGACCTTTTTCCTGATGTCACTGGTGTCAGGATCTCCTTTGAGATGGGTGTTTTCAAGGTCTTTATTTGTTGTAATCAACTGAAGTTCCGAATTTGTTTTATCCGACCCTTGGGTTTCTTCCTGTGCAGAGGGTATGTATGTGTGGGAATTTTTGGGCCCTGAGTAGACTGATGTAGTTCTTTAAGCAGAACAACCAAATCTATAATTTGTTTACTTAATCTGTCAAATTCTTCGCGGGAAATGGGATTAGACTGGTCAGATGAAGACATGATTGGCTGTAGGCTCGTGGCCTTTTTGGATTTTGAACGGGTAACAGGTCCGATTGTTTCTCTGCGAAAGACTTGCATAGTTTAGTCTTTAGGGAATGTGTAAATGTTTACATGCTATGTAATGTATCCGTTTTAGGAATATTATCATGCAAAACAGATGTTAGCTGTTTGTGACACATGATAACATGTGAATTTAAATATGCATGTATACATATTTCTTAATATTTCCCATTACATGGAGATGAATATGGAAATGATATTATAAGTAATTGACTTTACGAGTAATTTGAAATGAGAAAGCATGTAGAGATTTTCCTACTCGTTTGGTTTATCAGAGGTTGACTTATCTTAGGTTACTCTCGCGGCTTTTTGGCATGAAGGTTCCCAGATCATCACAATCTACTTGACGGGAAATTAATCCGGTCTTTTAACTGGAGCAAATTTGGGTGGTGCCTTTCCTGAGCCTCGTTGGAATTAGTCTCCCTACGAGTCCAGTAATCAAACACCGACAGGATAGCCTCCTGGTGGAGGAACCACACAACATACATTCACATACAACGTGTCTCACCGTTAATGAAAATGATGACATGTGTGAAGCACTAATAACAAGCAGATATAGTGTAAAGCATTAAGTGCAGTAAATATATGCATTCGTACACATTCATCATAAATATAAATGCAACATCCACACATAAGCATATAACAATTTTGAAAAGATTGTAATAGCGGCTTAAACCCACTTACTGGCGTCCCCAGCAGAGTCGCCACCTGTCGACATCAAGATTTTTATTTGTCCCTTTTCTGTTCTTGTTCTTTGGTGTTCTTATGTTAAGTGAGATTTTTTTGAAAAAACAAGTTGTGAAAAGGTCCGACATGTATATGTCGACGATTTGACTGTAAGAGTCGCCAGTTAGTTTTTTATATGGTTGTACCAACACAACCGAGAAAAGGTTTGCACATTGACCCAGTGATGTGACACTGCTAAATAGCTCTGTGAAACCGAGATTCATTAGGGTCCGACGGCTTGATTATGTGGAGGGAAGGTGTTAGGCACCCACAGACATCCGTGTTACTATGACGGCCCCAAATCTGAGGTCCCGAATCACCGCGAATCTGGTTCGATCATTCTATACAACTATTACTACTTGCGGAAGATATAAACATGAATTGTTTATACATTAAATTTACACACTTTTCCCTAAGGTCGAGTAACCTTAACTTAATACACAATACATAACTTATTTAATACATAACATTATTATCATACAGCACTATTACAAAACTAATCTCACATGTAAACTAAAGCTGGAACTGTCTTGGACCTTTCCTTGTATCCGACGCGTTCGTCTTAATCTGCAATGTTTTATCATGATATAGCAAGGGTGAGCATAAGGATTGCCCAAAGAAGTTTAAGTTCAAAGAATATAACAATATATCATGATTGAAAGAGTCTGAGTAATAAGCTGGCTATAATTCAACAATATAATTGTGAACTAGCAGGAAGAAATTTATGACTGAACAAGTATTATACATGAACAAATATATCTGAACCAACTGGTAATGAAGGTGATCAGCCTTTCATATACGACTTATACATGCAATATGTATAGAGTACAATTCATGGCAACCAAAGAATGATTAACCATAAGCTTATCCGAATGAAACACTCTTAGTAGAGTTAAGTAAAAACAAACTTGCCAGAACCGTTGATTATCGCTACACAATTTATATTGCCTTATCCGAAGACCTAATATTAGTAATATGGATCTCCAATATTAGAATAATATCATCATAATATAATACTATTATATATATATATATGTATATATATACACACATAGAATAACCTAAACACATAACATATAACACATAACCCTATCATACTATAACACACATAACCCTAATGTTTATAAAGCATTAATTCCATTTTTCCTTAATTTATTTAATATAGTTATTAAATAAACTAATTATCATTAATATTGATTAATTAATGAATTTCATCACAAAATATTAAAAGTCACTTAAATTAACTTAAAATATTTTATTATAACATATTATTATTTTTCATGATTTTTCATGTATTTAAATCATTTTTAAATAATTTATTTAATATTATAATTAAATAAATTAAATACCAATTATATTCCAAAAATATTAAATATTTATGAAATATACTTAAAATAATTAAAAACTCTTTTTCAGAATTTAAAATAATTTTTCTGAATTTATTTTGTATTTTTAATAATTATTTATGAAATTTTGTGACTATTTATGAAATTTTGTATTCTGAAATTAATAATTAATTTCTTAATTAAACTGTTGCTAAAAAGGCCCTATAGCAACAGAACCGTCGCTATAAGTGTTCTTGAGTGTTCTTGAGTGTTCTTCAGACCTTCATGTCAGTCATCGAGATAAGTAGTTTGACCACCATTTAATATTTGATTATTATGTTTCTGGGCTTGGTAAGGGGTTATGATTATAGTATGAGTGTAACACTACAATCATGAACAAGTCCCATATCCATAACATCACTAAATTGCAAGATCTAAGCTACCCAACTTGGTGTTAGACCTGTTCTTGAGTTTCTGGGTTTTCTAGAAACTCAAGCAGTTTCAAGGGTCTCTTTTGGAGCCTTAATTAATCCGGTCTTGGGTCGTGTTTTAGGTGGTTTAAATATATCAGATTGTAACACGTTTGTCATAGAACAACTTAGTAACACTAAATCAACCAAACGACATCACATGTGAAAGATCCGGACCGGTCTAAGTGGTGGTCCTGGACTGTTCTTGAACTTTCTAGGTAACCCAGAAAAGTTCATCCTGCTGATGGTCAACGGTTGTTTGACCGTGATTATTTAAGATGCTGCTTATGATCTGCTTGTTCTAATGACTATAATATGTAGTGCACATGACATGCTACACAAATCAAACAACAACTTGGCCAAAACACTTGTCAGAAGCAAGATCAGAGGCCAAACAAACTTGTTAGAAAGTTCCTGGAAATTCTGGGTTAGCCCAGAAAGCAACTCTCGTGACCGGTCAACGCTATTTGACCAACAATAACTCTCGATCCATACATGATCTCGACTTGATTCAAGTTCCAGATCTAAGACCTTATAACATACAACAAGTAGAAACTCTTAAAACACAAAAACAACTAACAAAACAAGATCTATGAGACCTGACATTGGACTGTCAGACATCATTTTTCCAGATTTCCAGATTTTTCAAAACTTTAGATTCGAGCATCTAGATGTTATGGATCCATGATCCAACAACCCAGATCTCTAATTGACACATTATAACACATATTTAACCAACAACTTACAACAACTAACATCATAGTAAAGATTTTAGGAAATTAGGGTTTATACCTCTTTCTAACTTGATTTTTGATGTCTAGTCTTTGATCTTGTTCTTGACTTGCTAGAGCTTGATCATGGCTTGGTTTCTCATTCTTTCTCACACTAAGTCCCCAATTTTAGAGAGAGAGGGTCTTGGTGAAAATGAAAAATTAAAGTGAGTCTTTTTCTCTCTCTTTAATCTTATATAATGTAATAATGCATTGTATGTGGCTGTCAAATTGGCTGAGCTTGCTGGATATAAGGCATATGCTAGGCTAGGTTTTGGTTCACCAACTCACCATAGGTCTAGATTTACAAGCAACCCTAAATAATGCACATAAGGGCAAAATAGTCTTTTCTCATACAAAATTAATGGCATTTTAATAAATGGCCAAACCCTTAGGGTTTAGGGTTTAGGGTTTGGGTTAGGGTTTAAGGTTTGCAATTTAATTTTCTAAAATTCTCAATTTAGGTTTTAAAAAATAGAAATTTAATATTTCTAAATCTAATTATATTAAAATTTCTTAATCACAAATTAAATCTTGCTAATTAGGATTAATAATTCCTAATTAAAATTACTAATTTAGCAATTAGGGTCAAAATTGTTAATTAGGGTTTATAATCCAAAATTAGGGTTTTAATTATAACAATAATATTTCTAATTTATAAATTAGATTTCGTAATTAGGGTTTTCTAATTACTCATAACTTTATAATTAGGATTAATATTTCCTAATTAACATAAAAATTATTTAATTAACACTTAGGTTTTCCCTAATTATAAATTAGGGTTCCTGAACCAGAAATTAGGGTTTTAAATTTTGAAATTAGGGTTTTATAACCAATTTGTTAAGATTAACCCTAATTAATCTTATAATTATTTATACTTACACCATTAGGTTTCTAATTTAGGGTTTCATGCACCGAATTAGGGTTTCAGATTCCCGAAACTGAAATTAGGGTTTCCAGAATCGGTTTTAGGGTTTCTTGTTAATCGCTAGGGTTTTCTAACCGAACGTTGACGTTCTTAATATATACTTAGGGTTTGTTACATATATCGTTTATCTGGTCAACCCTTGACCCTTAACCGCATATTGTACACATACACAACCATATTTACAGAACATACTCCCTTATTCTCTTAATCCTGAATAATTCACCTAAATCATTCACAGAATTTTGAAATCCTCAAAATTCTATCTTAATAATATCAAATGCATACACTAATTTTCTGTCTATTGTAAGACCCCAAATTATTAATAAATGAAATTTATTTTCCTCTATTTATTATTTTGAAATAGTAAGGGTTGATTTGATTAATGTGGATAGTTATGGGTAAAATACGCAAATATTTCGAATAAGCAAGTGGTTATAAAATATTCATTATCGCTTAGGGAATATTCGTTTGGTCGTGGAATATTCTTACTGTCGGGGAATATTCGTACGACGGCGTAGTCTTTTGTGGGCCCCATAACGAAAAGCGATTGGATGAAGAAAACGACAAATATAAGTTGTTTATAAATAACGGCGTAGTTGTTACCGTTATTATCTTGTTGGAATACCCTATGGTTAAAACACATACGAAATCGGCGTTGTTGAGCAAGAAGAGTACACCAGTATTGCACCAATTATTGATTCTTACGTAAGAAGGCACTACTCAATAATAGTTACGATAATTCTTTGCTCAATTATTTTATTGATTTAATAATTTCTTTGCGTTGATATTTTATATTGTTGTTGTTTCAATAATTGTCATTTACGAGTATTTTTCATTATCGAAGCAATAATTCATATTATCTGAATAATATTATTAGATAACATTATTGGCAATGTCTAGAAAGTTTTGTCTAAGGAGAGGTTTTGGTCACCTAATTGCGGCCACAAGAAGGAGAAATTCTTATTGAAAGCCCCTCTTTCTCAGGAACTACTTAGTTGCAAGATCGTGATTCTGTAATATTATTTGTGAATAATTAATTATTGATTTATATGATGAGGAAAATATTGATTTTATGTGGATATAGATGGAGAAAATTTTAATGTGACAATTGTTGAAAATTAATATTTTATCTTTTTCTGATAAAATAATTCATTTAAATATATTATTTTAATAATATATTAACGGTGATATTTTTATAATGAATGTGGGATATATGAGTATATGAGGAGGAAGAGTATTTTTGTGGCATTAAATGTTTAACACATATTTTGTGTGTTGGTGGATACATTTCTTGACTAAAATTTGATTATAGCCTGTAAAATCTCCCGTTTGTGGATTTCGGTCAATTTTTGTTTGGAATTTGGAAAATCTTTCTTCTATAAAGTTGTAGAGAATTGAATTTCCTATAAAAAGTCGCGAGATTCGAATTTTCTGATAAAAGGGCTATTTATTATGAATTATTGAAGTTCTGAAGCTCCGAAATAATTGATTTTTGTAAGTTTTAATTATTTATTTTATGAAAAACGTTTTTTTATTACTTTTTCTAGAAGGTTGGCATGTGGGAAATGTTAGGATCTGATTTCCAAAGAGACGTAGGAAAATTTATTATTAATAATATATTATATTAAATTTTACCTTTGGTGTTCTAAGCATTTTCCTATAAATAGGTGCTTAGGTTAGAATTGAAAATCACAATTTAAACTGAGTTTTTTCTCTCTATATTATCGAGCGTATTCTTGTGAGTATTTTGAGTATACTTTGAGTATTGCTGCTATACGGTGCAAGTTCAAGTCATAGCTTTATATCAGGTGTTTCAACTAGAATCTTGTCTTTCGAGGTAAGGGATATTATTATTTTTCGTAATGATATTATTTCTTCAATATCATTATCTTTGAAATATTGATCTCAAGTTTTTATCAAATTTGGAACTTTTGGTGTCTGAGTTACTATTCACGTTATCAAGACTATTCACGATATCTGACACTATTCACGAATACGACACTATTCATCGAAAAATGAAAAATTTTCTTTTCGTTCAAAATATCTATTCGGATACTAGCTTTGATTGTATCCATGTTTTGATCATTCTTGAATTTTACATTTTGTGATTATTTTTGAGGTATTTTTGGATGTGGATAAAACAAAGTACGAATCCTTAATCCTTAATCCTTGTCATTTTGTTTCATTGGATTCCTTTCTTTAAAAATATTTTCATCATCTTGATCTTAAATGATGATATTATGGAATATCTTTGGCTGTAGTGCAAAGATGAATGATTTTGAAGAATATCTTTGGCCCGTGAGTGCAAAAGATGAACAGTGTTTAGATGAACATGACCAATCGATTAATATCTTTGGCACAGTAGTGCAAAGATGAATATTTGATTCGGATATATATTGATTGATGTTACGGGGATAAAATATCGACGATGAACTTTTAAATTCATATATAGAAGATAGTAGTTTGCATTCTCTACTTAACTCTTCTAATGAATTATTATTTAGATTATGTAAGATTGATTTAAAAGCTGGTTGTCTATTGTATTCTATTAGATTTTCCTGTTGAAGACTAACGATAATTTCTTGTATATTATCTTAGTCATAATATTCTTCTTTGGGCTAGTTGAGCTTACCCTTTTCCTTTTTGTTCTATTTTTCTTCTCGGGAGGCGAGAATGTAGCGAGTACTAGGTCGGGGTATGTAATGAAGGTTCTAGAGAGAGTTGTTTAGTAGTCCTCACCGTTTTTGTAAAATAATGTATCAATAATTATGACGGGGATTTATTTGCGTGTGGATATTGTCTAGATGGCAATATCTGTATTTAAACTCACAGTTTATATGTTGTAATAATAAAGTTGTAGTTATTTCTGTACCATGTATTTGGCGACTCAGAATGGGTTGGATGGAATGGACCAATTTTGGGGGCGTCACAGTTGGTATCAGAGCTTAGGGATATGATCTCTGGCGGAGATCGGGGAATAGAACTAGGAGGGGAGAGACGAGTAAATCCTTCGCTAGTGTGTCCTACCTAAGCTTATTTGTTTGTTGGTCATAATATAGGGGTATTATGTGATTTGTTAATTTATTTAATTAACCCTTGTTTTATGATAGTTTTTAAAAATGGCTGCTGAGAATGTTAACAATGGAGTGAATGAGATCGTGGAGACACCTCTAATCGCCAACCGAGGATAATGTGATGTCAAAGAAGAAGGAATTAGAGATATCCATGTGGTGAGTGGAGAATTGATAGTTGCACGAGATAGTCGCAGAGGAGGTAAATTGAGAGTGAGAAGAAGAGGAAGAAGAGGTACCAAGAGAGTTTATTAGAGGTATTTTATGATCGAAATGTAGAATTGCAAAATCATATTCATGAGTTTAAGAAGAAAGTCAAGAATTGCGAAAATCGTGGAGCAAAAGGATGCAACGATTCAAGCTTGTGTTACCCAATATATGATGCTTGAACTGAAGCACTCTTTGGCAGAGTATAAGATGATAAAGTCGAATGGAAATGAAAGAAGAAATAAGCGAACGAGTGAGAATGAGTGATACATGGGTAAAAAGCGCACGACGCGTTGATATTATGGAAAGAGATGTCCAATCTAAAAAGAGAAGATTTAACGATGACGGGAAGACGTCGGCAGCAGCATCAGCAGCATCAACAAATTCTAGGGGAAGAGAACGATCGCCAGTTAGATGCTACAGATGCGGAGAGGAGGGCCATATAAGGTCAAACTGTTCAAAGCCTTCCAAGGTATGTTTTAGTTGTGGAAAAGATGGTCACATAGCTCGATTTTGTCCTATAGCAAAATCAAGTCCAGTTGGGACGTTGGCACCAGAAAGCGGATCTGTAAAAGTCAAAGTCGGCTGTTCACGGAAGAGCGTTTGTCGTGACCGGTCAAAATGCGAGGAACCCAAACAAAGTTAGCACGGGTTAGTTAATTATAAATTCTTGAAGTTTATACCTTACTAGATACCGGTTCTACCCATTCTTTTATCTCTCTTGCTTGCACTCAACATTTGAACTTGACTACGGAGAAATTAGACTTTGACCTATTTATGGAGAATCCGTTTGGAGAAACTTTCATTACATCCGTTGTTTAGAAATCTTGCTTGATTCAGGTTGGCACTATCACATTACCTGTTAACCTTATTTCTATAGAGATATTTGCTTTTGATGTGATTTTAAGGTTAACTACTCATCATGCCGAAATTGATTACTTTCGTAAGGTTGTTAGTTTTCATATTCCTAAGCAACTTGTTATTCGAATTCAAGCAATCAAACCATTGTAGTCAAACATTTTCATATCAAGCCATGAAGTCATTCATTTATTACGGATGTTAAGTTTTCTTAGTCCATGTTGTGGATTTGAATAAAGACACGTCAGATTTGAATAATATTCCTGTTGTTATTGATTTTCCCGACGTATTTCTGAAGAATTTCTTGGCTTACTCCCAAAGATCGATATTAAATATTGTATCGACTTTGAACCCTAAGACAAAACTCATTTCTAAAATCTCATATCGAATGGCTCCTATTGAACTTCAGGAGTTAAAAATTCAACTATAGAATTTGGTACCTGAGCCTTTATCTGGTGACTTCCTTTGTGGAATGCATCGAAGCCAGACTTCTCCGTAGGGACACCATATTCATGCGATAGTAAAGCGATAGGTGTCATTGTAACATGCTATCCAAGGTTGGGATATGAGTCAAAGTTGAGAACAACCTAAGTCAAGAATCGAAATACGTAGCTTTTAGGCTTAGTTGGTTATTATCGGAGATTCGTTGAAGGATATTCTCGAATCGTTATTCCATTAACTTGGTGACTCGTAGAGATACAAAATTCGAATGGAGCAAGGAATGTGGGAAGAGCTTCAAGAACTCAAGAGGAGACTCATTTCAAAGACATGTTCGACCATGCCATCCCGGAAAAGCGAACGTGGTAGGCGACGTGTTGAGTAGAAGATCGATACAATCTGAAAGTACGATATTGTCAAAGACTTATTTCAGTATAATTTACAAATAATAGAGATGGAGATGAAAACTTTAGGTATCCACGTGATGATATACGAGTATAATCGATTTTAATCGATAAAGTTAAAGTTGTTCAAGCTACACACCGATGATGAATTTGAAGAAGGAGGTGCAAGAAGTTGTTATTTCAAAAGCGAGAATCGGTGAGGTGAGGAAAGCTCAAACCTTCGATTTATTAATCCATTTGAAATTCTCGATCGAATAGGAAGGCGTGGCCTATAGACTCGCTTTTACCGCCAAGTATGACGCGCATGTTCATAACGTTTTTCACGTATCGATGTCACGTAAATATGTGGATGACCCGAACCACGTCATTGAGTTAGAACAGGACGAGATAGTCGAAAACTTAACGTACGAGGAGGTACCTGTCAAGATCTTGTAGAGGAAAGAACATGTCCAATGTACCGAGGTTATACCACAAGTTAAAGTTTTGTGGAGAAACCATGCTATTGAGGAAATGACTTGGGAGTTGGAAACGGAAATGAAAGCGAGGTATTCTCATCTTTTCGAAACACCAGGTACGTACGTCAATTTTGAGGATAAAATTTCATAAGGAGGGGAGGTTGTAAGACCCCAAATTATTAATAAATGAAATTTATTTTCCTCTATTTATTATTTTGAAATAGTAAGGGTTGATTTGATTAATGTGAATAGTTATGGGTAAAATACGCAAATATTTCGAATAAGCAAGTGGTTATAAAATATTCATTATCGCTTGGGAATATTCGTTTGGTCGTGGAATATTAAATCGTCGGGAATATTCGCATGCGACAGCCGCGATCTTTTGTGGGCCCCATAACGGAAAGCGATTGGATGAAGAAAATGACAAATATAAGTTGTTTATAAATAACGGCGTAGTTGTTACCGTTAATACTATTGGAATACCCGGTGGTTAAAATGAAAGTATTATGCATACAAGCCAATCATGTATGATGATAAAGCATATACTGTGTAATCAATCTTATTTATTTATTAATTAAAGAATTATTTATCAAAGGCATTTATTATCTAACAAAGATTAAAGGATTCTTGGGTGGCTTACATTGATCAAAGGAAGGAATCTACCCGGAGATTCAAGGAGATCGCGGAGAAGTAGGAGGTGAACTCGTACCTGAGGAAGCTCGTTTCTACAAGGGTATGATTTCATAATTTCTTATTCTTCGTTTAATTAATAATATGCATAAAGGA
Organism: Panax quinquefolius; assembly: GCA_020205615.1. Classification (NCBI taxonomy): domain Eukaryota; kingdom Viridiplantae; phylum Streptophyta; class Magnoliopsida; order Apiales; family Araliaceae; genus Panax; species Panax quinquefolius. Next base: position 153,958 of record JAINUW010000486.1, read on the forward strand.
TGATCCGGGTAATTGGTTTGTGAAAAAATTTTAAAATCTAATTTTATTTCGCTTCCGCTAAATTTTTTAATTTGATTCTTACTTTAATTTTCACAAAACCTAACATAAAACACACTAATACGCGTTGTTGAACAGTAGCACACGGTATTGCACCAATTATTGATTCTTACGTAAGAAGGCACTACTCAATAATGGTTACAGAATAATTCTCAAATTATTTTATTGATTTAATAATTCTTTGCGTTGATATTTTATATTGTTGTTGTTTCAATAATTATCATTACACGTATTTTTCATTATCGAAGAAATAATTCATATTATCCGAATAATATTATTAGATAACATTATTGGCAATGTCTAGAAATTACGTCTAAGGAGAGGTTTGGTCACCTAATTGCTTGGCAGAAGAAGGAGAAATTCTTATTGGAAAGCCCCTCTTTCAGGGAACACTGGTTGCGAGATTGTGATTCTGTAATATTATTTGTGAATAATTAATTATTGATTTATATGATGAGGAAAATATTGATTTTATGTGGATATAGTTGGAGAAAATTTTAATGTGACAATTGTTGAAAATTAATATTTTATCTTTTTCTGATAAAATAATTCATTTAAATATAATATTTTAATAATATATTAAAGGTGATATTTTTATAATGAATGTGGGATATATGAGTATATGAGGAGGAAGAGTATTTTGTGGCATTAAATGTTTAACACATATTTTGTGTGTTGGTGGATACATTTCTTGGTGAAATTTGATTATAACTGTAAAATCTCCCGTTTGTGGATTTCGGTCAATTTTTGTTTGGAATTTGGAAAAACTTTCTTCTGCAAAGTTGTAGAGAATTGAATTTCCTATAAGAAGTCTCGAGATTCGAATTTTTTAATAAAAGGGCTATTTATTATGAATTATTGAAATTCCGAAGCTCCGAAATAATTGATTTTTGTAAGTTTTAATTATTTATTTTATGAAAAACGTTCTTTTATTACTTTTTCTAGAAGGTTGGCATGTGGGAAATGTTAAGATCTGATTTCCAAAGAGACGTAGGAAAATTTATTATTAATAATATATTATATTAAATTTTCTGCTTTGGTGTTCTAAGCATTTTCCTATAAATAAGGTGCTTAGGTTAGAATTGAAAATCACACCAGAAACTGAAGTTTTCTCTCTCTATATTATCGAGCGTATTCTTGTGAGTATTTTGAGTATACTTTGAGTATTGCTATACGGTGCAAGTTCAAGTCATAGCCTATATCCGGTGTTTCAACTAGAAGTACTGTCTTTCGAGGTAAGGGATATTATTATTTTTCGTAATGATATTATTTCTTCAATATCATTATGCTGAAATATTGATCTGAAGTTTTTATCAAATTTGGAACTTTTTGTGTTTGAGTTACTATTCACGTATCGACCTTTATTCACGATATCTGACTATTCACGAATACGATGCTATTATTCATCGAAAAATAAAAAATTTTCTTTTCGTCCAAAATATCTATTCGGATACTAGCTTTGATTGTATCCATGTTTTGATCATTCTTGAATTTTACACCACTATGATTATTTTTGAGGTATTTTGGATGTGGATAAAACAAAGTACGAATCCTTAATCCTTAATCCTTGTCATTTTGTTTCATTTGGATTCGTTTCTTTAAAAATATTTTTCATTATCTTGGTCTTAAATGATGATATTATGGAATATCTTTGGCTGTAGTGCAAAAATGAATGATTTAGAAGAATATCTTTGGCCCGTAGTGCAAAGATGAGCAGTGTTTAGATGAACATGATTAACGGTGATTAATATCTTTGGCATTTGTAGTGCAAAGATGAATATTTGATTCTAGATATATATTGATTGATGTTATAGGGATAAAATATCGACGATGAACTTTTAAATTCATATATAGAAGATAGTAGTTTGCATTCTCTACTTAACTCTTCTAATGAATTATTATTTTCATTGCGAAGATTGATTTAAAACTGGTTGTCTATTGTATTCTATTAGATTTTTCCCTGTTGAAGACTAACGATAATTTGTTGTATATTATCTTAGTCATAATATTCTTTACTGGGCTAGTTGAGCTTACCCTTTTCCTTTTTGTTCTATTTTTCTTCTCAGGAGGCGAGAATGTAGCGAGTACTAGTCGGGGTATGTAATGAAGGTTCTAGAGAGAGTTGTTTAGTAGTCCTCACCGCTTTTGTAAAATAATGTATCAATAATTTTGATGGGGATTTATTTGCGTGTGGATATTGTCTAGATGGCAATATCTGTATTTAAACTCACAGTTTATATGTTGTAATAATAAAGTTGTAATTATTTCTGTACCATGTATTTGGCGACTCAGAATGGGTTGGATGGAATGGACCTATTTTGGGGGCGTCACATCTAGGTTCTAATTTTGAACCCTTAAATCAATTAATTAAAATTTTAAAAAAATTCAATATTTTTGGGTTATCACATTCACCCCTTCTTCTAAAAATTTCGTCCCCGAAATTTACCTTACACCTTACACCTTACACCATACTGCTTACACCATTCACACATATTCACTTGCTACCAAATACATCACTCACAAGAGTAAAAGTTTTCAAATTGTGCTGAGGGGTCATATAGACCATGAACACATAGTTTTAACGGTATTGATCATACCGCAAAATAATACATTACTTGGTATGTTTACAATCACAAATAAGGTAAACTACCATTGTTAGTACTTTAGGTGATCAGCCTATCGTATTCTTACGTCATGCATAACGTATTAATTATGTATAGCGAATATTTACGCTACTTGATTGGATTATTTATCTAAACAACATAGTTCACCTTAGTCTTATCATAGGATTCTGTACAATTTGGTTCGGGAAATTTCTTTCAATGAACACTTCAAGTTTTCTTAAACATTAGTCTAGCTGAATCGAATAGCATAGACTCATATCAATAATTCAATTCAATCGAATTATTTAGGTGTAGCCAAACCCCGTTGGCAAATTAAAATTTTTGAAAATATTTTCGAGAATGACGCCATGATGTCGTACTGTATTAACAGTCCGTTTGAGGATGTCGTCATTGTATGACTTTGTCATAACACATCATACCATAGTGGAATAACGATTTTAGATCAAATTCACACTAAGTATTCCTGTATTTACAACTCCATCACCTTTTTATCATCTCTGCACCAGGTTACATGGTACATAAGTGATAAATAAAATAACTTTTGATATTTCAAATCATTTTCATCTAGCTGAAATAAGTAGCATAGACTATACTTTAAACCGTTTTAAAAATGATTACGAGTCTATATTTTTTTTCAAAAGCACATAGTGCGTATTTAGCTTGATGTCAACATTTCGAAGTCTAGCATAGCTAGGAGTTTCAAAAAACTTATGTCTCCACTAATAATCATTTGCTTAACAATCTATCTGTTCCTATTATCCTTAATACTCCATTTACACAGAACTATACCCAGTTCGTCAAACCACACTTATGAGTCCATAAATTGTCACAATCATATGAGTTTAAGAACTTGTCTTAGCCAGATCTTTGGCGTCCATTCGCTGAGGGGTTCATAAATCTTTCATATAACTATGAATCAAATATGTCACATAAGTATGAGTTTTAAGAACTCGTACTTAACCTTATATCCTTTGGCTATGACCTATCTATCTGTTATACACATAAGAAAGGAATCGCCCTCTTAACATGGATATAACAAATAACGCGACACAAACATTTCAATTATTATCATTGCCAGAACTAAATAGTTTTTACACCAAGTACAATTCCCCGCCCACACAAGGAATCATACAACTCAGCTACCGACATGAATCCTCAATTGAATCCCCACCTAATACTAACACCCTTCTCAATATGAATTTCATTTAACTCCTATTCATAATCCTTTCCTGAATCTGTACCAATTCACATAGCAATCTTGCTGTAAACTTTTCAATCATCGAATTGATTCTTATTCCATACTATAACCTTATCATATCACGGGGTGATGTCGTCGTATATGTTACGATTCATTTTTATGCCTTTATCGTTTTGTTTTATGATCTTCTATCACTTTGCTTTTAGTCTTTTAGACTCTATCTATTCATCACTACTGATCAACTTTATTATCAGAGTTAGGGAACTCTGTATCTTATAACTCACCGAGATTCGTCTTTGAATCTTACCGACCGACTAACTCTATTTGAGTTAGTACTTATCCTAATCAATGCGGTTATTAGTCTCAGGTAATCCTACCTAAGGTTCATAACCTATAGCTTTGATACCAACTGTGACGGCCCCAAATCCGAGGTCCCGAATCACCGCGGATCCGGTTCGATCATTCTATACAACTATTACTACTTGCGAAAGATATAAACATAAATTGTTTATACATTAAATTTACACACTTTTCCCCAAGGTCGAGTAACCTTAACTTAATACACAATACATAACTTATTTAATACATAACATTATTATCATACAGCACTATTACAAAACTAATCTCACATATAAACTAAAGCTGGAACTGTCTTGGACCTTTCCTTGTATCCGACGCGTTCGTCTTAATCTGCAATGTTTTATCATGATATAGCAAGGGTGAGCATAAGGATTGCCAAGCAAGTTTAAGTTCAACAATATAACAATATATCATGATTGAAAGAGTCTGAGTAATAAGCTGGCTATAATTCAATATTATAATTGTGAACTAACATGAAGAAATTTATGACTGAACAAGTATTATACATGAACAAATATATCTTAACAAACTGGTAATGAAGGTGATCAGCCTTTCATACCTGACTTATACATGTAATATGTACAGAGTACAATTCATGGCAACCAGCAATGATTAACCATAAGCTTATCCGAATGAAACACTCTTAGTAGAGTTAAGTAAAAACAAACTTGCCTAAACCGTTGATTATCGCTATGCTATTTATATCGCCTTATCTGAAGACCTAATATTAGTAATATAGATCTCCAATATTAGAATAATATCATCAAAATATAATACTATTATATATATAGAATAACCTAAACACATAGCACATAATCCTATCTGTCTATTTAATACATACAACTTAACATCAAGTCAGACTATTTAAGTGCGAGTTGAATCTGATAAAATTCTAACATCCCGACGGTCTAGTCGGATAATTGACGAGTTTAAGTTCAATTAAACTCTGGCAAAACACTTAACAGTATCATAGACAATTTTCTAAGCAGTCAAAATAATTTTCATAAGTTCGTAATAATTTTTAAATAATTATTACTATTTATCTTAATTTTTCAATCATTAAAATTGTATCTAAATGAATTAAATACTACATAATTCTTTTATCATTAATATTTATTTATTATCCAAAATTAATAAAATACATGTCATAATATTATAATATAATTATAATATAATAAAGTATTTTTAATACTTTAAAATCACCTTTATATGATTTTTAAACAATTAAATCCATTATCCGATTATTGCTTTTAATATTAAATTATTAATATTTTCATGACAAAATATCAAAAGTTATATTTTATAACTTCAAATATTTTTCTAACAAGTAAATCATTTTTACATAATTTATAAAGCATTAATTCCATTTTTCCTTAATTTATTTAATATAGTTATTAAATAAACTAATTATCATTAATATTGATTAATTAATGAATTTCATAACAAAATATTAAAAGTCACTTAAAATAACTTAAAATATTTTATTATAACATATTATTATTTTTTCATGTATTTAAATCATTTGTAAATAATTTATTTAATATTATAATTAAATAAATTAAATACCAATTATATTCCAAAATATTAAATATTTATGAAATATACTTAAAATAATTAAAACTATTTTTAGAATTTAAAATAATTTTTGAATTTATTTTGTATTTTTAATAATTAAAAACAATTTATTTCTATTTATTTATTAAAATAAATAATTTTCGAAAATTAATAATTAATTTCTTAATTAAACTGTCGTTAAAAGGCCTATAGCGACAGAACTGTCGCTATAGGTGTTCTTGAGTGTTCTTCAGACCTTCATGTTAGTCATTGAGATAGGTAGTTTGACCACCATTTAATCTTTGATTATTATGTTTCTGGGCTTGGTAAGGGGTTATGATTATAGTATGAGTGTAACACTGCAATCATGAACAAGTCCCATAGCCATAACATCACTAAATTGAAAGATCTAAGCTACGCAACTTGATGTCAGACCTGTTCTTGAGTTTCTGGGTTTTCTAGAAACTCAAGCAGTTTCAAGGGTCTCTTTTGGTGCCTTAATTAATCCGGTATTGGGTCGTGTTTTAGGTGGTTTAAATATATCAGATTGTAACACGTTTGTCATAGAAAAACTTAGTAACACTAAATCAACCAAACGACATCACATGTGCAAGATCCGGACTGGTCAAAGTCGTGGTCCTGGACTGTTCTTGAACTTTCTGGGTAACCCAGAAAAGTTCATTCTGCTGATGGTCAACGGTTGTTTGACCGTGATTATTTAAGATGTTTCTCATGATCTGCTTGTTCTAATGACTATAATATGTAGTGCACATGACAGGCTACACAAATCAAAAAACAACTTGGCCAAAACACTTTTCAGAAGCAAGATCAGAGGCCAAACAAACTTGTCAGAAAGTTCCTGGAAATTCTGGGTTTGCCCAGAAACCAACTCTCGTGACCGGTCAACGCTATTTGACCAACAATAACTCTCGATCTACACATGATCTGGACTTGATTCAAGTTCCAGATCCAAGACCTTATAACACACAACAAGTAGAAACTCTTAAAACACAAAAACAGCTAACAAAACAGGATCTATGAGACCTGACATTAGACTATCAGACATCATTTTTCCAGATTTTTAGATTTTTCAAAACTTTAGATTAGAGCATCTAGATGTTATGGATCCATGATCCAACAGCCCAGATCTCTAATTGACACCTTATAACACATATTTAACCAACAACTTACAACAACTAACATCATATTAAAGATTTTAGGAAATTAGGGTTTATACCTCTTTCTAACTTAATTTTTGATTTCTGATCTTTGATCTTGTTCTTGACTTGCTAGAGCTTGATCAAGGCTTGGTTTCTCATTCTTTCTCACACTAAGTTTCGAATTTTAGAGAGAGAGGGTCTTGGTGAAAATGAAAAATTAAAGTGAGTCTTTTTCTCTCTCTTTAATCTTATATAATGTAATAATGCATTGTATGTGGCTGTCAAATTGGCTGAGCCTGCTGGATATAAGGCACATGCTAGGCTAGGTTTTGGTTCACCAACTCACCATAGGTCTAGATTTACAAGCAACCCTAAATAATGCACATAAGGGCAAAATAGTCTTTTCGCATACAAAATTAATGGCATTTTAGTAAATGGCCAAATCCTTAGGGTTTAGGGTTTGGGTTAGGGTTTATGTGACGCCCCCAAAACAGGTATACAACACCCATTCTGAGTCGTCAAAATACATGGTACAGAAACAACTACAACTTTATTAATATAATATAAAAACTGTGAGTTTAAATACAAATATTGTCATCTAGACAATATCCACACTCAAATAAGTCCTCATTTCAATTATTGATACATTATTTTACAAAAATAGTGAGGACTACTAAAATAACTTCTAGAACCATCATTCCATACCCCGACTAGTACTCGCTACATTCTCGCCTCCTGAGAAGAAAAATGGAACAAAAAGGAAAAGGGTAAGGTCAACTAGCCCAGTAAAAAACATTATGACTAAGATAATACAGAACAAATTATCGTTAGTCTTCAACAGGGAAAAATCTAATAGAATACAATAGACAACAAGTTTTAAATCAATATTCGCAGCGAAAATAATAATTCATTAGAAGAGTTAAGTAGAGAATGAAATCTACTATCTTCTATATATGAATATAAAAGTTCATCGTCAATATTCTATCCCTGTAACATCAATCAATATATATATGGAATGAAATATTCATCTTTGCACTATAGGCCAAAGATATTCATCGATTGGTCATGTTCATTTAAACACTGTTCATCTTTCACTATGGGCCAAAGATATTAATCGATCTCATGTTCATCTCAACACAAAGATATTCATCAAAATATCATTCAAAATCATTCATCTTGACTCTGTGCCAAAGATATTCAATTATATTATCATTTAGGACGGAGGATGATGAAAATATTTTAAAGAAAAGCGAATCCAATTGAAACAAAAGAATAAATATTAAGGATTCAGTATTTCACTATTTCATGTCCAAAAACACCTCATAAATAATCATAGTGGAGTAAAATTCAAGAATGATCAAAACATGGATACAATTAAAGCTAGTATCCATAATAGATATTTTGGACGAAAAATGAAAATTTAATTTTTCTGTGAATAGTGTCGTATTCGTGAATAGTGTCGTATACGTGAATAGTGTCGTATACGTGAATAGTGACTCCGACACTAAAAGATAGAAATTTCACATAAAAAATCATCATGCTTCGTGAATAGTACTCGTGAATAGTAACTCGTGAATAGTAACTCATGAATAGTAACTCGTGAATAGTAACCCCGCTATGAAAAAGTTCCAAATTTGATAAAAAGTTCCAACCAATATTTCGGAATAATGATATTGAAGATATAATATAATTTTATAAAAAAATAATATCCCTTACCTAAAAAGGATATTACTTCTGACTGATATACTGGATATAGTGCTGAAAAAACTTGCACCGTATAGCAATACTCAAAGTACTAAAATACTCACAAAATACGCTCGATATTATAGAGAGAGAAATCTGTAGTTTCTGGTGTGATTTTTAATTCAAACCTAAGAACCCTATTTATAGGAAAATGCTTAGAACACCAAAGCAGAAAATTTAATATAATATTAATATAATTTTCTTAAACATAATACGCCCACTTCTTTGGCAAAAACATCAGCCACACATGTACCAAAACAACAAAAACGTTTTTTTTTAAATAAAACAATTTAAACTTCCAAAAATTAATTATTCAGGAATTTCAAAACTTCAATAATTCATAATAAATAGCCCTTTTATCAGAAAATTTGAATCTTACGACTTTTTATAGGAAATTCAATTCTCTACAACTTTGCAGAAGAAAATTTTTCCAAATTCAAAAGAGAAATTGACCGAAATCCATAAACGGACGATTTTACAGGCTATAATCAAATTTCAGTCAAGAAATGGGCTCACAGACATGTTTAACATGTTTTAAACAACTTTTGCAACAAAAATATTATTCCTCCTCATATACTCATATATCCCACATTCATTATAAAAATATCATTATTATATTATATTAATATCAGAAAAGATAAATTATCGATTTTCAACAATTGTCACTTTAAAAATTTTCTCCATCTATATCCACATAAAATGAATATTTTCCTCATCATGTAAATCAATAATTAATTATTCACAAATAATATTACAGAATCACAATCTGAAAACAACCTGCAGGTTCCCGTGAAAGAGGGGCTTTCAATAATAATTTCTCTCTTCTTGGCCTTGCAATTAGGTGACCAAACCTCTCCTTAGATGAGAACTTTCTAGACATTGCCAAGAATGTTATCTAATAATATTATTCAGATAATATGAATTATTGCTTCGATAATGGAAAAATTTGTGTAGTGACAATTATTGAAACAACAAATAATATAGAATATCAATGCAACAATTATTGAATCAATAAAATAAAATATCTTTGAAGAATTATCGTAACAATTATTGAGTAGTGTCTTCTTACATAAGAATCAATAATTGGTGCAATCTTTGTAATCTTCTCTTGTCGCAACAACGCCAGACATCGTGTGTTTTAACCAACCGAGTATTCCAACATGATAATTGGTAACAAGCGCAAGTTATTTATAAACAACTTATACTTGTTATTTTCTTCATCCAATCGCTTTCCATTATGGGGCCCATTAAAGATCGCGTGTAGTCGTATAAATATTCTCCGACAAAGAAGAATATTCCACGACCAAACGAATATTCCCCGACAACAATAAATATTTTATAACCACCTGCTTTTTTTAAAATATTTGCGCATTTTACCCATAACTAACCACATTAATCAATTCAACCCTTACTATTTCAAAATAATAAATAGAGGAAATTAAATTTTATTTATAAAAAGTTGGGGTCTTACAGTTTAGGGTTTGGAACATTTAGGGTTTGCAATTTAATTTTCTAAAATTCCAAATTTAGGTTTTAAAAAAATAGAAATTTAATATTTCTAAATTATAATTTTCTAATTATATTCAAATTTCTTAATCAATTAAATCTTGCTAATTAGGATCAATAATTCCTAATTAAAATTATTAATTTTGCAATTAGGGTCAAAATTGTTGATTAGGGTTTATAACCCAAAATTAGGGTTTTAATTATAAAATAATATTTCTAATTTATAAATTAGATTTTGTAATTAGGGTTTTCTAATTACTCATAAATTTATAATTAGGATTAATATTTCCTAATTAACATAAAAATTATTTAATTAACACTTAGGTTTTCCCTAATTATAAATTAGGGTTTCTGAACCAGAAATTAGGGTTTTAAATTTTGAATTTCGGATTTTATAACCAATTTGTTAAGATTAACCCTAATTAATCTTATAATTATTTACACTTACGCCATTAGGTTTTCAATTTAGGGTTTCATGCACCGAATTAGGGTTTCAGATTTCCGGAACTGAAATTAGGGTTTCCATGTTAGGTTTGTAATATTCATGTGCGCAATCAAATTGCAAAATAATGCGGAAGCGTGTAAAAATCAGAGTTTAAAAAAATTTACAAACCATATACCCGGATCACCCTTTATGCACAATTATTAATTAAACGAAAAGATATGAAGAACAAACATACCCTTGAAGATCCGAGCTTCCTCAGGTACAAGTTCACCTCCAATCCTTTTCGCATTCAACTTGAATCCACCGGGTTTGGTTCCTTCCTTTGATCAACGTTAGCCACCCAAGCGTTTGGCCTCTAGAGGTGATCCACCAAAGAAAACTAAAGAATTCAAGAAGATGGTGTATTTGGCTCAAACCCTAGTTTTCTATCTCTATAGAAAAGGGTACTCTCCAACAAATTAGAATTATGTCGTTGTAAAAGTCAACAACCTCCTACACCCATAATAAGACTCCTCTTATTTATAGATGTGGGCAACCCACCTTAACAATTAAGGAATTGGGATTTATTTTAATTAATTAAATTCTTTTAATTAATTAAACTCCCTAATCTTATTAGGGATAATTAATTAAACTCCTTTAACTAATTTTCCTTCCTAATCCAATTAGGAATAAATGAGAGTACTTATATTAAATTAATTCCTAAACTCTTTTAGAAATTAAAATAATAATAATTGTAATAATATTAATAAGACTCCTCTTATTAATTTATATTTAATATTTCTAAAATATTAAATAATAAATATTAAGCTATTTAATTTATTCTATCACCATAGATTAAATTAAATATACATAACATATTATTACGATTATGCCATTAACTTCTTAAATAATTATTCTTCCTTTTAAGGTGTGACCCTTTAGGTTCTCCATATTAAATAGGTTGTGAATAAATCAATTAGAACAATTTAATCTTATTTAAATAAATAAATTAAATAATTAATTTATTTAAATAAATAATATTTATTCTACAATAGGATAAGCCTCCCTAGCGATCAACGACTTTCCGGATAATATAGATTTCAACATTAATCATTAAAGAACCTTTGAGTAAATAGTTTACCGTACAATTCAATCCTTCCACCATACAATGTCCCAATTAAATATAAGACATGGAATTCTTGTCAAGTCTTATTTTATTTAATTATATGTATTTCGATCCTTAAATGCACAACTCAAATAATGCAAATTAGAAACTCCTTTCTAATTTCATTACGCCCGCCAAGGACTCTTTGGGTTGTCATTTATCGAATCACATAGGACATTTCTCTTCTTTATTAGAAGTGGTAGATTCTTTATTGATCATACATTATCTCCATATATAACTTATTATACCCAAGCATACCCTTTGATATACCCTAAGGGTCTTAAGGAATAAGTCAAAGTATAACTCATCATACACAAGATACTATGATGATCTCAAGTCTAAGGATCACTTGTACTACTATCACTCACTGAGAATTCCTATTGACAGCAAATAAAACTCCATTAGGTATTCCTTAGCGAGCCACTTTCGGTGAACTTATTCTCTAATAAGCACCTATATACTTGCTTTTAGTGTCTCCACACAAATGATCATGAGATCAATCATCCTCATCCAATGAGCAAACAACGTATGTACCAATCTATCCAGGATTCACACAATCCCCAATTTAGTAATCCAATGATTGGGAACTATTTTAGTTTTAAGCTTTCTAAGAATTTAGATCTCATTAGAATGATCATCATCATTATTCTAAAAGCATTGCTTAAAACTATGGGTTTATCACATATTATAAAAAAGCATCATGTAGATAATTAAAAGCCTTTAATAAATTAATACTTTTTATTAATAAATGAATAAGATTGATACAAAGTATATGCTTTATCATCAAACATGATTGGCTTGTGTGCAAACTACTTTCAATCTCCCACTTGCACTAAAGCCAATCGCCATTGTATCTTATACTCTTCTTCTCTAAGTGACGATTATCCTGCTATTGGATAAGCTTTAGTTAATGGATATGTAATGTTGTTCATGAGAGTCCACTATCTCTATAGTGATTTCCAATCTTTCAATGATTCTAATAATCAAATGAAAGTGCCACAACACATGTTTAGATCCAAGATGAGACTTAGGAACTATTCCTAGTTACGTAATGAACTTTTAATCCAAACAATCAACTTGCGACTTCATTTATAGCTATATACTTTGTCTTTATCACTAAACCAACAACTCTTTCTTTGTTTGGAACCTTTCCAATTCATCGCACCACCTGTTCAAGGTAACCCTTTACCTTAAAGTGGATTTTTCATCATCTTGGTGCATCTCGAAAAACTTGAGTGCATTAAGCCCTCTAGTTTTAATTTAGACCCACCATGAATATGATCACATCCTTAGTGCTTGGGTTAAGCACTTTAAGATGTTTTCATCGACTCATAGTGAACTTCTCCATAATATGGTGATCAACATCGGTCTCGTATATTTCATTGCATACATGATAGTCACTCATGCGACCTCTCTTTTCGAGAGTGCTGTGGGGACTATTAAAGAGATACACTCCATTGCTCATCGACATGAGACATCTCTTGGAGTTTGCCATGCTAAACGACTTTAGCATCAAATGAATATACATTCCTTGGGTTAAGTCGAGCATCCTCTTAAATCTATCTATATAGATTTATCCCCAATTAAGATACTCTTCCCAAATCATTCATGGAGGAATGTTTAGACAACTTTATCATTCTTGATTGTAGCATTAGTATGTCATTCCTTATCCGTAGTATATCAACATATAATACTAGGAATGTCACGACGCTCCCCTTCGACCCTTTTGTACACACTAGAACTCTTACCTCATAAATACGTAACTCTAGATCATCATCTTTACATGATGCGTACCTCATCATCATCATCTATGATGAATCCATACCTCCTAGGTATCTTCGGTACTATTCTAGATTTACGATTCGGTTGTGGTACAATAGGTCTATCTACAGGTTCCTCTTATTTGACTTATAGTGTTTTGTGGTTCTTGAACTCTTCAAGATCTATTATCCTCCCACTAGCCCCTTCAATGATAAACACCTTTATCTTAGAAGGCAGCGTGTTTCATAACAAACACCTTTTGCTAAGTAGGATTATAGAGCATATACCCTAAACTTACTTTAGGATGTCCCATAAATCTACACTTGTCAAATCTTGTCCCAAGCTTATCTTTTTGAAACCTTTTTCACATAAGTTGGACAACCCCTTATCTTAACATACTTAAGATTAGGAATCCTCCCACATCCATAACTTTTATGGAGTCTTGGAAATTTGGATTTTAAGGTTACCATTTTGTAGATATGCAACCATTTCTAGGACATGACCCCAGAGGGATCTTTGAAATGTCAGTAAAATCATTATGGATCGCACCATGTCCAACAAGGTACGATTTTTCCTTTTAGATACATCAATCAATTATTGCATATCGAGAGCGTCCATTGTGAGAAAACCATTTGAGATGATCTAAAACTTATTGCACAAGTATTTATTCCTTGATCTAATCAAAGAATCTTAATACTTTGCCAATTTATTTCACTTCTGAATTCTTTGAACCTTTCAAATAATTCACACTTGTATTTCAACAAATACATACATTCAGCTCTTTGAATGATCATCTCCTTTTTTTATACTAGTTTGTTCAATATAGAAAATATATTTTCACGTAAGTCAAGTATACAAAATTCATTAAGTAATATTCCAGTTCTATACAAAACATTATTATTATAAATAGAACAACAATTGTTCTTAATTATAATACCAAAGGTTTCATTGTCCAACAATAAAATGGAAATAATATTTTTAACAAGAACTGGAATACAATAACAACTTATTGACTTAATAGATTTGTCCGTAGGCATTGCTAAACTATAAGTTTCTATAGCTAATGCAGCAACCTTGGCTTCATTTTCCACACATAGGATTACTTATCTTTGTTTAACTTTCTACTTCTGTTTGGTCCCTTCATAAATCTATATTTATGATAACCAAAGTCGGTATCCAATACCCAAGTAGAACCTTGACTTAAAGAAAAATTTATTTCAATCATGAACAAAAACTATATTGTAACCGAAACTTCACTAAGCTTCTTTGGTTAACCTCTGCAAGATACTTTTCGCAGTTTCTTTCCAGTGTCCAGGCTTATTGTAGTGGAAGCAAGCTCCTTTGCTATCCGTATCAGTTTTGTTCTTATTATCCTTTGTTTTTGCCTTTCTATTTACCTTCTTTGAATCTTTCTTCTTTTCAGAAGATCCTTTGGCCCCTACCAGTAAGACTTGGTCTTTCTTGGTTGGAAAGTGACTCTCAACATTTTTCAACATGTTAAGCAAATCAGCGAGGCTGATATCTAGCTTGTTCATATGAAAAATTCACAACAATTGTGAAAGGAGTAGGGAGTGAGGGCAAGATCAAATCTTGGCTCAACTCTCCATCCATGACAAAAACTGTTGTCCTAATTGATCAATCAAATTGATTATGTTAAGAACTTTTATGCATACTTATAGTGCCATTGGCCATTCTAGATCGGAAGAGCTCCTTAGATATCTCGATATCTATTAGTCCTACTTTTCTCACCATCAACTACTTGATGTGCGGGGAATATAGTAGGAGCATCCATAGTTTCATCTTGACGTTGAAGCTTGTTACTCATGGATCTGAGCATGATGCATTGAGCCAATTGTGCATCATCTTGCCACTTTCTAAAAGTAGCAATCTCTTCCTCGGAGGCATTATGCGCAACCATTGCGAGGGATAGGCGATTAAGGACATAAGATAGCTTTTCAACTATGAGAACTATTCTCAAATTCCTTAACTAATCCGTTTAATTGATTACGGTTAATTTAGCATCTAATATGCTTCGCATGATAGTAATTTTAGACATTGTAAAATTTCGTAAATGAATTTATAATTAACAACATTTTAACATACATTCTTTTATTAATTACCAAAATAAATTAGGTCTTGTTTTAAATTGGTATCTCCCACTATTTTCTTCAAACTATATTACCCTCACTTATATAGTTCGGCAAAATCTAATTAAAGATTTGCTAGTGAGAATAAGGATCCCATTTCAAATGTATATAGCCTTGTGGTGACACAACAAACTATATATAAATAAATAGGTAGACAACTTTTGTCAATTACATCAACTATGCAACTCCTCAGATTTTGCCTCTTAGATTATTTTGATCAAGTGGTGGCACATCCGAATCAAAATTATCCAAGTTAAGTCCGACCTAGCACTCCATATATTCAAAAAGAAAAATATCATCCTTGTGGTGACACAACAAAACAATATTGTTCAATTTTCTTTATAAGCATCAAATGTGATAAATTAACATCTTAAATACTTAATACTTGCCTTGTGGTGACACAACAAACTCATATTAAATATTTAATACTCTATTAATTTTATCATGCTAGAAGGAAATGCGTTCGATATTCCAAATATCTTTGAACGCTTAGGACTTAATATAAAAATTGAGGGGTTTGTTATTAATTATCTCATCTTGTTTAAGTTAGCATGCATATATATATATATATATATATATATATATATATATATATATATATATAAATACGCGTATTATATTAATGAACATGCGAAGCATGTTTGCATAATATATAATATATATAAAGTATAAGCATGCACATATAGAATACTATATTCTACCCGGATTGATTATGGATTTTTATTCTAGTTTGGTTCACTAGAGCCACCAAGTGAACCAAAAGGTCAAACCCTAAAGGTGCAAGAAATAATATTTAAATATAACTATTACATTTAAACCAGGGCTCCATTACAAAAGGGTCTTCAAGCGCTCCTTGCTCCTTGATCTCCAATTTTTCAAAATTAATTCTAAATATTCCTAGTACAAAACTATTTAAAATAAATAGAAACCTTGATCGTGATCGAGGGAAGTACATAGGAGGGAGATAGAATTTACATTAAGAAAAATTAGAGAAGGCAGTCACTGTGAGACCCCATTTAATAAAACCCATACATTCATGCATCCAACTAAAATAAAATCCAATCATATTGGTCAATAGTCCATAATCAATCCCATTTATTATCATACACATCACCATATGCATCAATAAATAACATTCATCTTATGAATAATAAACATTTAATATATATATTGATATCATTTAATGGGCAAATTTAGTTAGTATAAAATCTATTTTTGAATCAAAATAAACTCCTTTATT
Organism: Panax quinquefolius; assembly: GCA_020205615.1. NCBI lineage: Eukaryota > Viridiplantae > Streptophyta > Magnoliopsida > Apiales > Araliaceae > Panax > Panax quinquefolius. Next base: position 170,897 of record JAINUW010000486.1, read on the forward strand.
TTAATCCAAATTTAAATCAAAATAAAACTATTTTATTTTAATTTATTCAATTTTGAATAAAATAAACTATTTTATTTTAATCAAAATATTTAATCAAAATAAACTCCTTTATTTTAATTAATTATGGAATCCAATTCCATATAAAAAAAATCTTTAATTAAAATAAACTCTTTTATTTTAATTAATTATGAAATCCAATTCCATGTAAAAAAAAAAATGTTTTATTAAAGGAAACACGGATATTCTTTCCTATTCACAAATAAACTCCTTTATTTTGAATAATATGAAATCTTATTCCATATTTAAATAAACTCTTTTATTTAAGGAAATTAGGATTCTCTTTCCTATTCACAAATAAACTCTTTTATTTTGAATAATATGAAATTTTATTTCATATCTAAACAAACTCCTTTATTTAAGGAAAGATGGATTTACTTCCCTATTCACAAATAAACTCCTTTATTTTAGGAAAAATAAAATCCAATTTCAACTCGAATTAGTTATTATGGAATCCAATTCCAACTCTAATTAGTTATTATGGAATCCAATTCCAACTCTAATTAGTTAGCATGAAATTCTGATTTTAAAATTAAAATAAACTTTTATTTTAATTATATAATAATTAAGAATATATATATATATATATATATATATATATATTAATATATATATATATATATATATATATATATAATATAATATATATATATATATATATATATATATATCCGCCTTCCTTTTTTGATCATGCCAACAAATTTGTTATTATATATATATATATATATATATATATATATTATTATTAATTAATATATATATATATATATATATATATATATTCTTGAAATCAAGTGAATCATCACCAATCATCACCATGATTTCCGCACCTGTAATCATCACCAATCATGCCAACATTGGCCTTGATTTAAGTACGTGATCAATGACCTAATAATAGCATTCCAATGACCTTGTTTTCAAAATGCGGTTTATGTGGGTCACGATTGCTCGATTTTCGTCTTGTGAATTTTTTTTTTTTTTTTAAATTTATACAATTAAATTATGCCCAATTAAATTGTTCTAAACACATATCAATATAATATCAAATTAAAACAATTAATAATTCGCATAAAGGTTTGGCTCTGATACCACTGTTAGGTTTGTAATATTCATGTGCGCAATCAAATTGCAAAATAATGCGGAAGCGTGTAAAAATCAGAGTTTAAAAAATTTACAAACCATATACCCGGATCACCCTTTATGCACAATTATTAATTAAACGAAAAGATATGAAGAACAAACATACCTTGAAGATCCGAGAAAGCCTCGTGTACAAGTTCACCTCAATCCTTTTTAGCATTCAACTTGAATCCACCGGGTTTGGTTCCTTCCTTTGATCAACGTTAGCCACCCAAGCGTTTGGCCTCTAGAGGTGATCCACCAAAGAAAACTAAAGAATTCAAGAAGATGGTGTATTTGGCTCAAACCCTAGTTTTCTATCTCTATAGAAAAGGGTACTCTCCAACAAATTGGAATTATGTCGTTGTAAAAGTCAACAACCTCCTACACCCATAATAAGACTCCTCTTATTTATAGATGTGGGCAACCCACCTTAACAATTAAGGAATTGGGATTTATTTTAATTAATTAAATTCTTTTAATTAATTAAACTCCCTAATCTTATTAGGGATAATTAATTAAACTCCTTTAACTAATTTTCCTTCCTAATCCAATTAGGAATAAATGAGAGTACTTATATTAAATTAATTCCTAAACTCTTTTAGAAATTAAAATAATAATAATTGTAATAATATTAATAAGACTCCTCTTATTAATTTATATTTAATATTTCTAAAATATTAAATAATAAATATTAAGCTATTTAATTTATTCTATCACCATAGATTAAATTAAATATACATAACATATTATTACGATTATGCCATTAACTTCTTAAATAATTATTCTTCCTTTTAAGGTGTGACCTTTAGGTTCTCCATATTAAACCTAGGTTGTGAATAAATCAATTAGAACAATTCTAATCTTATTTAAATAAATAAATTAAATAATTAATTTATTTAAATAAATAATATTTATTCTACAATAGGGATAAGCCTCCCTAGCGATCAACGACTTTCCGAGATAATATAGATTTCAACATTAATCATTAAAGAACCTTTGAGTAAATAGTTACTGAAAGACAATTCAATCCTTCCACCATACAATGTCCCAATTAAATATAAGACATGGAATTCTTGTCAAGTCTTATTTTATTTAATTATATGTATTTCGATCCTTAAATGCACAACTCAAATAATGCAAATTAGAAACTCCTTTCTAATTTCATTACGCCTTGCCAAGGACTCTTTGGGTTGTCATTTATCGAATCACATAGGACATTTCTCTTCTTTTATTAGAAGTGGTAGATTCTTTATTGATCATACATTATCTCCATGTACAACTTATTATACCCAAGCATACCCTTTGATATACCCTAAGGGTCTTAAGGAATAAGTCAAAGTATAACTCATCATACACAAGATACTATGATGATCTCAAGTCCAAGGATCACTTGTACTACTATCACTACAAGAATTCCTATTGACAGACAAATAAAACTCCATTAGGTATTCCTTAGCGAGCCACGTTCAGTGAACTTATTCTCTAATAAGCACCTACATACTTGCTTTAGTGTCTCCACACAAATGATCATGAGATCAATCATCCTCATCCAATGAGCAAACAACGATGTACCAATCTATCCGGATTCACTAATCCCCAATTTAGTAATCTAATGATTGGGAACTATTTTAGTTTTAAGCTTTCTAAGAATTTAGATCTCATTAGAATGATCATCATCATTATTCTAAAAGCATTGCTTAAAACTATGGGTTTATCACATATTATAAAATAGCATCATGTAGATAATTAAAAGCCTTTAATAAATTAATACTTTTTATTAATAAATAAATAAGATTGTTACAAAGTATATGCTTTATCATCAAACATGATTGGCTTGTGTGCATACTACTTTCATTCCAGAACCGGTTTTAGGGTTTCTTGTTAATCGCTAGGGTTTTCTAACCGAACGTTGACGTTCTTAATATATACTTAGGGTTTGTTACAGATATCGTTTATCTGGTCAACCCTTAACCCTTAACCACATATTGTACACATACATAACCATATTTACAGAACATACTCCCTTATTCTCTTAATCCTAAATAATTCACCTAAATCCTTCACAGAATTTTGAAATCCTCATAATTCTATCTTCAAAATATCAAACGCATACACTAATTTTCTATCTAGGTTCTAATTTTGAACCCTTAAATCAATTAATTAAAATTTAAAAAAATTTCAAAATTCTCGGGTTGTCACAGTTACCACGGTGATCGCCATTTTTCAAGAAACTGTTATATGAATGTGTGTCTGTGGGTCAATGTGCAGTTATATGAAAGTAGTGCGAGGCCCCGTTCACACCTATATACACAGGGTTTGAATTTGTGTAAAAAATCAGTTTTAAACAAGATATGGCAGTGATGTTTTATAAAAAAAGGTTTTTCAAACCCTTATGTTCAATAGTAATTGAGACCTTTCACACTTCCATTTTTTATTAAGTGTTCGGCCTAATTATTTTTAATTTTTTCGAGATGCGAAGCATCCTCAAGAAAATAATGTACAAAGCAGTGCCAAACTCCTCGTGGGCATGAAAACCATCTGAGGCAGTCCAAACACCGTGAATAAATTTACAAGCTGCTTATAGCTGAAAATGTCCATCACGGGAACCAAATCTAGTTCTAGTAGACTGAATCTGTGATCACATGATTCCTAGGCTCACATGATGCCGCAATTTGTATGAAAGCAATAAGCAGTTATATATATATATATATAAGCTGTAAATATATGTATACAAACATGATCAACCACCACGAAGCACCTCCATGGGGGATCGAAAATGTAAATAAAACTGTAAAAGCAATCAACAGTCACGAAGTAAACTCCAGGCGGGACGAAAAGTTTATATATATATATATATATATATATATATATATAGCGATAAGCAGTAAACGCATCGGATGTAAAATCTAGGCTCATCGAACAAAGTTCGACAACAGTTGATATATATATATATATATATATATATATATATATATATATATATATATATTAAAGCGAGAACGATTTGGATGTAAAATCGAGGGCTCATCGAACAAAGTTCGACACACAGTTCATATATATATATATATATATATATATATATATATATATATATATATACGAAAGCAAATAAATGCTCTAGACATAAGTCTAGGCTTAATCGAGGCATAACTCGATAATGTTAGTCCATATATACAAATATATATAAGTATATATATACAAACTGAAACAAAACCACGGACAGAAGTCTGAGCATACACACGCAACACGACTCTCAACGTGAAGAATGGTGTGTGAAAAGATGAAGAGAAAGGCGTTAAAGTCAATAATAAGGCTTATAGTGGACTGCCAAAGAAGACTTCTATAACTTTAAGTGGATGAACACTCAGCTCCCGCCGGTAAAAATAGTAGCTATATGTGTGACGCCCCCAAAATTAGGTATACGTCACCCATCTTGGGTCGCCACTTACATGGTACATAAATTCAAATACAACTTACTAATATAACTGCGTAGGTACAATACGACATAAAGCGTGAGTTTGAATACAAATATTGTCTACTAGATATTATACAAACTCAAAAGGAGTCCTCATTACAACTATTATCACACTATTTCACGAATAGTGAGGACTACTAATGCTACCTACGGACCATTACTACGTTCCCGAGGCTTCGTCCCGGCTATGTTCTCATTTCAAGAGAAACGGTGAAAGAAAAAGGTGAGCTCAACTAGCCCAAGAAGAAATATTATGACTAAGATAATGCGAGAATAAATTATCATTAGCCTTCAACAAAGTGTTAAACCGATAAAATACAATAGACAACGGTTTAAGCTGCAGTTTGAATAAGCAATACATTAAAAGAGTCAAGTAGAGAATAAAGTCTACTATCTTTTAGGTTTTAAAGGTTTTCATCAATTTTTATCATTTGAGACTCGACTTAATAATAAACCACCACATCTAATCATCCCCGTACCACGGTCAAGGATTTTCATCAAATTATCAATGGTTATGACTATATACCGAATCACCCCCGGTCATAATCATACCAAAAACTATCCATCACCGCATTCATGTGCCACCGAGGACTTTTGTAACATCATTTATATCAAGTCGTGATTATAGAATGATCCCTGGTCATAATCATACTAAGTTCATCTATGCACGTAAGCCAAAGATAACATAATATAACATGAGGATGATGACAATGACATAGTAATTCAATAAAACAAGTTCAAGAATTATTTAATCCATGAATTATTAACGTCCAAATTGTCAACATGATACTGTTTCGTAGAGTAAAATTCAATAATGATCAGAAGAATATTTCCATGAAAAGATACTGGATGAAACGCAAATATCAAGGATATTCTACTAATTTCATGGAGTATAGAAGTCAAAGTTTTAACCAACTGGGTATAATAAAGAATGGAATAACAAAAGAAATCACCATGCATGCGGTGCCCGCATGTAGGCAGTTATTCAACAGAATAATAATAACGGAACCGGTCGGGTGAAATTCACACCAAGCAGGATGTTCCAACGAGAATAATAAAGATGGAACCGGATCCGGTGTAAAAACACATGATAGGATATTTCAACAGAATGATAAAGGCGGAACCAGTCCGGTGTAAAACACACATGCATGGGATGTTCCAATGAATAATAATAAAAGCGGAACCAGTGGGTGTAAAACACACATGCACAGGATGTTCCAAATGAATAATAGAAGAATGTCACCAAGTATAGGGTAAACCGCGTATACAGGTTATTCCAACAGAATAATAAGCAATGGAATAACATAAGGATTTCACCAAGTATAGGGTATGCCGCGTATACAGGTTATGTATAGGGTATGCCACTTTTACAGGTTATTCCAACAGAATAATAGTGAATGGAATAACTGAAGTTCTCTTCAAGAAGAAAGAATAACACCCCTTACCGTAAAAAGAACTGAATATAAAAGTAGTGAAGTAGCAGAATATTCTTCTTCTTTCTATAATTTTCTCTCTATAGCTTCTCTCTATAATTTCTCTCTCTAGAGTTTCAATGAATTCGTAAGAAAATAATGAAGGAATGAGCTTCTATTTATAGGAAAATGGAATGCATAGTAACTAATCCATGAACGGTCCAGATTGATTTACTTTAATCGACGGTCCATATTTAAAGAAAAATCTTTTAAATAAAATATAATATATTCTATTTATATAAAAACATTTTACTATGCAAAACACTATGCAATACTATGCAAAACACTATGCAAAACACTATAACACTATAATAAAATATAATATATTTTATTTATAGAATAACTTTAATAAAGTATTCTATTTTATATAAAAGATGTTTCGCTTTTATTACGTTAATAATACTGAATAAAAAAAACGTCATTATCGCTTATAATAATTCATATTATTAATCGACAATAATGGAATCAAACCGAGTGACTTCTCACATAAGCATCAATAATCAATACCGTGTGCTTCTTATGCAACCACACGTACATTGTACTTTTACTACCAAGTAGTTCAACGGTAACCACGGTAAAACTTCATAGTTATTTCAATAAAATATTTTTGTCGCTTTCTCAATCCGGCAATAATTACATTGTAGGGTCCACCAATGATTGAGTAGTTATATTTAATATTCCCGCTAAACCGAATATTCCCAGACCAATCGAATATAATATAACCACTTGCATACTTTGCAAAATTTATAAATACTACCCACAACTATAATATTATCTTAAATTCACACCATAATATTAAAAAAATTATTTCAACAAAATTTAAATCTTTATTGATAAAATACAGGGTCTCACAATCTTCCTTCCTTATGGAATTTCGCCCTCGAAATTAGGTGCGATACTGGTATGATAAAGAGATGAGGATACCTTGAATACCTTTATCGTTTAAAAATATTAAATTCATCTTTGAAATCTTGCCAAAGCTATTCATTAACAATTCATCTTTGCACTACAAAGCTAAAGATATACAATCGTAAAACCAATAATTTGAGACGCGACTTAATAGTATCACGACCACGAATTATCCATGCACCACTTTCGCCAAGGATATTCGTGTTTTCAATTATGGTCATGATTATACCGAATAATCTTGGTCATAATCATACCAAGTCTATCAATGCACTACTACCAAAGATGACTTTTACCACATCCATGAATTAATATTTCATTCTTTGAGACTCATTTCAATAATTAATTCATATCATCGAATCATCCACGCACTACGGGCAAGGATATTCATTAGTATCACGACCACAAATTATCCATGCCTACAAAGATAATTGTGTATTCATTATCACGACCACAAATTATCCAAGCACTACTACCAAAGATAATTGTGTGTATTCATTAGTATCCACGACCACAAATTATCCAAGCACTACTACCAAAGATAATTGTGTATTCATTAGTATCACGACCACAAATTATCAATGCACTACTACCAAAGATAATCGTGTATCATTAGTATCACGACCACAAATTATCCATGCACTACTACCAAAGATAATCGTGTATTCATTAGTATCACGACCACAAATTATCCAAGCACTATACCAAAGATAAGTATTCATTAGTATCACGACCACAAATTATCCATGCACTACTGACCAAAGATAATGTATTATTCATTAGTATCACGACCACAAATTATCCATGCACTACGACCAAAGATAATCGTGTATTCATTAGTATCACGACCACAAATTATCCATGCACTACTACCAAAGATAATCGTGTATTCATTAGTATCACGACCACAAATTATCCATGCACTACGACCAAAGATAATTGTGTATTCATTAGATATCACGACCAAGATCCAAGCACTACTACCAAAGATAATTGTGTATTCATTAGTATCACGACCACAAATTATCCATGCACTACTACCAAAGATAATTGTGTATTCATTAATATCCATAAATTATCCAAGCACTACACCAAAGATAATTATCCAGTATCACGACCACAAATTATCCATGCACTATTCGCCAAAGATAATTGTGTATTCATTAGTATCACGACCACAAATTATCCAGCACTACGGCCAAAGATAATTGTGTATTCATTAATATCACGACCACAAATTATCCATGCACTACGACCAAAGATAATTGTGTATTCATTAGTATCACGACCACAAATTATCCATGCACTACGGCCAAAGATAATTGTGTATTCATTAGTATCACGACCACAAATTATCCATGCATTACGGCCAAAGATAATTGTGTATTCATTAGTATCATTACCACAAATTATCCATGCACTACTACCAAAGATAATTGTGTTTTCAATTACAGTTATGATTATACCGAACAACCACGGTCATAATCATACCAAGTCCATCTATGCACTACAGGCCACAGATGACTTTCAACATAATATAAGCATGAGGATAATGATATAAAGAATCAATCAAATGAGATAAAGGATAAATATTAAACATTTATAATATAATTTATCCAGGATTCAAGAATATCCCCATGTTATCAATCACTTAATAATCTCATAATCTAATATCATTAATATTATAACAATATTTTAATTATTTCTTAAATTTATAAACAATTTATCTTAATTGTTTACGTTTTACCATATAATGCATTTAATCATTCAAAAATGCCATACTCATAAGATATCATCACCAATTATCAAATCTCTCAAAAAATATACATATACTCTATATAGGATTCTCTAGCCATAATATCCTATTTTCAACTTTGTTTATTTCACATAACATATTTAACTCATATGTTCAGTAATTAAACCATTTTCATGAAAATACCAAATCAGTCCCAAAAATATTTCTTTTCTGGGATTTAGCATAATATAGTCCCATAATGAAAATATATTTTTCTCGGAATTTTTAAAATTCATTTACTATTTTTTAAAAATCAATTTCCACTTAATTCCTTAAGAAATTAGCTACCTCAAGTTTAACTCCAAAAATTCCCAAATCTTGGCAGGACCTTACACATGTTAACGTGAGCTTCCAGTTTAAATTTCATGGTCATCCTGAGTTATAGAAACTCCGGTTATAGCGTTTTTAATTGGAAAAACCTAAATATTGAAATAGTCATAACTTGCTCATTTTAAGTCGAATGAGCTCATTTTTGGACAGGAGGTACTTTATACCATATACTTTCATGTCCCAAAAGGCCAGAATTTTTTCTCATAATTTAAGTGGCCGAAATAGCCCCTTAAAGTTTCTGGGCAGTAGCATTTTTGAAATTTACACCTTTGGCCTCCTTTGCTAAAATCAGTCCACACAAAAATCTACAACACCTTTTCCAGTAATTCCACTTGGATTAGTTAGGTAACTCATAGATCTAACTCTAGGACTTGACCACACTCAAAAATTCAAAATATAATAGGAGATATGGTCAATTGAATTTCATGTTACGTTTTTCACCAAAATCTGATTTTCAACTTTTTGTGATTTCTAAGAAACTTTCATGTTTTCACATAATAACCAACATAACTCATCATAACACTTACTAATACTTCATATACCCATAATTTTTATTAGTCCAATGCTTTTATTATGACTTTCATCATAATCCTCGTAAATAGATCCTTTTAGTTGAAGAAATATTTGAGGGTTTAAGAAATGGGTTTTTGTCATTGGGGTCAATACAAAATTCTATTTCACGCTCTAGGGTAGGCTAGGAAATCTTCAAGAATACGTCAAGAAATTTATTAATGATATAAATATCATTCAAAAGCATTACTCTCGCCCAAGATTTGGATAGTACGTCACATTAATACCAACTGTGACTTTCATCCCAACTTTGGATAGCACGTCACAATGACACCTTACATAAATGTATAGTCAAAAACTGTTTTAGAAATTAGAATCTTTGGGAAGTGCTCAAGGAAACCTTCGTACATGGGAGGCCATGCTTCTAGGTTATGATAGATATCATATGGCCACAGAATTATTCTTGGTTTACCCAATAGACCCCAAAGAAAAATGAGAAGATTACTATCATATTCTTCCCAATGGTGAGTCTTCTCTTGATTTATCATTATCTCCCTTTGTCTCAAATTGAGAATTATACTTCAAACAAACACCAAGATCATATAGGTAGTGCTCGTAAATATACTCAGCAAGTGGATGAGCACAACCCTGTCTTATGATGACACGAGGTTGTATGTCATTAGACATCTTGTATGATAGTGGCAAAACACTCTTTCAACGTTGGGTTCGCCTCACCCTAGTTGATTCACCAAATATAACTACTAAATGATGACCACCGTTCTATTCCATCTGTTACTCCCTCGTCAACCTAGCTACACTCTTATTACCGAAAGGAATTGTGAAGCAAAAGGGTTAATTAATATATCAAATATTATCCCTATACTCGACCCCACCAATTAAATAACAAATAAACTTAGGTAGGTCATACTAGCGAAGGAATTTCCGCTCTCCCTCCTAGTTCTTATCTCGCATCTTAGCTGTGGATCATATCCTAAGCTCGATACCAACCGTGACACCCCCAAAATTAGGTATACGTCACCCATCTGGGTCGCCACTTACATGGTACATAAATTCAAATACAACTTACTAATATAAGCTGCGGTGTACAATACGACATAAAGCGTGAATTTGAATACAAATATTGTCTACTAGATATTATACAAACTCAAAAGGAGTCCTCATTACAACTATTATCACACTATTTCACGAATAGTGAGGACTACTAATGCTACCTACGGACCATTACTACGTTCCCCGACTCGTCCCGGAATATGTTCTCATTTCACGAAGAGAAACGGTGAAAGAAAGGGTGAGCTCAACTAGCCCAAAGAAGAAATATTATGACTAAGATAATGCAGAATAAATTATCATTAGCCTTCAACAAAGGTTAAACCGATAAAATACAATAGACAACCGGTTTAAGCTGCGCAGTTGAATAAGCAATCCATTAAAAGAGTCAAGTAGAGAATAAAGTCTACTATCTTTTAGGTTTTAAAAGGTTTTCATCAATTTTTATCGTTGAGACTCGATTTTAATAATAAACCACCACATCTAATCATCCTCGTATTACGGCCAAGGATTTTCATCAAATTATCAATGGTCATGACTATACCGAATCACCCTCGGTCATAATCATACCAAAAACTATCCATCAACGCATTACAAAGCCACCGAGGACTTTTGTCACATCATTTATATCAAGTCATGATTATACCGAATGATCCACGGTCATAATCATACTAAGTTCATCTATGCACGTAAGCTAAAGATAACATAATATAACATGAGGATGATGACAATGACATAGTAATTCAATAAAACAAGTTCAAGAATTATTTAATCCATGAATTATTAACGTCCAAATTGTCAACATGATCTTTGTTTCAGTAGAGTAAAATTCAATAATGATCGGAAGAATATTTCCATGAAAAGAATCTTTGGATGAAACGCAAATATCAAGGATATTCTACTAATTTCATGGAGTATAGAAGTCAAAGTTTTAACCAACTGGGTATAATAAAGAATGGAATAATAAAAGAAATCACCATGCATGCGTATTGCTTGCATAGATGCAAAGTTATTCCAACAGAATAATAATAACGGAACTGTGTCGGTGAAATTCACACCCATGAGGATGTTCCAACAGAATAATAAAGATGGAACCAGATCCGGTGTAAAACACGCGAGATAGGATATTCCAACAGAATGATAAAGAGCGGAACCAGTCCTGTGTAAAAACACACGCACGAGGATGTTCCAATGTAATAATAAAAAGCGGAACCAATTAAATTGTAAAACACATGCATGTGATGTTCCAGCAGAATAATAGAAGAATGTCACCAAGTATAGGGTAAACCACGATACAAAAGTTATTCCAATGTAGAATAATAAGCAATGGAATAACATAAGGATTTCACCAAGTATAGGGTATGCCTGCGATACAAAGGTTATGTATAGGGTATGCCACTTTTACAAAGTTATTCCAATGAATAATAGTGAATGGAATAATGTAAGTTCTCTTCAAGAAGAAAGAATAACACCCCTCACCGTAAAAGAAGGCTGAATATAGAAGTAGTGAAGTAAAGAGAATACTCTTCTTCTTATATATTTTTCTCTCTATAGCTTCTCTCTATAATTTCTCTCTCTAGAGTTTCAATGAATTAAGTAAGAAAATAATGAAGGAATGAGCTTTATTTATAGGAAAATGGAATGCATAGTAAATAATCCATGAACGGTCAGATTGATTTACTTTAATCGACGGTCCATATTTAAAGAAAAATCTTTTAAATAAAATATAATATATTCTATTTATATAAAAACATTTTACTATGCAAACACTATGCAATACTATGCAAAACACTATGCAAAAACACTATGCAACACTATGCATAATAAAATATAATATATTTTATTTATAGAATAACTTTAATAAAGTATTCTATTTTATATAAAAGATGTTTCTATTTTATTACGTTAATAATACTAATAAAACAAAACGTCATTATCGCTATAATAATTCATATTATTAATCGACAATAATGGAATCAAACCGAGTGACTTCTCACATAAGCATCAATAATCAATACCGCAGGTAGTTACTTATGCAACCACACGTACATCGTATTTTTACTACCGAGTAGTTCAACAAGAATTACGGTAAAACTTCCGCCATTATTTCAATAAAATATTTTTGTCGCTTTCTCAATCCAAACAATAATTACATTGTGGGTCCACCAATGATTGAGTAGTTATATTAATATTCCTCGCTAAACCTAATATTCCCTAACCAATCGAATATAATATAACCACTTGCATACTTTGCAAAATTTATAAATACTACCCACAACTATAATATTATCTTAAATTCACACCATAATATTAAAAAAAATTATTTCAACAAAATTTAAATCTTTATTGATAAAATCTGGGGTCTCACAATATGTGAGCTTACAAGTGTTTAAAATGAGAAAGCACTCAGTTTAGGGTGTGTACAGAACAAATTTAACAGGGCTTCCTCGCCTTTTTCTCTTTTTAAAATGGCCACCCCAAGCCCTCTATTTATAGAGGGGGGAACCATAGTACTTGACTTGGTTTGCCCGGGGTGCCCTGCTCATGGGTCACACCGCCTCAAGACGCATATGTGTGCACTGTGATGTCTGCTCGAACTTTCAGAACAACAATCAAGGCATCCGATTGAGGTGTATAAGACCTATTTCGAACCGTCGTTGTCGAGAGCTACACCATGACATGAGATTAGAGGTTGTACGAAGTCACGAAGATGGGACCATGCCCTCGGTCTTCAAGCTTTAAATTATATCCAGTGTGCCGCCTTGTGTAGTAGTCACTTAGGATTGGACCTCCTTGGTTCTTGTGGGACATTGCTATGTAGAAATATATGTATGTTGTTGTTGAGATGGCGCGATGTAGGATCGAGGTGGCAAAATGATAATTTTATCCCTCACCGGGGTTATCTCCGGTTTGGGCTGATAAAGCAGACGTTACTCAGGGTTATCTCTGAGATTGGACTACTGCAAGTACTGAAGGTCCTCAGGGTTATCTCTGAGGTATGTCTGTCTTCCCGGTTTTATCCCTAGGTCTTGTACTGAGTGCCTCGGTGTGAGTTCCGAGGTTAAAGCTGATTGCATGCATTTGAAACAAGCATTTCTGGGGTTATCTTCGGAACTGCAACTGCACTCCTTGGGATTATCTCCAAGGTTAGCACTACTATTACCGATGTTGTTTCTGGGACTGGAACTGAGCATCTCGAGGTTATCTCTGAGATAGAACTGTCATCTCCGGTGGAATTTCCGGTATTTGAACTGCATTATCTTCCAGGGTTATCTCTGAAAGACGAATCTGCCCTTCTGCAATGTTAGTGACAGGTGTGCAGAAAATTTCGAGAGTCTACAAAAATATGTTTGATTAGGATGTTAGTATGATGTAATGAATCCATTTGAAATGATGTAAAAATCTTAAGTAACAAAGTTATGGCGGAATTTACGAGATTAGATGATAATCGTCGAAATCGTAAAATTCTCAGAATGGAAGTCAAATTTTGACATTGAACACGGAAACGTTGGTTTTTGATGGATATTAATCCAAGTTGGCATTCTAGAGTTGCAGACTCGAAAATGATTCAATTCTGACTCAAAACGAAGAAACAAGCTATGAACGTTCATGAACGTGTATCATTTTTGTAATAATGAACTAATCGGTGAATTTCGAGTTAGAAGATTCAAAAATGAAATGTTTTCTATTGACATCGTAGAGCACGTGATTTGTGAGCTAATGGCTTTGGAACGAGCCAATTCGGACTTCTAACGAATGAGTTATGAGCCTGGAAATTTCACAAAAAGAAATCAAAACTTTCAACTGTTTGAGGCACAGGGTCGGTGCCGTTGCGCGACCCAAGGCTTAAAAAGTGGCACCGCAGCGCCAAGCCAAGCCCAAACCCACTGAAGAATGGTGCCGCAACATGGCTAAGTGTACTAGGGATGGCTCCGCAGCGCCAATTCCGGCCATTAGTTACTGAAGTTTTGCGCCGCAGCGTGAGACTTATAAAGGGAAGCTGGCGTCGCAGGGCCAGCACTAGACAAGGCATAGTAAAGAAGGTTTATGAATATAAAATGGAATTGGTTAATTAGTAATGAACTAAAACCTAAAGTAACATTGTTTAAGATGTTATAAACCTTAAGTAGTACAACTAAAGGTTGAAGAAAGAGTGCTTGATCATGAATGTAAAACATTACGATAAACCGTAACCAATGCTAAATAAATCTAATGAACGATTAGATTGAAAAAGGGTAAGATACGTTAGAAACTATACATGTCTGACTATGACCTAACGTGGTATGTTACATGATTATGTATTGTAGAGACCTTAAAGAATCAAAGAGAATTTGTATTGACTGTAGAAGACGCCAAAGGCAGGTATTTTGACCCTTGTCTGAATTCTTTGGACAAGCTTTGTAATTCATGTACCTTACACATGAATTGATGTAATTCATGTACCTTACACATGAATTCATGTTCCTTACACCTTATCTTCTTAAAAATACTTACATTTAACGTGATTCTAGGGATTGATTGGTTAACTACTCATCATGCTAAAATTGATTGTTTTCGTAAGGTTGTTAGCTTTCATATTCCTAATCAACCTATTATGCGAATTCAAGCAACCAAACCATTAAAATCAATCATGGTCATCTTAAGCCATAAAGTTATTCGTTTATTGAAAACGGATGTCAAGCTTTCTTAGCTCATGTCACGGATTTAAACAAAAATACTTCAAATTTGAATGATATTTCTATTGTTAATAAATTTCCTGACGTATTCCCCGAAGAACTTCCTGGTCTACCCCCGGAGCGTGAAATCGAGTTTGGTATCAACCTTGAACCCAGTACAAAACTCATTTCCAAAGTCCCATATCGAATGGCTCCTATTGAACTTCAAGAGTTTAAAACCCAACTACAGGAATTGTTAGACATCGATTTTAGTCATCCTAGTACATCTCCTTGGGGTGCTCCTATTCTATTCGTGAAGAAGAAAGATGGAAGTATGCGACTTTGTATTGATTATTGGGAGTTGAATCATGTCACCATCAAAAATAGGTACCCGTTACCTCGTATTGATGATCTGTTTGACCAGTTGCAAGGCGCCAAATTCTTTTCAAAGATGGATCTTCGTTTCAGATATCATCAATTAAAGATTAGAACTGATGACATTCCAAAGACTGCTTTCAGAACTCAGTACGGGCATTACGAATTCCTAGTCATGTCTTTTGGATTGACTAATGATCTTGTTGCCTTCATGGATATGATGAACCGAGTACTAAAGGAATATTTGGATCAATTTGTGGTCGTCTTTATTGATGACATCCTCATTTACTCCAAAAGCCATGAAGATCATGAGCAACACTTAAGGCTGATACTCCAAAAGCTTCGCGAAAACATGTTATATGCCAAGTTAAAGAAATGTGAGTTCTGGCTTAAGGAAGTAGAATTCCTTGGGCACGTGATATCAAATCACGGAATATCTGTTGACCCGGCAAAGATTGAAGCAGTTCAAAGCTGGGAGCAACCTAAGTCAGTGACCGAAGTACGTAGCTTTCTCGGCTTAGCTGGTTATTATCGGAGATTCGTAGAAGGATTTTCTCGAATCGCTACTCCATTAACTCAGCTAACTCGAAAAGATACAAAGTTCGGTTGGAGCGAGGAATGTGAGAAGGGTTTTTAAGAACTCAAGAGAAGACTCATTTCAGCACCTGTTCTGACAATACCATTTGGCTCGGAGGGATTTGTCATCTACAGTGATGCTTCAGGCAAAGGGTTAGTATGTGTTCACATGCAACATGGGAAAGTCATAGCTTATGCCTCATGACAACTCAAAGAATATGAGAGGAATTATCCTATTCATGATCTAGAGTTAGCGTGATCGCTCCCTACGCTTAAGATTGGGAGGCATTACCTGTATAGAGAGAAGGTGGAGATCTATACTGATCATAAAAGCCTCAAATATTTCTTCACTCAAAAGGAACTCAACATGCGGAAACGGCAATGGCTTGAGCTGTTGAAAGATTATGATCATACCATCCAATACCATCCTGAAAAAGTGAACATAATAGCTGACGCATTGAGTAGATGATCATATGCGGGTATGAGTGCAATATTTTCAACGCAAAGACCCATTTTGTATGACTTACGAAGGATGGAGATAGTGTGAAGCCCCCAAAATAGGTATACATCACCCATCTTGAGTCGCCAAATACATGGTACAAAATTCAAATATAAACTTAAATATACAACATGAGCTGTGAGTTTTAATACAAATATTGTCTTCTAGACAGTATTCAAACTCAAAATAAGTCCTCGATATATTTATTATCACACTATTTCACAAAATAGTGAGGACTACTAATGCAACCATCTGGACCGTCAATCCATTCCCCAACTAGTCCCAGCTATATTCTCATTTCCTAAAGAGAACATTGAAAGAAAGGGTGAGCTCAACTAGCCTAGTAAGAAATATTATGACTAAGATAATGCAGAATAAATTATCCTTAGCCTTCAACAATGTTAAACTGATAAAATATAACAAACATCAAGTTTAACTGCAGCGGAACAAGCAATCCATTAGAAGAGTCAAGTAGAGAATAAAATCTACTATCTTCTATGATTAAAAAGGTTTTTCATCACTTTTATCGCTGAGACTCAGCTTAATAAATAATCCACATCATTAAATCATCCCTGCACTACAGGCCAATGATATTATTTAGTATCACGACCACGAATCATCCATGCACTACGGGCCAAAGATAATCGTGTTTTCATCAACGGTACTGATCATTCCATAAAACAATTCATCTTTGCACCCTTGGTCAAAGAGAATCCATAGCCATAATCATACCAAAAACTGTCCATCAATGCACTACGGGCCAATGAGGACTTTTTTCACATCATTTGTAACATTACGGTCGTGATTATACCGAATAATCCCTGGTCATAATCATACCAAGTCCATCTATGCACTACTGGCCACAGATGATGTGAAACCCCATATTTTATGAATAAAGAATTAATTTTCTCGAAATAATTTTTTTATTATGGTGTGAATTTGAGATAATGTTATAGTTGTGGGTAATATTTATAAATTTTGCAAACTATGCAAGTTGTCATATTATATTCGATTGGTCGGGAAATATTCATTTTAAACAGAAAATATTCGTACGATGGCACAATCATTAGTGAACCCCACAACGGAATTATTGTCGGATTAAGAAAACGACAAAAATATTTTATTGAAAATAACGGCGGAAGTTTTACCGTTGATATTGTTGAACTACTCGGTAGTAAAAGTACAGTAATACACGTTGTTGCATAGTAGCACACGGTATTGATTATTGATATTTATGTGAGAAGTCACTCAGTTTTGTTCAATTATCGCTACTATAGATTTGCATAGTATCTCACATTATTTGATTAAATTATTATTGATTTTGAAGTTTTGTTTTATTCGTATTATTAACGTAATAAAATAGAAACATCTTTTATATAAAATGTAATACTTTATTAAAGTTATTCTATAAATAGAATATATTATATTCTATTATGCATAGTATTTTGCATAGTAAAATCTTTTTATATAAAACAGAATACTTTATTAAAGTTATTCTATAAATAGAATATATTATATTTTATTATGCATAGTGTTTGCATAGTACCAAGCGTAGTGTTTGTATAGTAAAAATCTTTTTATATAAATAGAATATATTATATTTTATTTAAAAGATTTTTCTTTAAATATGGATAGTCGATTAAAGTAAATCAATCTGAAATAGATTTCATGGATTAGTTACTATGCATTCCATTTTCCTATAAATAGAAGCTCATTCCTTCATTATTTTCTTATTTAATTCTTGAACTACAGAGAGAGAAACTATAGAGAGAGACTATAGAGAGATAGAAGAAAAGTTTTTTGCTACTTTACTACTCTTATATCAAGTATTATTTTACGGTAAGGGATATTATTCTTTTGTATTCAAGAAAAGAACTTCTGTTATTCCATTTCTTTATTGTTACATTGGAATAACTTTTATATGTGGCTACCCTATACTTGGTGACATTCTTCTATTATTCATCTTTATTATTACCGTTTGAATATCATGTCCGTGCTATCTGTGGGACTGGTTCCATTTTTATTATTCCGTCTTTATAATTACGTCGGAATATCCCATGCATGCTATACGCTGGACTGGTTCCATCATTTATTATTCGCATTTATTATTACATTTGGAACATCCCGCTTAATTGTAAATTTCACACGACACGGTTCCGTTATTATTATTCGTTTGAATAACCGCCTCATGCAAAGTACCGCATGCATGGTGGTGATATCTTTTGTTATTCCATTCAAGATTATACTCGATTGATTAAAATTTTGACTTCTATACTCCATGAAATTAGTAGAATATCCTTGATATTTGCGCTTCATCCAATATCTTTTCATGGAAATATTCTTCTGAGCATTCTTGAATTTTATTCTACAAAGAAGTATCATGTTGACAATTTGGACGTTATTGGTTCCTGGACAAATTAATTCTTGAACTTGTTTAATTGAATTCTTATATCATTGTCATCATCCTCATGTTTATGTTATGTTGAAAGTCATCTGTGGCCTGTAGTGCATAGATGGACTTGGTATGATTATGACCAGGGATTATTCGGTATAATCATGACCGTAATGTTACAAATGATGTGAAAATTAAAAGTCCTCATTGGCCCGTAGTGCATTGATGGATAGTTTTTGGTATGATTATGGCTATAGATTCTCTTCGGCCAAGGGAGCAGAGATGAATTGTTTTATGGCATGATCAGGACCGTTGATGAAAACACGATTATCTTTGGCCAGTAGTACATTGATAATTCGTGGTCGTGATACTAAAGAATATCATTGGCCTGTAGTGCAGGGATGATTTAATGATGTGGATTATTTATTGAGCTTAGTCTCAGCGATACCAGTGATGAAAAACCTTTTTAATCATAAAAGATAGTAGATTTTATTTTCTACTTGACTTTGTTAATGGATTGCTTATTCCGCTGCAATTAAACTTGATGTCTATTATATTTTATCAGTTTAACATTGTTGGAGACTAATGATAATTTATTCTGCATTATCTTAGTCATGATATTTCTTCTTGGGCTAGTTGAGCTCACCCTTTCTTTTTTCTTTCTCTCTTGAAATGAGAACATAAAGAGGGACTAGTCGGGAAGCGGAGTGACGGTCGAGAGGATAGCATTAGTAGTCCTAACTATTTACGTGAAATAGTGTGTTAATAATTGTAATGAGGACTCCTTTTGAGTTTGTATAATCTCTAGTAGATAATAATTGTATTCAAATTCACAGTTATGTTTTGTCGTATTGTACACGACAGTTGTATTAGTAAGTTGTATTTAAATTTTGTACCATGTATCTGGCGACCCAAGATGGGTGATGTATACCTAATTTTGGGGGTGTCACAGTTGGTATCAAAGCTTAGGGATATGATCCCTGGCTAAGATGTGAGATAAGAACTAGGAGGAGAGAGACGGGGAATTCCTTCGCTAGTATGACCTACCTAAGTTTATTTGGTATTTAATTGGTCGGTCAAAGTATAGGGATAATATGTGATATGTTAATTAACCCTTGTTTTGTGGCAGTGTTTGAAAATGGCATCCGAGAATGTTGAGATTATCAATGGAGCACAGGAGACCGTTGAGTCTCCACGGATCAATAATCGGGATAATGTGCAACCGAGGACAATACTCCTCATGAAAACAATATAGACCGATGAAATGGTGAATGATGGGATGGTCGAGACTTTATGCAATTCATGCAACAACAAAGTGAAGGCATTTCATGTCCAAAATGCGGTAGAAATACCGATAACTCTCGATTTGGTCACCGCTAAGCGATTTAAGGAGCAATTCATGCAACAACGGGATGGCTCTCCTCATCCATAATGCAGGTGGAAACAATGGTAACCCACGGTTGGTCACCACTAAGCAGTTCAAGGAGCTGGGACCACCGGAGTTTTTGGGAAAGCCAGAACCACTTAAGGCGGAGACATGGATAAAACAGATTACCAAGATATTTGATGTCTTGGAATGCTCAGAGGATCAAAAGGTTGCATTCGCCACCTTTATGTTGCGTAAAGAAGGAGATCATTGGTGGGAATCTGTAAAACGTACCCAGCCTGACGCACTCAAGATGTCTTGGGAGAAGTTCCAAGAATTATTCAACGACAAGTACTTTCCTGAAAGTATTTGTCACAAGAAGGAGGTAGAATTCATCAAGCTGGAGCAAAACAATATGACCGTGTCGCAGTACGAGGCTAAGTTTGCGGAGTTATCCCAGTTTCCATCCCATTTGGTCGATAATGAGGAGCGAATGACGCGAATATTTTTGCGAGGTTTGAAACCCGATATATGTCAATACCTCATTTCTCACAAACTTTGTTTATATTCAGATGTTGTGAATAGGGCTCAGTTATTGGAGCACGATAATGAGTCAGGACAACCAAAAGGCAACGACCAACAACACGATAATAATCATACCGGTGGCAACGGTCATCAGAACAACGATAACCATCGCGGGGGAAATTATCATGCCAAGAATGGTAATCATTTCGGTGGTAATCATGGCCAAGATAATAAGAATGGACATTTTAAGAAGAGAAGGTTCAAAAATGACGTGAAGACGTCGACACCAGCACCCGTTTCAAAGGAAGAAGAATGCCCATCAGTCGTATGTTTCAAATGCGGACAAGAGGGACACATCCGTCCAAAATGTACGCAACAATCCAAAGCGTGTTTTAATTGCAGAAGAGAAGGTCACCTAGCTCGATTTGTCGTATGGTGAAGTCAAGTCCAACCGGGATAGTGATGCCAAAGGATGTCCCAGACAAGCCAAAGCCGGTAGTTTAAGAGAGAGCATTTTTTTTTCTCGTGACGAGGAACCTGAATAAAATTATCACGGGTAAGTTAATCATAAGCTTTTACCAAGTCTATACCGTGTTAGATACCGGTTCTACTCACTCTTTTATTTCACCTAGTTGTGTTCAATGTTTGTACTTAACTCCGGAGAACTTAAACTTTGATTTATCTATTGAAACTCCATTGGGAGAAACCTTCGTTATCTCCACTGTTTATAAATCTTGTTTGATTCAAATCGACACTTTCACGTTACCTGTCGATCTTATCTCATTGAAAATACTTGCCTTTGATGTGATTTTAGGAATCGATTGGTTAACTACTCATCATGCTTTTCGTAAGGTTGTTAGTTTTCATATTCCTAACCAACCTTTTATGCGAATTCAAGCAACCAAACCACTAAAGTCAATCATTGTCATATCAAGCCATAAGTAAAGAGCCCCGGTCCTTTTGTTGTTGACTTCCTTGTGTGGAATGCACCGAAGCCAGACTTTCTGTAGGCGATGTCGCGAATGATGATGGAAAGTTGATAGGTATCGATGTTACGTACTATCCAAGTCTTGGATGAGGGTCACAGTTTTGAATGATAATTCTATCGTTAATAAATTTCTTGACGTATTCTTGAAGACTTCTTAGCCTACCCCAGAGCGTGAAATTGGATTTTGTATTGACATCAGTACAAAACCCATTTCTTAAACCCTCAAAATATTTATTCAACTAAAACGAACGTAACATACGCCAAAGACGTTGACTCGAGCTATTGAAGATTACGATCGTACTATTCAATATCATCGTGGAAGAGCGAACGTGGTAGCTGACGTGTTGAGTAGAAGATCGTATGCGTTTACAAGTGAGATGTTGTTAACACAAAGACTCATTTCGTATAACTTGCAAATGATGAAGATAGAGTTAAAGACTCTAGGGACCCACGTGAAGATAACGAATATACGAGTAAAATAGACTTTAATTGATAAAGTTAAAGACGCTCAAGCTACATACCCGAATCTGATGAATGTGAAGAAGAAGGTTCAAGAGGGCGTTATTCTAGAAGCAAGAGTTGCTGAAGAGAGGAAATCTCAACCCTCGATTTAATTGGCCCATTTGAAATCCTCGATTGAGAAGGAACTGTGGCTTATAGACTCGTTTTACAGCCAAGTATGTCGCGTGCTCATAACGTTTT
Organism: Panax quinquefolius; assembly: GCA_020205615.1. Taxonomy (NCBI): domain Eukaryota; kingdom Viridiplantae; phylum Streptophyta; class Magnoliopsida; order Apiales; family Araliaceae; genus Panax; species Panax quinquefolius. The sequence continues at coordinate 193,710 of JAINUW010000486.1, forward strand.
TAACGTATCAATGTTACGTAAATATGTGGATGACCCGAACCACATTATTAATTTAGAATCGGACGAGATAGTGGATGATTTAACATATGAGATCTCGTGTTAAAATCTTGAATAAGAAGAATCGTATCCAACACTCAAGGGTTATACCTCAAGGGTTAGAATCTGAAATGAAGTCAAGGTATCCTCACCTATTCAGCATACCAGGTACGTACGTAAATTTTGAGGGCAAAATTCCATATGGAGGGGAGATTGTGAAACCCTAGATTTTATGAATAAAGAATTAATTTTCTCGAAATAATTTTTTTTATTATGGTGTGAATTTGAGATAATGTTATAGTTGTGGGTAATATTTATAAATTTTGCAAAGTATGCAAGTTGTCATATTATATTCGATTGGTCGAGGAATATTCGTTTTAAACAGGAAATATTCGTATAACCGCACAATCATTGGTGGACCCCATAATGTAATTATTATTCGGATTGAGAAAACGACAAAAATATTTTATTAAAAATAATTCGCGGAAGTTTTACCGTTGATTGTTGAACTACTTGGTAGTAAAAGTCACGATGTCTGGCGTTGTTGCATAGTAGCATACGGTATTGATTATTGATATTTATGTGAGAAGTCACTCCGCTTTTGTTCAATTATTGCTACAATAGTTCTTTGCATAGTATCTCACATTATTTGATTCAATTATTGTTGATTTAGAAGTTTTGTTTTATTCGTATTATTAACGTAATAAAATAGAAACATCTTTTATATAAAGCGAAATACTTTATTAAAGTTATTCTATAAATAGAATATATTATATTCTATTATGCATATAGTGTTTTGCATAGTAAAATCTTTTTATATAAAATAGAAAACTTTATCAAAGTTATTCTATAAATAGAATATATTATATTTTATTATGCATAGTGTTTGCATAGTGCCCAAGATAGTGTTTTGATATAGTAAAAATCTTTTAATATAAATAGAATATATTATATTTTATTTAAAAGATTTTTCTTTAAATATGGACCGCCGATTAAAAGTAAATCAACTGGACCGTTCATGGATTAGTTACTTATGCATTCCATTTTCCTATAAATAGAAGCTCATTCCTTCATTATTTTCTTACTTAATTCACTAAACTCTAGAGAGAAAAACTATAGAGAGAGACTATAGAGATAGAAGAAAAGTTTTCGCTACTTTACTACTCTTATATCAAGTATTATTTTACTGAGTAAGCGATATTATTCTTTTGTATTCAAGAAGAGAACTTCTGTTATTCCATTTCTTTATTATTTTGTTGGAATAACCTGTATACGCGGGCTACCCTATACTTTGTGACATTCTTCTATTATTATGTCTTTATTATTTCGTTGGAATATCAGCATCTGCTATCTATATGCCGGACTGGTTCCATCATTTATTATTCGCATTTATTATTCATTTGGAACATCCCGCTTGTGTGAATTTCACCTGACCTGGTTCCGTAATTATTATTTTGTTGGAATAACCGTCTATGCGAAGTACCGCATGCATGGTGATATCTTTTATTATTTCATTCGGTATTATACTCAGTTGATTAAAATTTTGACTTCTATACTCCATGAAATTAGTGGAATATCCATGATATTTGCGCTTCATCCAGTATTTTTCATGGAAATATTCTTCTGAGCATTCTTGAATTTTATTCTACAAAGAAGTATCATGTTGAAAATTTGGACGTTATTGGTTCCTGGACAAATTAATTCTTGAACTTGTTTAATTGAATTCTTATATCATTGTCATCATCCTCATGTTTATGTTATGTTGAAAGTCATCTGTGGCCTGAAGTGCATAGATGGACTTGGTATGATTATGACCAGGGATTATTCGGTATAATCATGACCGTAATGTTACAAATGATGTGAAAATTAAAAGTTCTCATTAGCCCGTAGTGCATTGATGGATAGTTTTTGGTATGATTATGGCTATGGATTCTCTTCGGCCAAGGGAGCAAAGATGAATTGTTTTATGGCATGATCAGGACCGTTAATGAAAACACGATTATCTTTGGCCTGTAGTGCATGGATAATTCGTGGTCGTGATACTAAAGAATATCCTTGGCCTGTAGTGCAGGGATGATTTAATGATGTGGATTATTTATTGAGCTAAGTCTCAGCGATAATAGTGATGAAAAACCTTTTTAATCATAAAAGATAGTAGATTTTATTTTCTACTTGACTCTTTTAATGTATTGCTTGTTCCACTGTAGTTAAACTTGATGTCTATTATATTTTATCAGTTTAACATTGTTGAAGACTAATGATAATTTATTCTGCATTATCTTAGTCATGATATTTCTTCTTGGGCTAGTTGAGCTCACCTTTTTTCTTTCTTTTTTCTTCGTGAAATGAGAACATAGCGAGGACTAGTCGGGGAACGGAGTGATGGTCCAGCGGATAGCATTAGTAGTCCTCACTATTCTGTGAAATAATGTGTTAATAATTGTAATGAAGACTCCTTTTGAGTTTGTATAATCTCTAGTAGACAATAATTGTATTCAAACTCACAGAGTTATGTTTTGTCGATTGTATATTTATAGTTGTATTAGTAAGTTGTATTTAAATTTTGTACCATGTATCTGACGACCCAAGATGGGTGATGTATACCTAATTTTGGGGACGTCACAGATGACTTTCAACATAATATAAGCATGAGGATGATGACAATTCAATAAAATAAGTTCAACCATAAATTTTAAAGATTTATAAGTTAATTTATCCTGAACTCAATAACGTCCAAATTGTCAACATGATACTGCTTTGTGGAGTAAAATTCAAGAATGCTCAAAAGAATATTTTCATGAAAAGATACTGGATGAAGCGCAAATATCAAGGATATTCCACTAATTTCATAGAGTATAAAAATCAAAACTTTAACCAACTGAGTATAATATAATATATGAAATCGTAAATGGATTTTTGCCGCCATGCGGTAATCCACGTAGACAGATTATTCTAACAGAATAATAAAGAATGGAATAACAAAAGAATTCACCAAATGCGTAATCCGCATGCACGGGTTATTCCAATGTAATATTAAAGAATGGAACCAGTCATGCATAATCCAAATGCATGTGATATTCCAATGTAATAATAAAGAATGGAACCAGGTCATGCGTAATCCGCACAGACGGGATATTCCAACAGAATAATAAAGAATGGAATAACAACAGAATTCACCAGGCATGCGATAAACCGCACAAACAAGTTATTCCAACAGAATAATAAAGAATGGAATAACAACCCTTACGAGTATTGAAAGAAAATAACTCTCTTCATGAATACGAAAAAATAATACCCCTTACCATAAAAAGAAGAGTATTCCGACGGGTAGAGCGGGGATATACTTGAAGAAAACTTGAACTATTTTCTATGCTCAAAGTTTTCTTAAACTCTAAAGAAATACGCTCAAGATTATAGAAGAAGAATTCTTTGAACTTCTAGTGTGTTTTTCAATTCTAACTAAGCATCATATTTATAGGAGAATGAAAAGGATACTATGCTGCACTATGCAATAAAATATAATATATTCTATTTATAATCAAATAAAACAAAACTTTATAAAAAGTATCCTGTTTTATATAAAAAGTTTTTACTATACAAACACTATGCAATAATTGAAAATAATATTAATAACTCTGTCATCTCAATTATTGATTTAATAATATATAAAATATCGACAATAATTGAATCAAATAACGTGAGATACTATGCAATAATTACTGTAACAATAATTGAACAAAACTGAGTGACTTCTCACGTAAGCATCAATAATCAATACCGTGTGCTACTACGCAACCACGCCAGACATCTTTATACTTTACTACCGAAAGTAGTTCAACGCTTTTAACCCAGTAAAACTTTCGTCGTTATTTTCATAAAAATATTTTTGTCGTTTTCTCAATCCGATAATATTTTCGTTGTGGGGTCCACCAATGATTGTACCGTCATACGGATATTCCCCGATAAAAAGAATATTCCCCGACCAATCGAATATTATATAACAACTTGCATACTTTTCAAAATTTATAAATATTACCCACAACTATAACATTATCTCAAATCCACACCATAATTTTGAAAAAATATTTCGAGAAAATTAAATCTTTATTCGTAAAATTTAGGATTTTACAATCTACCCTCCTTATGAAATTTCGCCCTCGAAATTTATGTACGTACTTAGTAAGCCGAACAAATGAGGACACTTCGTCGTATTCTAACTCTTGAGGTATAACCTTTGAGCGTAAAATATATTTCAAGATTTTAACAGGTACATCTTCATACGTTAAATTATCCGCTATCTCATCCGATTCTTAAATTAATAATGTGGTTCGGGTCGTCCACATATTTACGTAACATCGATACGTTAAAAACGTTATGAACACGCAAAATACTTGGCGGTAAAACGAGTCTATAAGCCATAGTTCCTACTCAATCGAGGATTTCAAATGGGCCAATTAAATTGAGGGTTGAGATTTCCTCTCTTCAGCAACTCTTGCTTTTAAAATAACGCCCACTTGAACCTTCTTCTTTGTATTCATCAGCTCTGGGTCTGTAGCTTTAGCAGCTTTAACATTATCGACTAAAGTTGGTTCTAATCATATATTCGTTATCTTCAAGTAGGTTCGTATATTCGTACTCGTAAATGCATACGATCTTTTACTCAACGCGTTAGCTACCACGTTCGCTTTTCCACGATGGTATTGAATGGTATTATCATAATCTTTCAACAGCTCGAGCCAACGTCTTTGGCGCATAATACGTTTGTTTTAGTTGAAGAAATATTTAAGGGTTTTAGAAATGGGGTCAATACAAAATTCAATTTCATGTTCTAGGGGTAGGCTAAGTCTTCAAGAATACGCCAGAAAATTTATTAACAATAGAAATATCATTCAAAACTGAGACCCTCATCCAAGACTTGGATAGCACGTCACATTGATACCTATCAACTTGCCATCGTCATTCACGACGTCGCCTACGCAAAGTCTGGCTTCGGTGTTTTCCAAGACTTGGATGTCACTAGCGAAAGGCTCGAGGCTCTTTATTTATGGCTTGATATGACAATGATTGAATTTAGTGGTTTGGTTGCTTAAAATAGGTTGGTTAGGAATATAAAAGCTAACAACCTTACGAAAACAATCGATTTTAGCATGATGAGTAGTTAGCCAATCAATCCCTAAAATCACATCACATGGCAAGTATTTTCAAAGAGATAAGATCGACATGTAACATGAAAGTCTCGATTTGAATTAAACAAGATTTATAAATAGTGGAGTTAACGAAGGTTTCTCCCAACGGAGTTTCAACAGATAAGTCAAAGTCTAATTTCTCCGGAGTCAAATTTAAATGTTGAGCACAAGCAAGAGAGATAAAAGAATAGGTAGAACCGGTATCGAAAAAGGTATAGATTTCGCAAGAGCTTATGATTAACTTACCCGTAATAACCTCATTCGGGTTCCTTGATAAACGCTCTCACTTAAACTAATGGCTTTGATTTGTCTGAGACATCCTTTGGAATCACTATCCCAGCTGGACTTGACTTCACTACACGACAAAATCGAGCTAGGTGACCTTCTATTCCGCAATTGAAACACGCTTTGGATTGCTGCGTACAGTTTGGACGGATGTGTCCCTCCTGTCCGCATTTGAAATATAAGACCGGTGGTCGTTCTTCTTCCTTTGAATCAGGTGCTGGTGCTGCTATCTTTCCATCTTTATTGAACCTTCTCTTCTTGAAATTTCCACTTCTATTATCTTAGCCATGATTACCACCGAAGTGGTTACCATTCTTGGCATGATAATTATCCCCACGATGGTTATCATTGTTACGATGGTCGCTACACCTGCATTTACGATTATTATCGTGTTGTTGTTCGTTGCCTTTTGGTTGTGCTGACTCATTATCACGCTCCAATAACTGAGCCCTATTCACAACATCTAAATATAAACAAAGTTTGTGAGAAATGAGATATTGACGTATATCGGGTTTCAAACCTCTTAGAAACATTCGCGTCATTCGCTCCTCATTATCGACCAAATGGGAAGCAAACCAAGATAACTCCGTAAATTTAGCCTCGTATTGCGACACGGTCATATTGTTTTGCTCCAACTTGATAAACTCCACCTCGTTCATGTGATGAATACTTTCGGAAAAGTACTTGTCGTTGAACAATTCTTGAAACTTCTCCCAAGACATCTTGAAAGGCCAGTCGGGGGTATGTTTTCTGATTCCACCAATGATATGCTTCTTTACGCAAGATAAAGGTGGCGAATGGAACCTTTTGCTCCTCAGAGCATCCCAAGACATCATATATCTTGGTGATCTGCATTAACCACGTCTCCGCCTTAAGTGGTTCTGGCTTTCCCAAAAACCCCGGCGGTCCCAGCTCCTTGAACTGCTTAGCAGTGACCAACCGTGGGTTGCCATTGTTTCCCCCTGCATTTTGAATTAGAACCTCTCTCGCCTAATGGTGCATGAATTTCATAAAGCCTCTGAACATCCCATCGTTCACCATTTCATCGGTGTTATTGTTTACCTGAGGATTATATTGTCTTCATGTTGCCCATTATCTTTGGGTATTGATCGTTGGTGACTCAATGGTCTCATGTGCTTCATTGATGATCTCAACATTTTGAATGCCATTTTCAAACACTGTCACAAAATAAGGGTTAATTAACATATCACATATTATCCCTATACTCTGACCGACCAATTAAATAACAAGTAAGCTTAGGTAGGTCATACTAGCGAAGTAATTCCCCGTCTCTCCCCTCCTAGTTCTTGTCTCACATCTCAGCCAGAGATAATATCCCAAAGCTTTGATACCAACTGTGACGCCCCCAAAATAGGTATACATCACCCATCTTGAGTCGCCAAATACATGGTACAAAATTCAAATAAAAAATTAAATATACAACATGAGCTGTGAGTTTTAATACAAATATTGTCTTCTAGACAGTATTCAAACTCAAAATAAGTCATCAATATATTTATTATCACACTATTTCACAGAATAGTTAGGACTACTAATGCAACTATTTGGACAGTCAATCCATTCCCCGAAGAGAACATTGAAAGAAAAGGTGAGCTCAACTAGCCTAGTAAGAAATATTATGACTAAGATAATGCAGAATAAATTATCCTTAGCCTTCAACAGTGTTAAACTGATAAAATATAACAAACATCAAGTTTAACTGTAGCGGAACAAGCAATCCATTAGAAGAGTCAAGTAGAGAATAAAATCTACTATCTTCTATGATTAAAAAGGTTTTTTATCATATTTATCGCTGAGACTCAGCTTAATAAATAATCCACATCATTAAATCATCCATGCGCTACAGACCAAGGATATTCTTTAGTATCACAACCACGAATCATCCATGCAATACGGGCCAAAGATAATCATGTTTTCATCAACGGTACTGATCATGCCATAAAACAATTCATCTTTGCACCCTTGGCCTAAGAGAATCTATAGCCATAATCATACTAAAAATTGTCCACCAATGCACTACGGGCCAATGAGGACTTTTTCCACATCATTTATAACATTACGGTCATGATTATACCGAATAATCCCTGGTCATAATCATACCAAGTCCATCTATGCACTACAGACCACAGATGACTTTCAACATAATATAAGCATGAGGATGATGACAATTCAATAAAATAAGTTCAAGCATAAATTTTAAAGATTTATAAGTTAATTTATCTTGAACTCAATAACGTCCAAATTGTCAACATGATACTACTTTGTGGAGTAAAATTCAAGAATGCTCAGAAGAATATTTCCATGAAAAAGATACTAGATGAAGCGCAAATATCATGGATATTCCACTAATTTCATGGAGTATAGAAGCCAAAACTTTAACCAACTGAGTATAATAGAATATATGAAACCAAGAAATGGATTTTTTTCCGCCATGCAGTAATCCACGAGATGCATTATTCCAACAAAATAATAAAGAATGGAATAATGTAGAAGAATTCACCGCGAATGTGCGTAATCACAGCAAAAGTGAGTTATTCCAATGTAGAATATTAAAGAATGGAACCAGTCATGCGTAATCGCATGCACGAGTGATATTCCAAAGAATAATAAAGAATGGAACCAGTCATGCGAATCCGCATGCATGTGATATTCCAATGTAATAATAAAGAATGGAATAACAATGAAATTCACTGTGCATGCGATAGATCGCATGCACAGAAAGTTATTTTAACAAAATAATAAAGAATGGAATAACAACCCTTACAGTATTGAAAGAAAATTACTCTCTTTATGAATACGAAAGAATAATACCCCTTACCATAAAAAAAGAAGAGTATTATTAACCGGGTAGAAGGGGGGATATACTTGAAGAAAACTTGCACCATTTTCTATGCTCAAAGCTTTCTTAAACTCTAAAAAAATACGCTCAAGATTATAGAAGAAGAATTCTCTGAACTTTTAGTGTGTTTTTCAATTCTAACTAAGCATCCTATTTATAGGAGAATGGAAAGGATATTATGCTGCACTATGCAATAAAATATAATATATTCTATTTATAATCAAATAAAACAAAACTTTATAAAAAGTATTCTATTTTATATAAAAAGTTTTTACTATACAAACACTATGCAGCACTATACAAACACTATATATATAATAAAATATAATATATTTTATTTAAAATCTAATAAAACAAATAACTTTATAAAAGTATTACATTTTTATATAAAAAGATTTTACTATGCAAATACTACGCAGCACTATGCATAATAAAATATAATATATTCTATTTATAATCAAATAAAACAAAACTTTATAAAAAGTATTCATTTTATATAAAAAGATTTTACTATGCAAACACTATGCATAATAAAATATAATATATTCTATTTATAATCAAATAAAACAAAACTTTATAAAAAGTATTACATTTTATATAAAAAGTTTTTCGTTTTATTACATTTATAATAATAATAAAACAAAATTTATATATATAATATATATATAAACTTTCCCGTGACTCCCCCCAAATGATCAGATTTCCAAAGTCACACATGGGCCCCACATGTGGGCCCCACTAAAATACTGAAAAATCTTCTACCGATTATTTTGAAAATGGATAAATGGGGGGTCCAAAAATACAACAAATACCTCATAAAAATCACCTCAATATTTTTAACAATATTTATCAATATTATTATAACTCACAATATTAACAACCAGCTCGTTCCCAGGAAAGAGGGGGTTTTCCAATAAGGATCTCTCCCTATTGGCGCGCAATTAGGTGACCAAACCTCTCCTTGACAGAACTTCTAGACATTGTCAATATTGAAAATAATAATATTAATAACTCTGTCATCTCAATTATTGATATAATAATATATAAAATATTGACAATAATTGAATCAAATAACGTGAGATATTATGCAATAATTACTAAAGTAGTAATTGAACAAAACTGAGTGACTTCTCACGTAAGCATCAATAATCAATACCGTGTGCTACTATACAACCACGCATATTACTTTACTTTTACTACCGAGTAGTTCAACAGTTTTAACGGTAAAATTTCCGCCATTATTTGTATAAAAATATTTTTGTCGTTTTCTCAATCCGATAATAATTCCGTTATGGGGTCCACCAATGATTGTAACGTCATACGGATATTTCCCGACAAAAAGAATATTCCTCGACCAATCGAATATTATACAACAACTTGCATACTATTCAAAATTTATAAATATTACCCACAACTATAACATTATCTCAAATCCACACCATAATTTTGAAAAAATATTTCGAGAAAATTAAATCTTTATTCATAAAATTTCGGATTTTACAAATAGAGTTAAAGACTCCAGGGACCCGTGTGATGATGGTGAATATACGAGTAGAACCAACTTTAATCGATAAAGTTAAAGATGCTCAAGCTACAGACTTGGAGCTGATGCGTATGAGGAAGAAAGTGCAAGAAGGTGTTATTCCAGAAGCAAGAATCGATGAAGAAGGAATACTTTGAGTCAACTCCAGACTTTGTGTTCCTAACGATTCTAACTTGAAGTATAAAATCATGATGGAGGCGCACAACACACCGTTTGCAATCAATCATGGGTGTACCAAAATGTATCATGATCTTCGACATACATTTTGGTGGAGCAATATGAAGAGAGAGATAGCAGGGTTTATCTCAAGGTGTCTAGCTTGTCAACGAGTCAAGGCGGAGCATTAAGTGCCAAAAGGTCCATTGCAACCACTTGAAATTCCATAATGGAAGTAGGAGCATATTACCATGTATTTCGTTACTGGTTTTCCCAAGGTTTCTCAAGGCATAGATGCGATTTGGGTCTTTGTTGATAGATTGACCAAGTCTACTCATTTCTTACCGATACGAGAAACTTATACACTTGAACGTCTTGCTCGTATGTACATAAACGAGATTGTAAGATTGCATGGTATGCCAATATCCATAGTTTCTGATCCATACCCAAGATTCACTTCAAGATTTTGGGTTAGTTTGCAAAAAGCTATGGGCGCGGATTTACGATTTAGTTCAGCATATCATCCTCAAATGGATGGGCAGTCAAAAAGGACTATTCAAACTCTTGAAGATTTATTAAGACTCTATGTCCTTGACTTCAAGGGAAGTTGGGACAAGTTCTTACCATTGGTGGAGTTTTCCTACAATAATAGTTATCAAGCAAGTATTGACATGGCTCCATTTGAGGTGTTGTATGGAAGAAAGTGTCGTTCTCCAGTATGCTGGGATGAGGTGGGTGAAGCAACATTGTTGGGACCGGAGTTGGTACGTATGACTACAGAAAAGATTCAAACGATCCGACAATGTATAAAAACCTCACAAGATCGACAAAAGAGTTATGTTGATCTTCATCGAAAGGACGTGGAATTCAATATTGGAGATCATGTGTTGTTACGTGTTGCTCCATCGAAAGGAGTTACGAGATTTGGAAAGAGAGGAAACGCTCAATCCTCGATTCATTGGCCCATTTTTAATCCTCGATCGTGTAGGAACTGTGGCCTATAGACTTGCCTTACCGCCATGTATGTCTTGTGTTCATAACATTTTTCACATATCTATGTTACATAAATATATGAAAGACCCAAATCACATTATTGAATTAGAACCGGACGAGATAGCGAAAGATTTAACGTATGAAGAGGTACAATTTAAAATCTTGGATAAGAAGGATCATATTCTACGCTCCAAGGTTATACCTCAAGTCAAAGTTTTGTGGAGAAACCACGATGTTGAGGAAATGACCTGGGAGTTAGAATCTGAAATGAAGTCAAGGTATCCTCACCTCTTCAACATACCAGGTATGCACCCTAATTTCGAGGATGAAATTTCATAAGAAGGGGAGGTTGTAAGACCCCAACTTTTATGAATAAAGATTAATTTTTCTCAAAATATATTTTTGAATATTATGGTGTGGATTTGATATAATGTTATAGTGTGGGTCATATTTACAAATTTTGCAAAGTAAGTAAGTGGTTATATAATATTCGATTGGTCGGGGAATATTCATTTTAACAGGGAATATTCGTACGACGGCACAATCAATAGTGGACCCCACAATGAAAGTATTGTCGTAGTTAGAAAATGATATAATTATCTTTTTATAAAAATATTGGCGAAAGTTTTACCGTTAAACTATTGAACTACCCGGTGGTAAAAGTACAGTAATACGCGTGATTGCATAGTAGAGTAATACCTGTATTGATTATTGATGCTTACGTGAGAAGTCACTCGCTTATACTCAATTATTGCTACAAAGAATTGCCGCGATAATATCTCTCATATTATTGATTCAATTATTGTCACAGTATCATCTGCATAATATTTTATATTATTAAATCAATAATTGAGACGACAAAGTTATTCATATTATTATTTACAATATTGATAATGTCTAGAAGTTCTGTCAAGGAGAGGTTTGGTCACCTAATTGCGCACTAATAAGGAGAAATCCTTATCGGAAGGCCCCCTCTTTCCTGGGAACGACCTGGTTGTTAAATATTGTGAGTTATAATATTAATGATGAATAAGTTCGTGTTGATTAAAGATGAAATTGATAGTTCCATTGTGTGGGAATTATTAGTATTAGTGGAATTCGACATTTATTTTGATAAAAATTAATGTCTGGAGGTTATATTGACCAATCGGGTAATTCACCGGATAAATGAGTAATTAATTGCTATTAATTCACATGCTAATAACTATATGTTCACATGTGTGTACTATTAATTCATATAATTTACTATTAGGGGAGTTGGTGCAAGATTGATAATACTTGCATGAATAAATTAAAAATAGAGGTATAGATGAAGGTACTATACTATAATTAGTTTTTTCACATGATTATACTATTAAGTCACATGAATGAACTATTAATTCACATTATTTACTATTAGGGGAGGTGGTGCAAGTTTGATAATACTTGCAGGACTAAATTAAAAATGAAGAAAAAGAGGAAGGTATTATACTGTAATATTTCGAGCCCCAAAATGTGCAATTAATGAAACTATATTTTCCTATAAATAGAAGCTCATTTTTCTTTCATTCTCACCAATTCACTAAGTCTCATAAGAGCAATTATTATAGAGAGAAATTATAGAGAGAAAGAAGAAGAGAAGTCTGCTACCTCACTATTCTAGTATCCAGTTTCTTCTAAGGTAAGGGGTATTATTTCTTTCATATTTATGAAGAGAGTTATTTTCTTTCAATACTCGTAAGGGTTGTTATTCCATTCTTTATTATTTCGTTGGAATAACTCGTCTATGCTGATCTATCGCATGCTTGGTGAATTCTTCTGTTATTCCATTCTCTATTATTCTATTGGAATAACCTATCTCGCATGTGATCTATCGCATGCCTGGTGAATTCTTCTGTTATTCTAATCTTTATTATTCTGTTGGAATAACCTGTCTGTGCGGTCTATCGCATGCCTGGTGAATTCTTTTGTTATTCCATTCTTTATTATTCTGTTACAATAACCTGTCTACGCGGGCTACCGCATGCATGGTGAAATCTTCTGTTATTCCATTCTTTATTATTCTGTTGGAATAACCTGTCTATGTGGACTACCGCATGCATGGTGAATGATCCTTCGTATTCATTCCTTAATAAATTGTGAAAATGATCTGTCTACGTGGATTACCGCATGGCGGGAAAAAATCCATTTGGAGTTTCATATAATCTATTATACTCAGTTGGTTAAAGTTTTGGCTTCTATACTCCATGAAATTAGTAGAATATCCTGGATATTTGCGCTTCATCCAGTATCTTTTCATGGAAATATTTTTCTGAGCATTCTTGAATTTTACTCCACAAAGCATTATCATGTTGACAATTTGGACGTTATTGATTTCTGGATAAATTAAATTATAAATCTTTAGAATTTATCTTGAACTTGTTTTATTGAATTATTATGTCATTATCATCATCCTCATGCTTATATTGTGATGAAAGTCATCTTTGGTTTACGTGCATAAATGGACTTGGTATGATTATGATCAGGGATTATTCGATATAATCATGACCGTAATGTGACGAATGATTTGGTGAAAGTCCTCATTGGCCTGTAGTTCATTGATGGACAATTGTTGGTATGATTATGACCAGGGATTATTCGATATAATCGACCATCTATTGATGATTACATAAATATCCTTGGCCGTGATGCGAGGATGATTCGATTTTATTTATTAAGTCGAGTCTCGCCGATAAAGTTGATGAAAAACTTTTAAATCATAGAAGATAGTAGATTTTATGCTCTACTTGACTCTTCTAATGGATTACTTATTCCACCGCAGGTTGTTAATCTAAAACTTGTTGTCTATTATATTCTATCGGTTGTTATATTGTTGAAGGCTAAGGATAATTTATTTCGCATTATCTTAGTCATAATATTTCTTCATTGGGCTAGTTGAGCTCACCCTTTCTTTCACCGTTTTCTTCGTGAAATGAGAATATAGCCGGGACAAGTCGGGAACGGATTGACGGTATCTGAGATGGTTGTTTTAGTAGTCCTCACTATTCTATAAAATAGTGTGACAATAAATGTAATGAGGACTCCATTGAGTGTGGATATTGTCTAGATGATAATATTCTTATTAAAAACTCTTAGATTATGTTTTGTCGTATTTTACACGACTGTTGTATAATTAAGTTGTATTTGAATTTTGTACCATGTATTTGGCGACTCAAGATGGGTGATGTATACCTATTTTGGGGGCGTCACAGTCCAAGATGCAGTTGCATTAGGGGATGTAGTTGCATATATTATCCCGATCAACAACATAAATGCTTACGTGTTATTTGACTCGAGTGCATTTTGTTCTTTCATAGCATGTGATTTTGCTAGATGTTTAGGATTACTTCCCGAAAGATTGCATGTGCCTTTGAATATCAAGGTAGCGAATGAAGAAATAATTCCTGTTGAAGATATTCATAGGAGTTGTTGCGTAGAAATACGAGGTTATAAATTATCGGTAGATTTGATACCGATAAAGTTGGGAGAATTCGATGTAATTATCGGAATGGATTGGTTGTTTAACTATAGAGCAATAATAGGTTGCCAAAAGAAATGTGTAAACATTAGAACGTTGAGTCAGCCCAATATACTATTTTACAGTAATAAATCGCCGGGACGTTCGTGTTGTCTTACCATGACACAAACTAGGAAGTTATTAAGGAAGGGTTGTGTAGGTTACTTGTGCCATGTTGTTGATACCCAGAGAGTGGGTGCAACGATGGAACAAATACCTATAGTGAAAGAATTCGTGGATGTTTTTCCATGTAAATTTTTGGGTCATCCACCGGATAGAGAGACCAAATTCATGATAGACATTGTGTCAGGAGCGGCACCAGTTTCCAGGGCACCGTAACGTATGGTGCCAGTGGAGATGAAGGAGTTAATGGTACAGTTACAAGAACTGTTGGATAGAAAGTACATTCAACCAAGTGTTACACCGTGGGGAGCACCGGTACTGTGTGTGAAAAAGAATGACGGATCGTTAAGACTTTGTATCGACTATCGAGAGTTGAACAAGTTAACGATAAAGAATAAATACCCATTGCTTAGGATCGATGATCTTTTTGATCAGTTGAAAGGGGTAAAGTATTTTTTTAAGATAGATTTGCGAACGGGGTATCATCATTGAAGGTTAGAAGTGAGGATGTACCTAAGACGGCATTCAGGACTCGTTACGGCCATTACGAGTTTTTGGTGATGTCATTTGGGTTAACTAATGCACCTGCTGTATTTATGGATATGATGAACAGAGTGTTCAAACAATACTTGGACAAGTTCGTCGTAGTGTTTATCGATGATATTCTTGTTTATTCTAAGATATCAGAAGATCATGTTGAACACCTAAGAATAGTGTTGGATACACTAAAGAAGGAGAAGTTATATGCGAAATTCACTAAGTCTGAATTTTGGCTGGAAAGGGTATAGTTTTTGGGTCATGTTATCGACCGTGAGGGGATTTCAGTAGACCCAGCGAAGGTTGAAGCAGTGATGAGTTGGGAATAGCCAAAAATGCCGACTGAGGTGTGGAGTTTTCTGGGGTTAGCGGGATACTATTGAAGATTTATCCAAGATTTTTCGAAGATAGCTACTCCGTTGACTAACCTGACAAAGAAGACGGTGAAGTATGTGTGGACAGAGAAATGTGAAGACATATTTCAAGAACTAAAGAATAGATTGAGTAAAGCACCGGTGTTGTCTTTACCTGATGATACAGGAAATTTTATAGTTTATAGCGATGTTTCGCATAGAGGACTTAGTTGCGTGCTCATAAAGCATGGCAAGGTCATTGCGTATGCATCACGGCAGTTGAAAGATTATGAGAAAGTTTATCCTACTCATGATTTGGAACTGGCCGCGGTAGTGTTTGACTTGAATATATAGAGGCATTATTTATACGGGGAGAGATGTGAGATATACACTAACCATAAGAGTCTAAAATATATCTTCACACAAAAGGATTTGAGTATGAGACAAAGGAGATGGCTGGAGTTGATAAAGGATTACGACTGTGAAGTCCTGTATCACCCTGGAAAAGCTAATGTACTAGCCGATGCCTTAAGTAGGAAGGGTCGAGAAAAGTTGTCTATGTTAACGGCTCAAATTGAGTTAATAACAAGGATGGCTAGGATGGAGTTGGAGGTGAAGTTACTGAGTGAATCGGGACATAGACTGTTTACTACGGAGGTTCAATCTACCATAGTAGAGAGAGTCAAGGAGGTGCAACTCTGAACTGGGGAGTGTGACCAGATCAAGAAGCGGTTAACCGATGAAAAAGATTTAAAGTATAGTCTTGATAATGAGAGATTATTAAGATTTGAAGGAAGAATTTGGGTTCCAAATGAGACAAAATTAAAGGAGCAAGTGTTATAAGAAGCTCATAGTTCGAGGTACTCGATTCATCCTGGTAGTACTAAGATGTATCAAGACCTTCGACAGAGTTTTTGGTGGCCAAACATGGAGAGGGAAATAGCAGAGTACGTGGGTAGGTGCTTGACTTGTCAAAAAGTTAAGGTCAAACATCAACGACTAAGTGGCTTGTTACAGTCATTGGAGATTCCGGAGTGAAAGTGGGATCATATCACGATGGACTTTGTGGTGGGACTTCCAATTACTCAGAAGGGGTATGACGCGATTTGGGTAATAGTGGACCGATTGACAAAGTCGGCTCACTTTTTGCCAATAAGGGTTAAGTATATATTAGACCAATTAGCTAAACTTTATGTTAATGAAGTCATTTCTAGACATAGAGTACCCATTTCGATTGTGTCAAATCGTGATCCACAATTCACATCAAACTTTTGGAGGAGTCTGCAAGAACAAATGTAATCGTTATAAAGAACCTGGGGAATGGTAATATTGTTTGGAATATATATAAGACATATTTGTTCTTTTGAGGCTTTTAAATTGAATGTATGTGTGAACTATAGCACCGTGTAGCACCATATGTCGAGTTGGAAGATACCCGGATTTGGGGGCGTCACAAGTAATACCGTGATAAGATGAGTGTCGTACCCACGAGGACAAAGTGTTAAAGCTAGTCAAATACTAAAATTGGAACAATACGGTCTTATCTAAACAAATGATTAAAGAAGGTGTGTTAAAAACTATATGCTTAAAATAGTAAATTAAGAGATTAAGTTGCACAAGTATGTCAAGCTAGGATTACAACTCCCCTAATGCATCGCCTAATCTCATAACTCTCCACTTACTCAGAAATCATAGGAATGGTCAACCGAGAACATTAAGTACACATAAGCCTCTTTCGACGGTCAAATGCACATCCCTTAGCTAGATGAATCACAATATTTCTATGGTGAAAATAACTAGACTAAGGTCATTAATTAAGCTTAATCTCAATTTTTACACAAGGCAAATAGAGATATGACTATTCTATTATGAAAAATATGCCCACATTCCCATAGGCATGGTCATAACAAGTGTTATTTTATTTTAGGGTTAGATATTAACATCCCTTTTTTAATAACCATTAATACCTATATAAATTCCTTTGTCAGGTAACCAATAAATAAGCATGAAATACAACAACCCATTCCAAAATGATTCATTATCATAAATAGGAGAGAAATTCAATAAAGCTAATCATTAGGTTACATTGCAACCCTAGATATGTAATTAGTTCATAACTATGGGACTAATTAACATTTTCAAAGTATTCAATATTGTAACGCCCGAGAATTTTGGATTTTGAATGAATTAAATTTTTATTTGATTATGTGGATTAAATGAATTTAATCGATTAATTATGTGAGTAAGATATTTGAAGGTCGTTTTATGACCTAGAATGTGTGGATGTGGTTAGTATTCTGGCTATGTGCTAGGATTAATTTTTTTGAATTATCAAGACGAAAATGAATGTTTTCCGAGAATTTTCTCGTAAAAACACTATTCATCCGATTTCGCTCGGAGCTTAGGTTTGAAATTCCAAGAAATGCGTAATGATAGAATATGATGATGTAATGGAATATCGAATAATATTTCAGTTATGGCAAACGAAGGTTTCGCCTGCGGACTTAAAACCTACAGGTTAGTAAAAGTGATTTCCAAAAGGGAAATGTAAAGTGTATAACCATTTCGGTTATTATATGTATGATATACGAGTATAGTATTAAGAATAGTACGACGTATAATATGAATATCGTATGAATACTAAACAAAGAGAATACGTGAGTTATACGCGTAGAATAGGAGAAGTTCTAATTAGATTATGAGTTAAGGACTTTGGATAATCCAATTGTACATGGACTAATAGCAAGCCCAATGAAGTATGGAATCAAGCCCAAGTTAAGGCCCAATGTTAAATAAAACAAGCCCAATCCAAGAAACCGAACCGCGGATTGAACCGGCAGGTCACGGGGTGGGTAAAACCCATGGGGCAACCCATGGGAAGATCAATGGATGTGGGCCGGCCACATGGCCACCAAGTAAAGTGTTTACTTGGCGACTAAGTTGTTGAGGAGGTGGGAAATAGTAAGGAGGTGGACTTGAACCATTTTGCCCTCCTTTTGAAATCCTATAAATAAAGATCTTGGCAAGTTCATTTGCTAGTTTGCCAATAATAGCTAAAACATATTGAGAGAGAGAAGAAGCTATAAACAAGTAATTAAGTTACTTCCAAGCAAAACATAAGAAGTTTACCAAGAACGCGAAGAACGACAAAGGTAATAGTTCGTAAACATTAATCTTCATCTTTTTCGATTTCTTTCTCTTAGAGAATTGTGAATTGGTGGAGCATGTTTAGTGAGGAGGAATAAGGATGACTTTTAATAATGAAAACATCGATAAGTCATAATCATATAGAAATCGTAAGTGTTTACGTAAGTTAAAACCGTAGAAAGTTATGAATGTGAATTTGGTTGTTGATGGACAAATTGAAAAAAATCTTAGATAAGGTATGTGAATCATGCTTGGTTAGGGTATAGATGATGAATCAATGGAGTGTTCCATTTGATTTGGCTTATAGAACAAGAGTAACGAAGTTATGATGAATTTTACGAAAATAGACGGTAAACGTCAAAAACGTAGAAATCTCGGATTAGGAGTCAAACGTTGTCGTGTGACTTGGAAACTTTGGTTTTTAATGTCAACACGTGAGATAAGGTATTTAAGAGTCGTGGATGCAAGAATCGTCGAATTTCGACTTATAACGAAGAAAACGAGTAATGAACGCTTGAAAACGATAAACGAACGCTCAAAATGAACCAAAAGGTGAATTCTGAGTTAACAGATTCAGAAATGTAAAATTCTTACATGAACACTTAGAGTATGTAATTTGTGAGTTGTGGCCTTTTGAATGAGCCAATTTGGATGTAAAACAAATAAATTATGAAGCCTGGAATTTCGTTGGAAAAACCAACTGTCAAAACTAATCGATGCATTGTGCAAGCGCAAGCAGTTGCCAACCCAAAGGTTATTTGTCACATCGCGCCAAGCATGGCTGAGAGAAACCAAAATCATCAAGAGAGACACGCCGCAGCGCGAGAGTTAGTGCAACGACTCGCGCCGTAGTGCCGAGTTCGGGCAAAACCTCTAGAGAGTGACGCCGCATCACCATTACAGTAAAAGGATGTCGTGCCGCAGCGCCGACAGTCGGAAAAAGTTGACCAAGTTAGGTTTTAATTCTAAATTGAATGTAAACTAATAGTGAGGCCTGAATGTACTTAATGTACATGATAGGGTTAACTTTAAATCATGTATAAGTGGTAACGTTAGAAGATTAGATATGGTTTAATAGGAATTAAACGAAGAACGCAAGAGTGAAATAAGTAAACCGTGAATGATGTTCAACGTTGGTACTTCACCAATAATGATCGAATGTCGGTTAATAACCTAAGAGCGTTAAACAAGCCGTAACGAAGTATAGTAAGTCAAATTGACACTAATAATGGAATAAATTCAAATGAGGTATAGAAGAGAAAGAAGTTGGTTAAAACCATAAAGTGAATTGTTTGATAGCTAATTACAGTGTGCTATTTTAATATATCATGTAGATCATGTAAAGGCTGAGAATTGTTGGATAGTATATTCGAAGACGCTTGAAGGCAAGTTTTCTTAACGCTTGTCTAACCTTCCGTGTTAGTAAAGTTTTCGGTGATTCATGTTATGAAATGTATGAATGGTTTTAAAGAAAGACTCGATGCCTGTTTTAACTCGGCTAGACTAATCTTAAGAGTTAGATTGATTTGTTTACAAGTCTTTCGATATAGAACTGTTAACGTTATCCTATTCCAAGTATTTGGTACGGATATAAAGGTAAGTTTGTCTAAGAACAAACAAAAGTATTTTCATCGATTATTCGATGGGCACGCGAGGTTGCCAAAGTTAAACATAAATATGTTTAACGGAAGAGTGTTAATCAACATAGAGTACTATAGGCTGATCACCTAGAAGTGCTCGTAAGTAATGTCGGATGGATGGCCTTAGTGCCGGATGTCCTTTTCAAGTATAAAAACGAAAAGAGTATGTTCATGGTCTTTTGACTGGTTCAGAATTCCTAAGCTATTATATATACTTTGGAATCGTTGTTATGGAATAAGAAGTACTAGTCAGTGTTTCATAGTACTTCATAGCTATTTGTTCAGTTATGAAAGATAATCATATAATTCTCGATGTGGTATTTATATTATCCTTTGTTAGACTTGCTGAGCTAGTTATGCTCACTTCTTGCTTGAATTATATGATTGCAGCTAAGGCCGAACAAACTGACAATTCTAAGAGAGATAAAGGCAAAGCTAAGATGGATAGTCAATTATCATGTAATAGACTAGTGTATTTGTATGTATTATACTTATAAGGAATGAAGAATGTATTCGATTTCTAAACCTGGGAAAGGATTTATTACTATTGTAATAAGAATATAGTGAATACAATCATTTTATTGTTATCTCAATGGAATGACTGTATGAATTATAGTATCGTGTAGCACCATCTGTCGGGTTGGAAGATACCCGGATTTGGGGGTGTCACAGGTTGGTATCAAAGCATTAGGTTATAAAACTTAAGGGGGGAAGAACCTTAGGCTAATAACCTCGTTAGGAAAGGAAAAGTTCGAAGAAATTTAACTCAAGTCAAATGAGTTAATAAGGTATTGAGGAAACTCAGTATCGAAAGATTTAAAAGACGGAAATTATCCCTAAATAAATTAAATGTGATTTGTGTTAATAATATTGTGTATTATGTACTAATCAACTTGTTATGTGTTATTGTAGATGTCGATCGATAGCTTGATGCATAGAGATATACACGTGGTGAGTGAGGAGTCCGTGAACAGAGTAGAACCAGTACCTATGCCTGTAGCGGAGATACCGTTAGTGATTCTAGAAGAATCAGAGCCCGAGGAGTATTTTTCAGAGGAGGACTATTCCGAGGAGACTATGGGATTAACATCATATCTTAATATGATGATAGATGTGGAGGATGATATGGAGTTAACATCAGTTAATACGGTGATGCCTGACTCTAGAGCCACCACCTATAGATACAATGAGGGCAATGTATCTCTCGGTACTTGACCGTAATGTGCAACTGCACAATATGGTGCAGAACTAAAAGGAGGAGATCAGTGATCTCTATGAGGACAATGAGTCTGCAGAATCAGACTTTGAGATAGAGCATGATGAGAAGGTGCTCATGACAAACAAGGCTAGGGATTATAAGAACGAGGTTGTTGAACTTCGTAAGAAATTGGTTGAGAAAGACCAGAAAATAGCATGGATGTTGTGATGCCACCAAAATAGGTATACATCACCCATCTTGAGTCACCAAATACATGGTACAAAATTCAAATACAACTTTATAATACAACTGTCGTGTAAAATAGGACAAAACATAAACTGAGAGTTTTAATACGAATATTGTCTTCTAGACAATATTCAACTCAAATGGAGTCCTCAATACATTTATTATCACACTATTTCATAGAATAGTGAGGACTACTAATGCTATCATTTGGACCGTCACTCCGTTCCTCGACTAGTCTCAGCTACGTTCTCATTTCTTGAAGAGAACAATGAAACCAAAAGGGTGAGCTTAACTAGCCCAGTAAGAAATATTATGACTAAGATAATGCAGAATAATTTATCGTTAGCCTTCAACAGTGTTAAACTTATAAAATATAACAAACATCAAGTTTAACTGCAGCGGAACAAGCAATCCATTAGAAGAGTCAAGTAGAGCATAAAATCTACATCTTCTATGATTTAAAAGGTTTTTCATCACTTTTATCGCTGAGACTCAGCTTAACAAATAATCCACATCATCGAATCACCCCTGCACTACGGCCAAGGATATTCTTTAGTATCACGACCACAAATTATCCATGCACTATGGGCCAAGGATATTCGTGTATTCATCAATGGTCATGATCATGCCAACAACTGTCCATCAATGCACTACGGGCCAATGAGGACTTTTACCACATTATTTGTAACATTACGGTCATGATTATACCGAATAATCCATGGTCATAATCATACCAAGTCCATCTATGCACTACAAGCCACGGATGACTTTCAACATAATATAAACATGAGGATGATGACAATGATATAAGAATTCAATGAAACAATGATATAAGAATTCAATAAAACAAGTTCAAGGATAAATTTTTAAAGATTTATAATTTAATTTATCCAGAATTCAATATTGTCCAAATTGTCAACATGATATTGCTTTGTGGAGTAAAATTCAAGAATGATAATGTATCAAAAATGATTTGGACCGAAAAGAAATCAATTTTTGTTATGAATAGTACTCCAGGTGAATAGTACCTGAGTGAATAGTACCCCGTGAATAGTACTTCAGAAATAGTACTCCGTGAATAGTACTTTGTGAATAGTACTCATGAATTGTACTTTGTGAATAGTACTTTATGAATAGTACTCGTGAATAGTACTTTTATGAATAGTACCGTATAAATGAATAGTACTCATAGACAGTACTCCGACATGAAAAGCTTAAAATTTAACAAGAATGTGCAGAAAATATCCTTTTGAAGCGATACTAGATGAAGCGCAAATTTCAAGGATATTCTACTAATTTCACGAAATATATAAGCAATACTTTAACCGAATGATGGTATAATCAGGAATACGAGACGAAATAATATTACTCACATACTACAGAGTATGGAAGAAAATATTATTCCTATGAATCTTGAACAAAATAATATCCCTTACCTCGTAAGAAAATCTGGATCTTTGGAATAGTGAGGTAGCAGACTTCTCTTCTACTTTCTCTCTAAAGCTTCTCTCTCTATAAATGCTCTTGTGAGTCTTAGTGAATTTGTGACGCCCCCAAAATAGGTATACAACACTCATTCTGAGTCGCCAAATACATGGTACAAAAAGCAAACTACAATTTTAATAATACAATTGTCGTGCAAAATACGATAACATATATTGTGAGTTTAAATACAAATATTGTCTTCTAGACAATATCCACACTCAAATAAATCCTCATTACAATTATTCAAACACTATTTTATAGAAATAGTGAGGACTGCTAAAACATCTTTCTAAAACCATCACTCCATACCCTGACTAGATCCTGCTATGTTCTCACCTCCTGAGAAGAAAAATGGAACAAAAAGGAAAAGGGTGAGCTCAACTAGCCTAGTAAAGAATATTATGACTAAGATAATATACAACAAATTATCATTAGTTTTCAACAGGTAAAAATCTGATAAAATATAATGGGCAAAGGTGCAAAAAAACCCCTGATGTTTACACGGATGTCCCACTTCCACCCTAAACTAATTTTTTTTCCAAAAGTACCCATAACGTTATATTTTTGGGTCGTCATTACGCCATAATTAATGTAATTTTTAAAAACGGAACTTTTTAAAAGCGGTTTTTAAAAAAAATAGAATTTTTAAAAAAACTTTTTAAAAAATGTAATTTTTAAAACATATTTTTTAAAAAAATAGACTTTTTAAAAGCGATTTTTTAAAAAATGTAATTTTTAAAAAAATGACTTCTTTTAAAAAAACAATTTTTAAAACAATTTTTAAAAAAATAGAATTTTAAAAAATGCAGAACTTTTTAAAAGCAGTTTTTAAAAAAATAGATTTTTAAAAAATTTTTTTTTAAAAAAATAGAATTTTTAAAAAATGTAATTTTAAAAAAGCAGAACTTTTTAAAAGCGTTTTTAAAAAAAATAGAATTTTTAAAAATGTTTTTTTAAAAAAAATGTAATTTTTAAAAAAACAAAATTTTTAAAAACAAAATTTTTAAAAACAAATTTTTTAAAAAATGTAACTTTTTTAAAGCGTTTTTTTAAAAAAATATAATTTTTTAAAACACATTTTTTAAAGAAAAGCGTAATTTTTAAAAAGTTGTTTTTAAAAAAAATAGAATTTTTAAAATAGATTTTTTTAAAAAGAATTTTTAAAAATAGAATTTTTTAAAACAAACTTTTTTAAAAAGCGTAACTTTTTAAAAGAAGATTTTTTAAAAAAATAGAATTTTAAAAAAAACATATTTTTTTTAAAAAGGAACTTTTTAAAAGCAGCTTTTTTTAAAAAACATAATTTTAGTATAATAGAATTTTTTAAAAAGCAGACTTTTTTAAAAAATAGAATTTTTAAAAAAAGCAGAATATTAGTATTTTAGTATTTTTTAAATTTATTTTTTTAGTATTTTAGATGTAAATATGTTATGTTTTGAA
This sequence comes from Panax quinquefolius, assembly GCA_020205615.1. Classification (NCBI taxonomy): domain Eukaryota; kingdom Viridiplantae; phylum Streptophyta; class Magnoliopsida; order Apiales; family Araliaceae; genus Panax; species Panax quinquefolius. The sequence goes on from JAINUW010000486.1 coordinate 218,473, forward strand.
TTTTAGTATTTTGATTAAATGATGTAAATATGTTATGCTTTTTTATTTTGAATTTTAGTATTTTTGTTTTGATTAAATGATATATATTGTTTTATTTAAAATTTTATTATATTTAAGCATGCCACGTCTTCAAATTTTAACGCTGTTTGTCTTTTCTTAACTAAGAGAAGCGAAAGACGACCCAAAAATGTAATGTTAAGGGTACTTTTGGAAAAAAAATTAGTTTAGGGTGGAAGTGGGACATCCGTGTAAACATTAGGGGTTTTTTTGCACCTTTGCCCAAAATATAATAGACAAAAAGTTTTAGATCAACAACTGCAGCGAAAACAGCAATCCATTAGAAGAGTCAAGTAGAGAATGAGTTCTACTATCTTCTAAGATTTAAAATTCCATCATCAATATTTTATCCTCGTAACAACAATCAATATACATCTTTAATCAAATATTCATCTTTACACTACACAGCCAAAGATATTCATTTGTATCACCAATTGGTCATGTTCATCTCAACACTGCTCATCTTTACACTACGGGCCAAAGATATTCATCGATTAATCATTCATCTGCACCACTACGTGCCAAAGATATTCATTAAACTCATCATTTAAGACCGAGGATGATGAAAATATTTTAAAGAAAACGAATCCAATGGAGACGTAAGGACAAATAGTAGGATTCAGTATAACAGTTTATCCAAGATCAATAATACTTCATAATAACCAATTGTGAAGCGTAATTCAAAAATAAAGATCAAAACATGGATATAATCAAAGATAGTAACCATAATAGACATCTTGGACAAAAAGGAAAAATTTTATTTTTTTGGTGAATAGTGTAATATCGTGAATAGTATCGTCAGATACGTGAATAGTAACCCGACACAAAAAGTTCCAAATTTGATAAAAGTTCGGACCAATATTTTGGCATAATGATATTGAAAGAAATAATATCATTTACGCAGAAAATAACATCCCTTACCTCAAAATAACCGTACTTCGATTGAATTTTGGATATAGTCATGTGAAACTCAGACCTTTGAAAGCAACTCTCAAAGTATCAAAATACTCACAAAAATACGCTCGATAATCTAGAGAGAAAGAAAACTTGTTTCTGGTGTGATTTTCAATTCTAACCTAAGCGTTTATTTATAGGAAAATGCTAGAACGCCATATGAGACTAAAATAATAAAATAATAATATTCTTTTTCTTTCTTCTATGCCAACCTTCACCAACCGAGCCAGCCAACTTGGAACCAAAAAAATAGCAGCCCGCGTGTTTAAAACAAAAGTGGGTCCCACCCAATTTTAATAAAAATCATTTTATTTTCTAAAACTTCAGTAATTCATAGAAAATAGCCCGTTTATCAGGAAAATTCGAATTTTATGTCCATTCCACACGAAATCGAATTCTCTACAACTTTGTAGCTTTGAGTTTTTCCAAATTCCAAATAGAAAATATCCGAAATCCACAAACGGATGATTTTAATACCTCCATTCCGACAAAATACTAATAAAATACCTCAGCATTATTTCCTTTATTTATAACCACATAAAATAAATAAATCCATCATTTATATCCACATCAAATAAATATTTCCTTATCATATAAATCAAAAATTAATTATTCACAAATAATATTACGTAATCACAATTATGACAACTGCATCGCTCCTCAGAAAGAGAGGGCTTTCCAATAAGGATTTCTCCTTACTGGCGCGCAATTAGGTGACCAAACCTCTCCTTGACAAAACTTTCTAGATATTACCAATAATGTTATCTAATAATATTATTCAAATAATATGAATTATTGATCTGATAATGGGTCGTGCAGTGACAATTATTGAAACAACAATAATATAAAATATCAACGCAAACAATTATTGAATCAATAAAATAAAATATTGAACAATAATTATCGTAACAATTATTGAGTAGTGCCTTTTACGTAAGAATCAATAATTCAAAAATAATATACAATACCGTAAGTGCATCTGCAACAACGCCGCGTGATTACTTTACTTTACCACCAGGGTATTTCAACAAATGTTAATCAGTAACAATTAAGTCGTTATTTATAAAAACTCAAATTTATCATTTTCTTCATCCGACAGTTATTCTGTTATGGGCCCACAAATGGCTGCGCCGTCGTACGGATATTCCCGACAAAAAGAATATTCCATGACAAAACGAATATTCCCCGACAACAATGATTATTTTATAACCACTTGCTTATTTTGCAAAATTTGCACATTTCCCCCATAACCAAAGTATTATATCAAATTAACTCCATATTATTTCAAGATAATAAATAGAGAAAATTCAATTTTATTTATAATAAGTTGGGGTCTTACAACCTCCCCTCCTTATGAAATTTTGTCCTCGAAATTGACGTACGTACCTGGTGTTTCAAAAAGGTAAGGGTACCTCGCTTTCATTTCCAATTCCAACTCCCAGGTCATTTCCTCAATAGCATGGTTCCTCCACAAAACCTTAACTTGTGGTATAACCTTTGTGCGTAGGACATGCTCTTTCCTATCAAAGATCTTAACAGGTACCTCTTCGTACGTTAAATCTTGGCTATCTCGTCTGGTTCTCACGTAATAATATGGTTTGGGTCTTTCACATATTTACGAAACATAGATAGGTGAAAAACATTATGAACACGAGACATGCTTGGAGGTAATGCGAGTCTATAGACCACATTTCCTATTCGGTCAAGAATCTCAAATGGACCAAAAAATCGTGGATTGAGCTTTCCTCTATTCCCAAATCTTGTAACTCCCTTCCATGGAGCAATACGTAACAGTACATGATCTCCAATATTAAATTACACATCCTTTCGATGAAGATCAGCATAACTCTTTTGTCGATCTTGTGAGGTTTGAATACGTTGTCGAATCATTTGGATCTTTTCTGTAGTCATGCATACTAATTCTGGTCCCAACAACGTTGCTTCTCCCACCTCGTCCCAGCATACTGGAGAATGACACTTTTGTCCATACAACGCCTCGAATGGAGCCATGCCTATACTTGCTTGATAACTGTTGTTGTAGGAGAATTCCACCAGTGGAAAGTACTTATCCCAACTTTCTTTGAAATCTAGGACACGGAGTCTTAATAGATCTTCAAGGGTTTGAATAGTCCTTTCGATTGCCTGTCCGTTTGAGGATGGTATGCTGAACTGAATCATAAATTCGTGCCCATATCTCTCTGTAAGCTAACCCAAAATCTTGAAGTGAATCTTGGGTCACAATCCGAAACTATGGATATTGGCATGCCATGCAATCTCACAATCTCATTCATGGATATACGAGCAAGACGTTCAAGGGAATAAGTCTCACATATCGACAAGAAATGAGCAGACTTGGTTAATCTATCAACAATAACCCAAATCGCATCTATTCCTTGAGAAACTTTGGGAAGACCTGTAACAAAATCCATGGTAATGTGTTCCCACTTCCATTCCGAAATCTCAAGTGGTTGCAATGGACCTTTTGGCACTTAATGCTCTGCCTTTATTCGTTGACAAGTTAAACACCTCGAGATAAACTCTGCAATATCCCTCTTCATATTGTTCCACCAAAATGTAAGTCGAAGATCATGATACATTTTGGTACTCCCGGGATGGATTGCAAACGGGGTGTTGTGTGCCTCCATCATGATTCTATGCTTCAAGTCAGAATTGTTAGGAATGCAAAGTCTAGAGTTGACTTGAAGTATTCCTTCTTCATCGATTCTTGCTTCTGGAATAGCACCTTCTTACACTTTCTTCTTCATACGCATCACCCCCAGGTCTGTAGCTGGAGCAGCTTTAACCTTATCGATTAAAGTCGGTTCTACTCGTATATTCACCATTATCACGTGGGCCCCTGGAGTCTTTAACTCAATCTCCATCCTTTGTAAATCGTACAAAATGGGTCTTTGTGTTAACAACATCGCACTCGTACCCACATACGATCTTCTACTCAATGCGCCAGCTACTACGTTTGCTTTTCCAGGATGGTATTGAATGGTATGATCGTAATCTTTCAACAGCTCGAGCCAACGTCATTGCCGCATATTGAGTTCCTTTTGGGTGAAGAAGTATTTGAGGCTTTTATGATCCGTATAGATCTCCACTTTCTCCCCATACAAGTAGTGTCTCCTGATTTTCAACGCGAAAACGACTGCTACCAACTCTAGATCATGAGTAGGATAATTCCTCTCATATTCTTTGAGTTGTCGTTAGGCATAGGCTAGGACTTTCTCATGTTGCATGAGAACACATCCTAACCCTTTGCCTGAAGCATCGCTGCATATAACAAATCCATCCGAACCGATGGTATTGCGTAGCAAGTGTTAAATGAGTCTCCTCTTGAGCTCTTGGAAACTCTTCTCGCATTCCTCGCTCCATATAAATTTTGTATCCTTCCGAGTCAACTGAGTTAACGGAGTAGCAATTCGAGAAAATCCTTCCACGAATCTTCGATAATAACCAGCTAAGCCCAGAAAGCTACGCACTTCGGTCACCGACTTTGGTTGCTCCCAACTTTGTATCGCTTCAATCTTCGCCGGGTCAACAGATACTCCATGTTTTGACACCACATGCCCAAGGAATGCTACTTCCTCAAGCCAGAACTCACATTTCTTTAGCTTGGCATATAGCTTGTTTTCACGAAGCCTTTCAAGTATTAGCTTCAAATGGTGCTCATGATCTTCACGGCTATTGGAATAGATGAGGATGTCATCAATAAAGACAACAACGAACTGATTCAAATATTCCTTGAATACACGGTTCATCATATCCATGAAAGCAGTAGGAGCATTAGTAAATCCAAATGACATGACTAAGAATTCATAATGTCTGTGCCGAGTTCTGAAGGCAGTCTTTGGAATATCCTCAGTTTTAATCTTCAGCTAATGATATCCAGAACGAAGGTCGATCTTTGAAAAAAATTGTGCTCCTTGCAACTAGTCAAACAGGTCATCAATGCGAGGTTGCGGATACCTATTCTTGATGGTGACATGGTTCAATTCTCGGTAGTCAATATAAAGTCGCATACTCCCATCTTTCTTCTTTACGAATAAAACAAGAGCACCCCAAGGAGATGTACTAGGACGAATGAAACTGATGTCTAACAATTCCGGTAGTTGGACTTTTAACTCCTGAAGTTCAGTAGGAGCCATTTGATATGGGGTTTTAGAAATGGGTTTTGTACCCGGTTCAAGGTCAATAAAGAATTCAACATCACGTTCTGGGGGTAGACCGGGAAGTTCTTCAGGAAATACATCAGGAAATTCACTAACTACAGAAATATTATTCAAATCTGACTTGTCTTTGTTCAAATCCATAACATGGGCTAAGAAAGCTTGACATCCATTTTTCAATAAACGAATAGCTTTATGTCTTGATATGACAGTGACTGATTTTAGTGGTTTAGTTGTTTAAATTCGTATGAAAGGTTGGTTAGGAATATAAAAACTAACAACCATACGAAAATAATCAATTTTGGCATGATGAGTAGTTAACCAATCAATTCCTAAAATCACATCAAAAGAAAGTATCCTTAAAGAGATAAGATCCACAGGTAATGTGATGGTGCCAACTTGGATTAAGCAAGATTTATAAATAATGGACGTAACGAAAGTTTCTCCTAATGGAGTCTCCACTGATAAATCAAAGTCTAATTTCTCCGGAGTCAAGTTTAAACGTTGAGCACAAGCAGGGGAGATAAAAGAATGTGTAGAACCGGTATCTAGTAAGGTATAAACTTCGCAAGAGTTTATGATAAGCTTACCCGTGATCACCTCGTTCGAGTTTCTCGTATTTTGGCTAGTCACGACAAACGCTCTTCCAGGAACCGCTGATTTTATCTTATCCGGGACAGCCTTTGGAGTTACCATCCCTGCTGAACTTGGTTTTGCTATAGAATAGTCTCGAGCTATATGGCCCTCCTTTCCACAGTTATAACATACCTTGGATTGTTGTGGGCGGTTTCAATGATATGTCCATCTTTCAGATTTGTAACAAATGACCCAAGTGCTCGATTCTCCTCCCCTAGAAATAGTTGATGTTTGTGCTGACGTCTTCACGCTATCATTGTTGTACCTTCTCTTTTTGAAATCTCCTCCCGACTCGCTCCTTCTATTATCATGGCCACGATTACCACCAGAGTGGTTACCGCTTTTGTCCAAATGTTTTCCTCCTCGCCGATTTTTTTCATTGCTCTCGATGATCGCCGCCCCAGATGACCTCGGTTGTGTTCCCTTGGTTGAACATACTCATTATCTCGCTCTAATAATTGAGCCCCATTTTACAACACATCGAATATAAAAAATTATGAGAGATAAGATATTCTTCAATCTCGAAGTTTTAGACCTCTCAGAAACATCCTTGTCATTCGTTCATAATTCTCTACCAAATGAGGTGCAAACCTGGATAACTCTGCAAACTTTGCCTCGTACTGGGACACCATCATGTTGTTATGTTCCAGTCTAATAAACTTCACCTCCTTCATATAACGAATACTTTCAGGAAAGTACTTGTCATTGAATAGTTTCAAACGTTTCCCAAGACATGTTGAGTGAAGTAGGCGGGTACGCTTCAGACTCCCACCAAGAATCCGCTTTCACCGCTGAACATAAAGGTTGTGAATGGAACCTTATGTTTCTTCGTGCATCCCAAGACATCGAATATCTTGGTAATTTGCTTGACCCACATTTTCGCCTTGATCGGATCCGGCTTTCCAATAAATTTTGGTGGTCCCAACTCCTTGAATCGCTTGGTTGTGATGCACCGCGCGTTGCTATCACTTCCACCGTATTTTGTACACGAAGTCTCCTCGTCTCGATTTTTTGCATGAACCGCAAAAAGCTCCTAAACATTCCATCATTCATCGCTTGCTCGGTAGTGTTATTTACAGGAGGAATGTTGCCTTCTTCTGTTGTACGCTCTCCGGTTTGTGACTAAAGGTTGTTCCACGCCTCATACACTCCATTGTTAACGCTTCTCAAGCAGCCCATTCTTAAATCGCCATAAAACAAGGGTTAATTAAACAAATTAACATATCACATAATATCCCTATATTATGACCGACCAACAAATAAGCTTAGATAGGACACACTAGCGAAGGATTTACTCATCTCTCCCCTCTTAGTTCTATTCCTCGATCTCCGCCAGAGACCATATCCCTAAGCTTTGATACCAATTGTGAAGCCCCCAAAATAGGCATACAACACCTATTCTGAGTCGTCAAATACATGGTATAAAAAGCAAACTACAATTTCAATAATACAATTGTCGTGCAAAATACGATAACACATATTGTGAGTTTAAATACAAATATTGTCTTCTAAACAATATCCACACTCAAATAAGTCCTCATTACAATTATTCAAACACTATTTTATAGAAATAGTGAGGACTGCTAAAACATCTTTCTAAAACCATCACTCCATACCCCGACTAGATCCTGCTATGTTCTCACCTCCTGAAAAGAAAAATGGAACAAAAAGAAAAAGGGTGAGCTCAACTAGCCTAGTAAAGAATATTATGACTAAGATAATATACAACAAATTATCATTAGTTTTCAACAGGTAAAAATCTGATAAAATACAATAGACAACAAGTTTTAGATCAACAACTGCAATGAAACAAAACAATCCATTTAGAAGAGTCAAGTAGAGAATGAGTTCTACTATATTCTAAGATTTAAAAGTCCATCATCAATATTTTATCCCGTAACAACAATCAATATACATCTTTAATCAAATATTCATCTTTGCACTCATGTGCCAAAGATATTCATTTGTATCACCAATTAAGTCATGTTCATCTCAACACCTGCTCATCTTTACACTACGGCCAAAGATATTCATCAGTTAATCATTCATCTTTGCACACTAAAGCCAAAGATATTCAGTAATATCATCATTTAAGAATGAGGATGATGAAAATTATTTTAAAGAAAATGAATCCAGTGAGACAGAAGGACAAATAGTAGGGATTCGTATAACAGTTTATCCAAGATCAATAATACTTCATAATAACCAATTGTGAAGCAGAATTCAAAAATAAAGATCAAAACATGGATACAATCAAAGATAGTAGCCATAATAGACATCTTGGACAAAAAGAAAAAATTTTATTTTTCGGTGAATAGTGCCGTATTCGTGAATAGTGCCGTATACGTGAATAATAACCCCGACACAAAAAGTTCCAAATTTGATAAAAAGTTCAGACCAATATTTCGGCATAATGATATTGAAAGAAATAATATCTTTACGAAGAAAATAACATCCCTTACCTCAAAATAACCGTACTTCTGACTGAATTTCGGATATAGTGCTGGCAAAGAAACTTGCATTGAATAGCAACTCTCAATGTATCAAAATACTCACAAAAATACGCCGATAATCTGTAGAGAAAGAAAAACTTGTTTTTCGTGTGATTTTTAATTCTAACCTAAGCGCCGATTTATATAGAAAATGCTAGAACGCCATAGGAGACTAAAATAATAAAATAATAATATTCTTTTTCTTTCTTCTACGCCAACCTTCACCAACCAAGCTAGCCAACTTGGAACCAAAAAAATAGCAGCCCACATGTTTAAAACAAAAGTGGGTCCCTCCCAATTTTAATAAAAATCATTTTATTTTTTGAAACTTCAGTAATTCATAGAAAATAGCCCGTTTATCAGGAAAATACGAATTTTATGTCCATTCCACACGAAATCGAATTCTCTACAACTTTTGTAGCTTTGAGTTTTTCCAAATTCCAAACAAAAAATATCCGAAATCCACAAACGGATGATTTTTAATACCTTTATTCCGATAAAATACGATAAAACACCTCAGCATTAATTCCTTCATTTATAACCACATAAAATAAATAAATCCATCATTTATATCCACATCAAATAAATATTTCCTTATCATATAAATCAATAATTAATTATTCACAAATAATATTACAGAATCACAATTATGACAACCAGGCCGTTCCCAAGAAAGAGGGGGCTTTCCAATAAGGATTTTTCCTTACTGGCGCACAATTAGGTGACCAAACCTCTGCTTGACAGAACTTTCTAGACATTTCCAATAATGCTATATAATAATATTATTCAAATAATATGAATTATTGATCTGATAATGGGAAATATTGTGTAGTGACAATTATTAAAACAACAATAATATAAAATATCAACGCAAAGAATTATTGAATCAATAAAATAAAATATCGAAGCAAGAATTATCGTAATAATTATCGAGTAGTGCCTTCTTACGTAAGAATCAATAATTCAAAAATAATGCACAATGCTGTGTACATCAGACAACAACGCCACGTATTTTACTTTTTAACCACCGAGTATTCCAACAATTGTTAATTCGTGAATAATTACGCCGTTATTATAAAAACTCAAATTTGTCATTTTCTTCATCCGACAGCTTATTACATTATGGGGCCCATAAATGGTCACGCTGGTGCATTGCGGATATTCTCGACAAAAAGAATATTCCACGACCAAACAAATATTCTCCGATAACAATGATTATTTTATAACCACTTGCTTATTTTGCAAAATTTGCACATTTCCCCCATAACCAAAGTATTATATCAAATTAACTCCATATTATTTCAAGGTAATAAATAGAGAAAATTCAATTTTATTTATAATAAGTTGGGGACTTACAGAATTGGTGAGAATGAAAGAAGAATGAGCTTCTATTTATAGGAAAATATAGTTTTGATAATTTCACGTTTTGGGGCTCAAAATATTACAGTATAATACCTTCATCTTTTTCTTCATTTTTAATTTAGCCATGCAAGTATTATCAATCTTGCACCACCTCCCCTAATAGTAAATGCAGGTGAATCAATAGTACACACATGTGAACAAATAGTTATAAGCATGTGAATTAATAGCAATTAATTGCTCATTTATCCGATTAATTACCCGATTGGTCAATATAGCCTCCAGACATCCATTATTATCGAAATAGATGTCGATTTCCACTAACACTAATAATCCCAACATAATGGAAATATCAATTTCATCTTTAATCAACACGAACTTATTCATCATTAATATTATAACTCACAATATTTAACAACCAGATCATTCCCAGGAAAGAGAGGGTTTTTCGATAAGGATTTCTCCCTATTGGCGCGCAATTAGGTGACCAAACCTCTCCTTGATAGAACTTTCTAGACATTATCAATATTGCAAATAATAATATGAATAACTTTGTTGTCTCAATTATTGATTTAATAATATAAAATATTATATAGATGATACTGTGACAATTATTGAATCAATAATGTGAAAGATATTATGCATCAATTACTGTAGCAATAATTAAGTATAACTGAGTGACTTCTCACGTAAGCATCAATAATCAATACTGTGGGCTACTATGTAACTACGCGTATTACTGTACTTTTACCACCGGGTAGTTCAACGGTAAAACGTTCTCTATTATTTTTATAAAAAGATAATTCTATCGTTTTCTAACTACGATAATAATTTCGTTGTGGGGTCCACCAATGATTGTATCGTCGTACGAATATTCCCTGTTAAAACGAATATTCCCCGACCAATCGAATATTATATAACCACTGGCTTACCTTGCAAAATTTGTAAATAATACCCATAACTATAACATTATATCAAATCCACACCATAATATTCAAAAATATATTTGGAGAAAAAATTAATCTTTATTCATAAAAGTTGGGGTCTTACAACCTCCCCTTCTTATGAAATTTCGTCCCTCAAAATTAGGGTGCGACACGGTATGTCAAGAGGTGAGGATACCTTGACTTCATTTCAGATTCTAACTCCCAGGTCATTTCCTCAACATCGTGGTTTCTCCACAAAACTTTGACTTGAGGTATAACCTTGAGCGTAGAATATGATCTTTCTTATCAAAGATTTTAATAGGTACATCCTCATACGTTAAATCTTCCGCTATCTCATCCGGTTCTAATTCAATAATGTGGTTCGGGTCTTTCACATATTTACGTAACATAGATACGTGAAAAATGTTATGAACACGAGACATACTTAGCGGTAAGGTGAGTCTATAGGCCACAGTTCCTACTTGATCGAGGATTAAAAATGGGCCAATGAATCGAGGATTGAGCTTTCCTCTCTTTCCAAATCTCATAATTCCTTTCCATGGAACAACACGTAACAACACATGATCTCCAATATTGAATTCCACAACCTTTCGATGAAGATCAGCATAACTCTTTTTTCGATCTTGTGAGATTTTTATACATTGTCGGATCGTTTAAATATTTTTTGTAGTCATACGTACCAACTCCAGTCCCAACAATGTTGCTTCACCCATCTCATCCTAGCATACTGGAGAACGACACTTTCTTCCATACAACGCCTCAAATGGAGCCATGCCAATACTTGCTTGATAACTATTGTTGTAGGAAAACTCCACCAATGGTAAGAACTTGTCCCAACTTCCTTTGAAGTCAAGGACATAGAGTCTTAATAAATCTTCAAGAGTTTGAATAGTCCTTTTCGACTGCTCATCCGTTTGAGGATGATATGCCAAACTAAATCGTAAATTCGTGCCCATAGCTTTTTGCAAACTAACCCAAAATTGTGAAGTGAATCTTGGGTCTCGATCAGAAACTATGGATACTGGCATACCATGCAATCTTACAATCTCGTTTATGTACATATGAGCAAGACGTTCAAGTGTATAAGTTTCTCGTATTGGTAAGAAATGAGCAGACTTGGTCAATCTATCAACAATGACCCAAATCACATCTATGCCTTGAGAAACCTTTGGAAGACCAGTAACGAAATCCATGGTAATGTGCTCCCACTTCCATTCTAGAATTTCAAGTGGTTGCAATGGACCTTTTGGCACTTGATGCTCCGCTTTGACTCGTTGATAAGTTAAACACCTTGAGATAAAATCCACTATCTCTCTCTTTATATTGCTCCACCAAAATGTATGTCGAAGATCACGATACATTTTGGTACTCCCAGGATGGATTGCAAACGGTGTGTTGTTCGCCTCCATCATGATTTTATACTTCAAGTCAGAATCGTTAGGAACACAAAGTTTGGAGTTGACTCGAAGTATTCCTTCTTCATCGATTCTTGCTTCCGGAACAGCACCTTCTTGCACTTTCTTCCTCATACTCATCAGCTCCAGGTCTGTAGCTTGAGCAGCTTTAACTTTATCGATTAAAGTCAATTCTACTCATATTATTTGACATTATCACGTGGGTCCCTAGAGTCTTTAACTCTATCTCTATCATTTGTAAGTCATATGAAATGAGTCTTATCGCACTCGTAAACGCATATGATCTTCTACTCAATGCGTCAGCTACCACATTCACTTTTCCACGATAATATTGAATGGTATAGTCATAACCTGCAACAGCTCGAGCCAACGTCTTTGGCGCATAATACGTTCGTTTGGGGTGGAAAAATATTTAAGGGTTTTAGAAATGGGTTTTGTACTGGGGTCAATACAAAATTTGATTTCACGCTCTAAGGGTAGGCTAAGAAGTTCTTCAAGAATACGTTAGGAAATTTATTAACGATAGAAATATCATTCAAAATTGTGACTCTCATCAAAGACTTGGATAGCATATGTAATGAAGGTTTCTCATAACGGAGTTTAAACCGATAAGTAAAAGTCTAATTTCTCCAGAGATAAATTTAAACGTTGAGCGCAAGTAGAAGAAATAAAAGAGTGGGTAGAACCGGTATCTAATAAGGTATATACTTCACTAGAGTTTATGATAAGCTTACCCGTGATGACCTCGTTTGGGTTCCTTGCTTTCTGGGAGGTCACAACAAATGCTCTCCCTTGAACTACTGGTTTTGACTTATTTGGGATGGCATTTGGTGTCACCATCCCAATTGGACTTGGCTTCCCAATACGAAAAAATCTAGCTAGGTGACCTTCTCTTCCACAATTGTAACACATTTTGGACTGCTACGCACAGTTTAGACTGATGTGTAGCCCCTCCACATTTGAAGCATATGATAGGTGGTCGTTCTCCTTCCTTAACAACGGATGCTGGTTATGACGTCTTTCCATCATTTTTGAATCACCTCTTCTTGAAATGTCCACTTTTATTGTCTTGGCCATGATTACCACCGAAGTGGTTACCATTTCTAGCATGTTGATTCCCTCCACGTTTGTTGTCACCACTTCGATGAATGTTACCACTGGTATTATCATTTTGTCGGCTACTTTCTCTTGGTTGGGTTGACTCGTTATCGCGCTCTAATAACTGAGCCCTATTTACAACATCTGAATACAAACACAGTTTGTGAGAAATTAAGTATTGACGCATCTCGGGTTTCAAACCTCTTAGAAACATCCATGTCATTCTCTCGTCATTATCAACCAAGTGGGACTCAAACCGGGACAACTCGGCAAACTTAGTTTCGTACTGTGACACGGTCATATTGTTCTAGCTCAGCTTGATGAACTCTACCTCCTTCATGTGACGAATACTTTCGGGAAAGTACTTGTCGTTGAATAGTTCTTGGAACTTCTCCCAAGACATCTTCAGTGCGGCTGGTTGAGTACGCTTTACCGATTCCCACCAGTAATCTGCCTCTCCTCGCAACATAAAGGTGGCAAAGGGAACCTTTTGCTCCTCGAAGCATCCCAAGACATCAAATATCTTGGTGATATGCTTTATCCACGTCTCCGCCTTAAGTGGTTTTGGCTCTCCAATAAACTCCGGTGGTCCCAGCTCCTTGAACTGTTTAGCGGTGACCGTCCGAGAGTTACCAGTGTTTCCACCTGCATTTTGAACAGGAGTCGTTCTCGCCTGATGTTGAATGAATTGCATAAAGCCTCTAAACATCCCATTGTTCATCATTTGGTCAGCGTTGTTGTTTTCCTGAGGATTATTGCCATCCTGATGGACACTATCCTAGGTATTGATCGTTGGTGACTCAACGGTCTCATGTGCTTCATTGATTATCTCAATATTTTCGGATGCCATTTTCAAATACTACCACAAAACAAGGGTTAATTGATTTGTCACATGTTATCCCTATACTCTGACCGACCAAATAAATACCAAATAAACTTAGGTAGGTCATACTAGCGAAGGAATTCCCGTCTCTCCCCTCCTATTTCTTGTCTCACATCTCAGCCAGGGATCATATCCCTAAGCTTTGATACCAACTGTGACGCCCCCAAAATAGGTATACATCACCCATCTTGAGTCGCCAAATACATGGTACAAAATTCAAATACAACTTAATAATACAATTGTCGTGTAAAATATGACAAAACATAAACTGAGAGTTTTAATACGAATATTGTCTTCTAGACAATATTCAACTCAAATGGAGTCCTCAATACATTTATTATCACACTATTTCATAGAATAGTGAGGACTACTAATGCTATCATCTGGACCGTCACTCCGTTCCTCGACTAGTCTCAGCTACGTTTTCATTTCCTGAAGAGAACAATGAAAGCAAAAGGGTGAGCTCAACTAGCCCAGTAAGAAATATTATGACTAAGATAATGCATAATAATTTATCGTTAGCCTTCAACAGTGTTAAACTGATAAAATATAACAAACATAAAGTTTAACTGCAGCGGAATAAGCAATCCATTAGAAGAGTCAAGTAGAGCATAAAATCTACTATCTTCTATGATTAAAAAGGTTTTTCATCACTTTTATCACTGAGACTCGACTTAATAAATAATCCACATCATCGAATTACCCCCCTCGCTCACGGCCAAGGATATTCTTTAGTATCACGACCACAAATTATCCATGCACTACGGGCCAAGGATATTCGTTTATTCATCAATGGTCATGATCATGCCAACAACTGTCCATCAATGCACTACGGGCCAATGAGGACTTTTACAACATCATTTGTAACATTACGGTCATGATTATACCGAATAATCCCTGGTCATAATCATACCAAGTCCATCTATGCACTACAGGCCACGGATGACTTTCAACATAATATAAACATGAGGATGATGACAATGATATAAGAATTCAATAAAACAAGTTCAAGGATAAATTTTTAAAGATTTATAATTTAATTTATCCAGAATTCAATATTGTCCAAATTGTCAACATGGTATTGCTTTGTGGAGTAAAATTCAAGAATGATAATGTATCAAAAATGATTTGGACCGAAAAGAAATCAATTGTTGTTATGAATAGTACTCCGAGTGAATAGTACCCGAGTGAATAGTACCCCATGAATAGTACTTCGAGAATAGTACTCCGTGAATAGTACTTTGTGAATAGTACTCATGAATAGTACTTTGTGAACAGTACTTTGTGAATAGGACCCGTGAATAGTACTTTTGTGAATAGTACCGTATAAATGAATAGTACTCATGGACAGTACTCGGCATGAAAAACTTAAAATTTAACAAGAATGTGCAAAAAATATCCTTGTGAAGCGATACTAGATGAAGCGCAAATTTCAAGAATATTCTAATAATTTCATAGAATATAGAAGCAATACTTTAACCGAATGATGGTATAATCAGGAATACGAGACGAAATAATATTACTCATATAATACAGAGTATAGAAGAAAATATTATTCCTATGAATACTAAACAAAATAATATCCCTTACCTCAGAAGAAGACTGGATACTCTCTTCTACTTTCTCTCTAAAGCTTCTCTCTCTATAAATGCTCTTGTGAGTCTTAGTGAATTTGTGAGAATGAAAGAAGAATGTGCTTCTATTTATAGGAAAATATAGTTTTGATAATTGCACGTTTTGGGGCTCGAAATATTATAGTATAATACCTTCATCTTTTTCTTCATTTTTAATTTAGTCATGCAAGTATTATCAATCTTACACCACCTCCCCTAATAGTACATGCATGTGAATCAATAGTACACACATGTGAACAAATAGTTATAAGCATGTGAATTAATAGCAATTAATTGCTCATTTATCCTATTAATTACCCGATTGGTCAATATAGCCTCCAAACATCCATTATTATCAAAATAGATGTCGATTTCCACTAACACTAATAATCCTAACATAATGGAAATATCAATTTCATCTTTAATCAACACGAACTTATTCATCATTAATATTATAACTCACAATATTTAACAACCAGATCATTCCCAAGAAAGAGGGGGATTTTTCGATAAGGATTTCTCCCTATTGGCGCGTAATTAGGTGAACAAACCTCTCCTTGACAGAACTTTCTAGACATTGTCAATATTGCAAATAATAATATGAATAACTTTATCGTCTCAATTATTGATTTAATAATATAAAATATTATGCAGATGATATTGTGACAATTATTAAATCAATAATATGAAAGATATTATGCATCAATTACTGTAGAAATAATTGAGTATAACTAAGTGACTTCTCACGTAAGCATCAATAATCAATACCGTGTGCTACTATGCAACCACGCGTACTACTGTACTTTTACCACTGGGTAGTTCAATAGTTTGACGGTAAAACTTCCGCCATTATTTTTATAAAAAGATAATTCTGTCATTTTCTAACTACGATAATACTTTCGTTGTGGGGTCCACCAATGATTGTGCCGTCGTACGAATATTCCCTGTTAAAATGAATATTCCCCAACCAATCGAATATTATATAACCACTTGCTTACCTTGCAAAATTTGTAAATAATACCCACAACTATAACATTATATCAAATCCACACCATAATATTCAAAAATATATTTCGAGAAAAAATTAATCTTTATTCATAAAAGTTGGGGTCTTACAGATGTCATATATCAATGACAGTGCGCACGAGGATTTCAAGCTAAAAATAGCTTGTTATTCAATTGAGTCGGGACTGACTCGACATACTATAAGTCGAGACATCGTGTCGATTCTAGCGAATGAGAAGCATGAGAATGCGGTTAAGCAGTATTAGGAGTTAGAACGGTAAAGATTTTTGTGTAGTGACGTAAAACCCTCTTTTGTATAATTAAAGGGTAGTCTTTTTGTAAATCCCAATTTTTGTGAAAGTCAATCGCGGGATATAAATGTAATAGTTTTGGCTACGGAAAGCAAAATGTAAATAGTCTTGAACTATAAAAAAAGCATATTAATATAATGAAGTTTTTTATTTAATGTGCTTTGTTGTGTATGAGTTATTATTCAGTTGTTCAGTGTGACGCCCCCAAAATTAGGTATACATCACCCATTCTGAGTCGCCAGATACATGGTACAAAATTCAAATACAACTTCATTTATGCAACTGTTAAGCTGTCATATAGAATACGACCACAGTTAACTATGAGTTTTAATACAAATGTATATAACTCTTATGGTGCCTCGACCACAACCTTACAATGGTACTTACATAAAAGTATAGTCAAAAACTGTTTTAGAAATTAAAATCTTTGGGAAGTACTCAAGGAAACCTTCGTACATGAGAGGTCATGCGTCTAGGTTATAATAGATATCATATGTCCACAGAATTATCCTTGGTTAACCCAAAAGTCCCCAAAGAAAAACAAGAAGATTACTATCATCTTCTTTCCAATGGTGAATCTTCTCTTGACATATAAATATCTCCGTTGTCTCTAAGTGAAAATTATATTTCACATAAACCCCAAGATCATATAGGTAGTGCTCGTAGATATATTCAGCAAGTGGATGTGCACAACCTTGTCTTATGAGAACATGAGGTTGTATGTCATTAGACATCTTGTATGATAGTGGCAAAACTCCCTTCCAAAGTTGGGTTCGCCTCACCCTATTTGATTCACCAAATATAACTACTAAATGTTGTATAGAATACAACACACTTTTCTATACTATTTAGGGAGAACCTCCACAGCTAGAGACTACTGTTCTATTCCCCTTTTATCCCCGCTCGATCCGGAAACACTCTTACGACAACACTCTTATTACCTGAAAAGAAGTGTGAAGCAGAAAGGGTGAGCACAACTAGCCCAGTAAAGAATATCATGACTAAAGCTAATTTACACTGTCAATAGCCTTCATCATTAATAAATCAGAGATTTAGAACATATGGTAGATGATAAAAGTTTTCAACCATAGTTGCAGTGGAACGAGCAATCCATTAGAAGAGTCAAATAGACCATCAGGTCTTTTATCTTCTCCATGTTAAAAGTCCACCAATAATGTTTTATCCCTGTAACATCAATCAACAATTCCTGTCCACAATCATATGAATAACTCATAATCATAATTGTGATTCTAAATTCCTCTTCGCACCCAGGACGAAGATAATTTTCATCACCTATCTTCACTTGAAACATCAAAAATAATGGTTATACCAAATCACAATTCTTGTTCATAATCATACTAATAAATTCATCTTTGCACTACAGCCAAAGATATTCATTAACAATTCATCTTTGCAATACAAGCCAAAGACATACAACTATATTTTAGAAAAGTCAGGTAGAGCATGATATCTACTATCTTCTACAAATTAAGAGTGTATAACCAATATTTTATCGCTGAGACTCAGCTTAATAAATAATCCACATCATCGAATTATCCATACACTACGGCCAAGGATATTCGTTAGTATCACATCCATGAATTATCCATGCACTACGGCCAAAGATATTCATTATTATCACATGAATTAATATTTCATCGCTGAGACTCAGCTCAATAATTAATCCACATCATCGAATCATCCCTGCACTACAGGCCAAGGATATTCATTAGTATCACGACCACGAATTATCCATGCACTACAGGGCAAAGATAATCATGTTTTCATCAATGGTCCTGATCATGCCATAAAATAATTCATCTTTGCACCCTTGGCCGAAGAGAATCCATAGCCATAATCATACCAAAAAGCGCCCATCGAGTGCACTACGGCCAATGAGGACTTTTTCCACATCATTTGTAACATTACGGGCCATAATTATACCGAATAATCCCTGGTCATAATCATACCAAGTCCATCTACGCACTACAGGCCACAGATGACTTTCAACATAATATAAACATGAGGATGATGACAATGATATAAGATTTCAATAAAAAAAAGTTCAAGAATTAATTTATCCAGGAACTAATAACGTCCAAATTGTCAACATGATACTTCTTTGTAGAGTAAAATTCAAGAATGCTCAAAAGAATATTTCCATGAAAAGATACTGGATGAAGCGCAAATATCAAGGATATTCCATTAATTTCATGGAGTATAGAAGTCAAAACTTCAACCAACTGAGTATAATAAAGAATGCAATAACAAAAGAAATCACCATACATGCGGTATTTCGCATAGACAGGTTATTCCAACAAAATAATAAATAAAGAAACTAGGTCAGGCAAAATTCGCACCGACAGGATGTTCCAACAGAATAATAAAGAATGGAATAACAACAGAAATCACCATGCATGTGGTACTTTGCGTAGATAGGTTATTCCAATAGAATACTAAATAACGGAACCAGGTCAGACGTAATACGCACTGACAGGATATTCCAACAGAATAATAAATAACGGAACCAGTGTCCCAGTAAAATGCATGTACAAAGATATTCCAATGTAATAATAAATAATGGAACCAGTCCCCAGAAAACGCACGTGCATGTGATATTCCAAATGTAATAATAAAGAATGGAATAAATGTAAGAATTTGACCAAGTATAGGGTAGCTCACAGTATAAAGTTATTCCAGCAGAATAATAAATAATGGAATAATGTAAGTTCTCTTCATGAATACAAAAGAAATAATACCCTTACAAGTACAACAAATAATATCCCTACGATTACAACAAATAATATCCCTACCTTAAAAAGAAAAGTATTCAATCGGTAGGGTGGGAATATACTTGAAGAAAACTTCAGACTACGCTCAAAGCTTTCTTAAACTCTAAAGAAATACACTCAAGATTATAGAAGAAGAACTCTCTATAGTTTCTCTCTAGAGTTTCAAATAAATTCTTAAGAAATAATGAAGGAATGAGCTTCTATTTATAGAAGAAGCATAGTAACTAATTCATGAATTAAGCCTAGATTGATTTACTTTAATCTAACGGTCCATATTTAAAGAAAAATCTTTTAAATAAAATATAATATATTTTATTTATAATCTAATAAAATGAATAACTTTATAAAAGATTTTACTATGCAAACACTATGCAGAGCACTATACAAACACTATGCATAATAAAATATAATATATTCTAATTATTGTCTAATAAAACAAATAACTTTATAAAAGTATTCTATTTTATATAAAAAGATTTTACTATTAGCCTAATAAAACGAATAACTTTATAAACGTATTCTGTTTTATATAAAAAGTTTTTCTATTTTATTACATTAATAATACTAATAAAACAAAACTGAGTGACTTCTCACGTAAGCATCAATAATCAATACTGTGTGCTACTATGCAACCACGCGTATTACTGTACTTTTAACACCGGGTGTTTCAACAGTTAACGGTAAAACTTCCGCCGTTATTTTCATAAAAAATATTTTTGTCGTTTTCTCAATCCGACAATAATTCTGTTGTGGGGTCCACCAATGATTGTACCATCGTACGGATATTCCCCGACTAATCAAATATTTCCCGACACAACGAATATTTTATATCAACTTGCTTACTTTGCAAAAAAAAAATTCACATATTACCCTTAACTTTAAACTTTTATCAATTTAACTATATACCAAAATAGAAAAATTGAATACTTTTATTTCATAAAATTCGGGGTCTCACATTTAGCGACTAATAACTAAGTAAACAAATAAGTAATAATGGAACTTTATTTATTTAAGCAGAAATGCCGCCAAGAAGAAGACAATGTAATCAAGAGGCGAAATCGCATAACGATAATCAAGGGGGTCCAAATAATCCTATGCATGAGTTCGTTAATTTATTAACGGCTGCACTTAACCAAACCGAGGGTAGAGTACCCGCGGGACCTAGGGTATCCTGAATGACTACCTTTAAAGAATTTAAAAGCGTAGGTCCGCCTGAGTTCAAAGGAACGACAGACCCAATGGAGGCCCAGACATGGGTCAAGTAAATAGAAAAGGCGTTTGTGATTACAAACATAGCTGAGGCGCAAAAGACTTCTTTTGTGACCTACATGATGAAGGGGGAAGCCAACTACTGGTGGGAGGCTCACCAGGGTGGGGCTAGAACTGATGTTGTTATATGGGAGCAGTTCAAGAAGGTATTCTTCGAGAACCACTTCCCTACTAGCATGCAAGGGCGTATGGAGATTAAGTTCCTAGAACATAAACAGGGGGACATGATGGCTCCCCAATATGTGGCCAAATTCAATGAATTGTCAAGGTTTGCTCCACACCAAGTGGACACGGAAGAGAGGAAGGCTCGTAGGTTTGAGCAGTGCCTGAAACCCTGGCTCTATAGTAGGATTTTGGTTTTCCAGAGTGCTTCCTATGGGACCATTCTGGAAAAAGCGATTATAGTAGAGGGTGGTAGTGAGACGTTGACCCAATACCACAAAAAAGAAAGAATAAGAGTAAGGGAGAGGGAGGAACCAAGGCAGAGGGTGCCAGTGGTAGTGGCAGTATGTCAAAACGGAAAAGTTTTAACTCCGGGAATACTGGGGTTACACAAGAAGATCCTAAACGTAGGATGGAGGCATGTAAGACGTGCGGGAAGACTCATCTGGGAGTCTGTTTAAAGGGGAAATTGGGTTGTTATAATTATGGGCAGGAAGGTCACATAGCACCCAACTATCCTAATCCTAAGAAAAGTCGTGGCTGTTTTGTTTGTGGGTCGATGGACCACATGGCAAGAAATTGCCAAAAGAAGGGGTTAGAGGGTAGTAAGGGTTCTGGTAGTGGTAAGTTAGCCATTACTGGACCAACACCATCATTGGGTAGACCCTCAGCCCGAACTTTTAATATAACTGTCCAAGATGCGGTTGCATCAGCGGATGATAGAAGCAGGTATCATTCCAGTCAATGAAATAAATGCTTATGTGTTATTTTACTCGGGTGCTACTTGTTCTTTTATAGCATGTGGATTTGCTAAACAACTCAGATTAAACCCTGAGAAGCTAGAAATACCTTTAGACGTTAAAGTAGCAAACGAGGAAATAATTCCCATTGAACACATTCATAGGAATTATTTCGTAGATATTAGGGGTAACAGATTATCGGTAGATCTTTTACCAATAAGGTTAAGAGAATTTGATTAATTCTAGGTATGGATTGGTTAATTAACCATAGAGCGATAATAGATTGTCATAGAAAAAGTGTAAACCTAAGGTTTTCTAAGAAACCTGAGGTGGTGTTTTACGGTAATAAATCACCGGGACGCTCTTGTTGTCTAACCATGACACAAGCTAGGAGGATGTTGAAAAAGGGGTGTAAGGGTTACCTGTGTCATGTTATGGATCCCCAAAGAGTGGGAGTAACATTGGAATAGATACCGGTAGTACAAGATTTTGCGGATGTATTTCTGGAGGAGTTACCCGGTATTCCGCCAGATAGGGATGTAGAATTTGTGATTGATTTGCTGCAAGGTACGACACCAGTTTCTAAGGCACCATACAGGATGGCGCTAGTAGAAATGAAGGAGTTAATGGCGCCAGTAGTTTACTATGTGTAGTACATGTTAAGTTGTAAAGTTGCATTATGTGATACATAGAGGAATTCGAATCGAGATGTATAAAATTATACAGTAATTCGAATAGAATGAATCATAACATAATTTGATTCAAGGGTATGTAATTGATTCAAGTTAAGATATCATTAAAAGAATTATTTTCAAAGGAGATTGAAAAAGTTTAAATTATTCCGCATATTTTTATAACATTGAATATGATGTAATACAGGAATAGTAAATGACCAAGATTAGAAACTTATAAAAGTTTGGGGTCATTGTGCAGAACCTCGAAATGGAAAGAATTTATATTCTAATTTGTAATAAGCAAAGTTATATTCATTAAGTTATGAATAAATGATATAAATAGTTGAACAATAGTAGTATCGTGGCTGACCGGATCCGAGGTTCGAAGGGACCTGGATTTGGGGGCGTCACACTTGTAGTATTTAGTGATGCGTCACACAGAGGTTTAGGGTGTGTGCTGATGCAACATGGGAAAGTGATTGCTTATGCATCACGATAACTCAAAGATTATGAGAAGAAGTATCCTACTCATGACCTAGAGTTAGTCGCGGTAGTTTTTTGTGACGCCCCCAAAATTAGGTATACATCACCCATCTTGAGTCGCCAGATACATGGTACAGAATTCAAATACAACTTAATAATACAACTGTCATGTACAATATGACAAAACATAAACTGTGAGTTTGAATATAAATATTGTCTACTAGAGAGTATAAAAACTCAAAAGAAGTCCTCATTACAATTATTGTCACACTATTTAACAGAATAGTGAGGACTACTAATACTATCATCTGGTCCATCACTCCGTTCCCCGACTCGTCCCAACTATATTCTCATTTCCTAAAGAGAACAATGAAAGCAAAAGGGTGAGCTCAACTAGCCCAGTAAGAAATATTATGACTAAGATAATGCATAATAATTTATCGTTAGCCTTCAACAGTGTTAAACTGATAAAATATAACAAACATAAAGTTTAACTATAGCGGAACAAGCAATCCATTAGAACAGTCAAGTAGAGAATAAAATCTACTATCTTCTGTGGTTTAAAAGGTTTTTCATGACTTTTATCATTTGAGACTTTTAATAAATAATCCACATCATCGAATCACCCCGCACTACGTGACCCAAGGATATTCTTTAGTATCACGACCATAAATTATCCATGCACTATAGCCAAGGACATTCGTGTATTCATTAATGGTCATGATCATGCCAACAATCGGCCCATCAATGCACTACGGGCCAATGAGGACTTTTACCACATCATTTGTAACATTACGATCATGATTACAACCGAATAATCCTCGGTCATAATCATACCAAGTCCATCTATGCACTACAAAAGCCACAGATGACTTTCAACATAATATAAACATGAGGATGATGACAATGATATAAGAATTCAATAAAAACAAGTTCAAGAATTAATTTATCCAGAACCGATAACGCCCAAATTGTCAACATGATATCGCTTTGTAGAGTAAAATTCAAGAATGCTCGGAAGAATATTTCTATGAAAAGATACTGGATGAAACGCAAATATCAAGGATATTCCACTAATTTCATGGAGTATAGATGTCAAAACTTTAACCAACCGAGTATAATAACGAATGGAATAACAAATGAAATCACCATGCATGCGTACTTCAGATGTACAAAGTTATTCCAACAGATTAATAAGTAATCGGAACAAAGTCAAAGTAAATTAAGACCGACAAGATGTTCTTCTAATAATAATAAAAAGCGGAACCAGTCCGCGTAAATGCATGTATGTGATATTCCAATGTAATAATAATAAAAGAGAATTCAGTCCCGCCAGAACGCATGCATGTGATATTCAAAGAATAATAATAATAAAGACAGAACTAGGTCCAAAAGTAAACGAACGCATGCATGTGATATTTCAAATGTAATAATAATAAAGATGGAATATTAGAAGAATGTCACCAAGTATAGGGTAGTCCGCAGATATCTTTGGTTATTCCAAAGCAGAATAATAAAGAATAGAATAACAAAAGTTCTCTTCATGAATACAAAAGAAATAATACCCCTTACCGTAAAAGAAACTGAATATAAGAATAGGGAAGGAGCATAATACTTTTCTATAGCTTCTCTATAATTTCTCTCTCTAGAGTTTCAGTGAATTCGTAAAAAATAATGAAGGAATGAGCTTCTATTTATAGACAAATGGACTGCATAGTAACTAACTCATGAACGGTTGAGAGTGATTTACTTTAATCTGGTGGTCCATATTTAAAGCAAAATCTTTTAAATAAAATATAATATATTATATATATACATAACATGTGTTTTTTTAAAAAAAGTCACAGGATTCATCCCCTGAATCCAATATCAATTCAATTCTCTCTCTCTCTCTCTCTATATATATATATATATATATATATATATATATATATATATATATATATATATATATATATATAGTTAACAAAAGTTAATATATATATATATATATATATATATATAATAATACATTTTTCCACCGCATAATCCAACTCCTTTTTTCTTTGATTTTCTGTGAACCCCCCCCCCCCCCACCCCACCATACCATTTCACAACATGTGACAAAAATATATATATATATATATATAATACGTATATATATTTATATATATATAAAAAAAACTGAAACAACTTCTACCGACAGTTTTGACAATAATTGAATCAAATAGCGTGAGATACTATGCAACAATTACTATAGCAATAATTGAACAAAATTAAGTGACTTCTCACGTAAGCATCAATAATCAAAACCGTAAAGCATCTCAAGTAACTACGCCAGACTGGCGTATCATTATTTTTAACACGGTGTTTCAACAGATTAACAGTAAAACTTCCCACCGTTATTTTCATAAAAATTTTGTCATTTTCTAAATCCAAACAATAATTACATTTATGGGGTCCACCAATGATTGTGCCGTTGTATTTAATATTCTCGCTAAAACCAATATTCCCCACCAATCGAATATTATATAACAACTTGCGTACTTTGCAAAATTTATAAATATTACCCACAACTATAACATTATATCAAATTCATTCCATAATATAAAAATGATATTTTAAAAAATCATCTTTATTCACAAAAGTTAGGGTCTTACAACCTCCCTTCTTATGAAATTTTGCCTCGAAATTATTAGGTACGTACACGGTATGTCAAGAAGAGGTAAGGATACCTTGATTTCATTTCAGATTCTAACTCCCAAGTCATTTCCTCAACATCGTGGTTTTTCCACAAAACTTTGACTTGAGGTATAACCTTGGAGCGTATAATATATTCCTTCTTATCCAAGATTTGAACAGGAACCTCTTCATACGTCAAATCTTCCGCTATTTCGTCCGGTTCTAACTCAATAATGTGGTTCGGGTCTTTCACATATTTACGTAACATGGATATGTGAAAAATGTTATGAACACGAGACATGGATATCTTCAAGAGTTTGAATCGTCCTCTCTGACTGCCCGTCTGTCTGAGGATGATATGCTGAGCTAAATCGTAAATCTGTGCCCATAGCTTTTTGCAAACTAACCCAAAATCGTGAAGTGAATCTTAGGTCTCAATCAGAAACTATGGATACCCAAGATACCATGCATGCGATCTTACAATCTCATTTATGTACATACTGAGCAAGACGTTCAAGTGTATAAGTTTCTCGATCGGTAAGAAATTAGCAGACTTGGTCAATCTATCAACAATGACCCAAATCACATCTATGCCTTGAGAAACCTTAGGAAGACCCAGATAGCTTAAATCCATGGTAATGTGCTCCCACCCATTCTGGAATTTCAAGTGGTTGCAATGGACCTTTTGGTACTTGATGCTCCACTTTAACTCATTGACAAGTTAGACACCTTGAGATAAATAGCGCTATCTCTCTCTCTCTTCATATTGCTCCACCAAAATGTATGACGAAGATCATGATACATTTTGGTACTCCCAGGATGGATTGCAAACGGTGTGTTGTGCACCTCCATCATGATTTTATACTTTAAATCAGGGTCGTTAGGAACACAAAGTTTGGAGTTGACTCGAAGTATTCCTTCTTCATCGATTCTTGCTCCTAAGATAGCACCTTCTCAGACTTTCTTCCTCATACGCATCAGCTCCAGGTCTGTAGCTTGAGCAGCTTTAACTTTATCAATTAAAGTCGGTTCTACTCGTATATTCTCCATCATCAAATTGGTCCCTGGAGTCTTTAACTCTATCTCCATCCTTTGCAAGTCACACAAAATGGGCATTTATGTTGACAATATCGCATTCGTACTTGCATATGATCTTCTACTCAATGTGTCGGCTACCACGTTCGCTCTTCCAGGATGGTATTGGATGGTATGATCATAATCTTTCAACAGTTCAAGCCAACGTCGTTGTCGTATACTGAGTTCTTTTTTAGTGAAGAAATATTTGAGGCTTTTATGATCCGTAAATATCTCCACTTTCTCCCCATACAAGTAATACCTCCAAATTTTAAGTCCGAAGACAACAGCTGCCAACTCTAGATCATGGGTAGGATAATTCCTCTCATATTCTATGAGTTGTCTTGAGGCATAGGCTATGACTTTCCCATGTTGCATGAGAACACAACCCAACCCTTTACCCGAAGCATCACTATAGAAGACAAATCCCTCCGAGCCAGATGGTATTGTCAGAACAGGTGCTGAAATGAGTCTCCTCTTGAGTTCTTGAAAAGTCTTCTCACATTCTTCCCTCCAACCGAACTTTGTATCTTTCCGAGATAGCTGAGTTAATGGAGTAGCGATTCGAGAAAATCCTTCCACGAATCTCCGATAATAACCAGCTAAACCAAGAAAGCTACGATTTTGATCCATCGATTTAGGTTGCTCCCAGCTTTGAATAGCTTCAATCTTTGCCTGGTCAATAGATATTCCATGACTTGATACTACGTGCCCAAGGAATGCTACTTCCTCCAGCCAGAACTCGCATTTCTTTAACTTGGCATAAAGCTTGTATTCACGAAGCTTTTGGAGTGTCAGCCTCAAGTGTTGCTCATGATCTTAACGGCTTTTGGAATAAATAAGGATATCATCAATAAAGACGACCACAAAGTGATCCAAATATTCCTTGAATACTCGGTTCATCATATCCATGAAGGCAGCAGGAGCATTAGTCAATCCAAAGGACATGACTAGGAATTCATAATTCCCGTACCGAGTTCTGAAAGTCGTCTTTGGAATGTCATCGGTTCTAATCTTCAATTGGTGATATCCGGAACGAAGATCAATCTTTGAAAAAAAATTGGCTCCTTGCAACTGGTCAAACAGGTCATCAATACGTGGCAATGGGTACCTATTTTTGATGGTGACATGATTCAACTCCCGATAATCAATACAAAGTCGCATACTCCTATCTTTCTTTTTCACGAATAGAACAGGAGCACCCCAAGGAGAAGTACTAGGATGAATAAAGCCAATGTCTAACAATTCCTGCAGTTGGGTCTTTAACTCCTGAAGTTTAATAGGAGCCATTCGATATGGGGCTTTGGAAATGGGTTTTGTACCGGGTTCAAGGTCGATACAAAATTTAATTTCACGCTCTGGGGGTAGGCCAGGAAGTTCTTCAGGGAATACGTCAGGAAATTTATTAACAATAGAAATATCATTCAAAACTGACTTATTTTTGTTTAGATCTGTGACGTGGGCTAAGAAAGCTTGACATCCGTTTTTCAATAAACGAATAGCTTTATGGCTTGAGATGACCGTGATTGATTTAAATGGTTTGGTCGCTTGAATTCGCATAATAGGTTGATTAGGAATATGAAAGCTAATAACCTTACGAAAATAATCAATTTTTGCATGATGAGTAGTTAACTAATCAATCCCTAGAATCACGTCAAATGCAAGTATTTTCAATGAAATAAGATTGACAGGTAATGTGAGGGTACCGATTTGAATCAAACAAGACTTATAAACAGTGGATGTAATGAAGGTTTCTCCCAACGGAGTTTCCACAGATAAGTCAAAGTCTAATTTCTCCGGAGTCAAATTTAATCGTTGAGCGCAAGTAGGAGAAATAAAAGAATGGGTAGAACCGGTATCAAATAAAGTATAGACTTCGCTAGAGTTTATGATAAGCTTACCCATGATGACCTCATTCGGGTTCCTTGCTTTCTGGGAGGTCACAACAAATGCTCTCCCTTGCACTACCGGCTTTGACTTTTCTGGGACGGCCTTTGGTGCCTCCATCCTAGCTGAACTTGTCTTTGGTGAATGACAAAATTGGGTTAAGTGACATTATCTTCCACAATTATAACATGCTTTGGATGGCATCGCGCAGTTTGGACTGATGTGTCCCTCCCCTCCGCATTTGAAACATATGATAGGTGGTCGTTCTCCTTCCTTAACAACGGGTGCTGGTGCTAATGTCTTTCCATCATTATTGAATCTCCTCTTCTTGAAATGTCCATTCTTATTGCTTTGGCCCTGATTACCACTGAAGTGGTTACCATTTCTGTCCTGTTGATTCTCTCCACGCTTGTTGTCACCGCTTCGATGACTGCTCTCGCTGGTATTATCATTTTATCGGCTGCTCTCTTTTGGTTGCGTTGACTCGTTATCGCACTCCACTAACTGAGCCCTATTTACAACATCTGAATACAAACATAGTTATGAGAAATAAGATGTCGACGATATCTCCGCTTCAAACCTCTTAAAAACATCCGTCATTCTCTTCATTATCCGCCAAGTGGGACGAAGGGACAACTCAAAGAAACTTTGCTTCAGATTGCGACACTGGCCATATTATTCGTTCTAACTTGATGAACTCCACCTCCTTCATGTGATTTAATACTTTTAGGAAAGTACTTATCGTTGAATAGTTCTTGGAACTTCTCCCAAGACATTTCGGTCATGGCAAGAAGTTGAGTACGCTTCTACCGATTCCCACCAAGAATCGCCTCTTCTCGCAACATAAAGGCAAGAAAGGGAACCTTTTGCTCCTCGGAGCATCCCAAGACATCAAAAATCTTGGTGATCTGTTTTATCCATGCTTCCGCCTTAAGTGGTTTTGGCTCTCCAATAAACTCCGGTGGTCCCAGCTCCTTGAACTGTTTAGCGATGACCGTCCGAGAGTTTCCAGTGTTTCCACCTACATTTTGGATAGGAGCCGCTCTACTTTCATTGCATTGCATGAATTGCATAAAGCCTCCGAACATTCCATCATTCATCATTTGGTCGGTGTTGTTGTTTGCATGAGGATTATCGCCTTCGATGCATGCACATTATCCCGATTATTGATATGTGGTGAATCAACTGATCGCTTTGTGCTCCATTGCTATTCTCAACATTCTCGGATGTCATTTTCAGATACTGCCACAAAACAAAAGGTTAATTGACATGCAACATATTATCCCTATATTCTAACTGACCAATTAAATACCAAAAAAAACTTAGGTAGGTCATACTAGCGAAGGAATTCCCCGTCTCTCCCCTCCTAGTTCTAGTCTCACATCTTAGCCAGGGATCATATCCCTAAGCTCTGATACCAACTGTGACGCCCCCAAAATTAGGTATACATCACCCATCTTCAGTCGCCAGATACATGGTACAGAATTCAAATACAACTTAATAATACAACTGTCGTGTACAATACGACAAAACATAAACTGTGAGTTTTAATATAAATATTGTCTACTAGAGAGTATACAAACTCCAAAGAAGTCCTCATTACAATTATTATCACACTATTTAACAGAATAGTGAGGACTACTAATACTATCATCTGGTCCATCACTCCGTTCCCCGACTCGTCCCGCCTATATTTTCATTTTTCAAGAGAACAAAGTGAAAGAAAGGGTGAGCTCAACTAGCCCAGTAAGAAATATTATGACTAAGATAATGCAAAATAAATTATCATTAGCCTTCAACAGCGTTAAACTGATAAAATATAACAAACATCAAGTTTAACTGCAGCGGAACAAGCAATTCATTAGAAGAGTCAAGTAGAGAATAAAATCTACTATCTTCTATGGTTTAAAAGGTTTTTCATGACTTTTATCGCTGAGACTAAGCTTAATAAATAATCCACATCATCGAATTACCCCTGCACTACGGCCAAGGATATTCTTTAGTATCACGACTGTGACGCCCCCAAAATAGGTATACATCACCCATTCTGAGTTGTCAATACATGGTACAGAAACAACTACAACTTTATTATTACAACAGTAAAATTGTGAGTTTGAATACAAATATTATCTTTTAGACAATATCTATACTCAAATAAATCCTCATCACATTTATTGATACATTATTTTACAAAAATGGTGAGGACTACTAAACAACTCTCTCTAGAACCTTCATTCCATACCCCACTCGTACTCACTATATTCTCGCCTCCGAGAAGAAAAATGGAACAAAAAGGAAAAGGGTGAGCTCAACTAGCCCAAAGAAAGAATATTATGACTAAGATAATATACAACAAATTATTGTTAGTCTTCAACAGGAAAAATCTAATAGAATACAATAGACAACAAGTTTTGGATCAATATTCACAAATGAAAATAATAATTCATTAGAAGAGTTAAGTAGAGAATGCAAACTACTATCTTCTATGTATGAATTTAAAAGTTCATCGTCTATCTTTTATCCCTGTAACATCAATCAATATATATCTGGAATCAAATATTCATCTTTGCACTATAGGCCAAAGATATTCATCAGTTGGTCATGTTCATCTAAACACCTGTTCATCTTTGCACTACGGGCCAAAGATATTCATCAGAAATCATTCATCTTTGCACTACAGGCCAAAGATATTCAATAATATCATCATTTTAAGACTGAGGATGATGAAAAATATTTTTAAAGAAACGAATCCAGTGAAACAAAATGACAAGGATTAAGGATTCGTACTTTGTTTTATCCATATCCAAAAATACCTCAAAAATAATCATAGTGGTGTAAAATTCAAGAATGATCAAAACATGGATACAATCAAAACTAGTATCCACAATAAATATTTTAGACGAAAAGGGAAAAAAAATCGATGAATAGTGTTGTATTCGTGAATAGTGCCGTATACATGAATAGTAACTCCGACACCAAAAGTTCCAAATTTGATAAAAACTTCAGATCAATATGTCAACATAATGATATTGAAGAAATAATATCATTACGGAAAAAAAAAATATCCCTTACCTCGAAAGATAAGTACTTCTAGCTGAAACACCGAATATAAGCTATGACTTAAACACCTGCACCGTATAACAATACTCAAAATATACTCAAAATACTCACAAGAATACGCTCGATAATATAGAGAGAGAAAACTTCAGTTTCTGGTGTAATTTTCAATTCTAACCTAAGCACCCTATTTATAGGAAAATGCTTAGAACACCAAAGTAGAAAATTTAATAAATTAATATTATTTATTTTTCCACATCTTCCTACGCATCCAAGCATCCGAATTCAGGTCTCTAGCATATGTTAAAGATGCCCACCAAACACAAAAAAAACGTTTTCTTATTTAAATTATTTTAAACATCCAAAATTAATTATTTCGGAGCTTCGGAACTTCAATAATTCATAATAAATAGCCATTTTGTCAGAAAATTCGAATCTTGCGAATTTTTATAGGAAATTCCATTATCTACAACTTTGCAGAAGGAAGTTTTTTCAAATTCCAAAAAGAAATTGACTGAAATCTACAAACGGACAATTTTACAGGCTATAATCAAATTTCAGTCAAGAAATGGGGTCCACCGACACATAAAACATGATATTTTTGGTAACAAAAATACTCCTCCTCCACATATACTCATATATCCCACATTCATCGTAATAATATCATCATTATTATATTATTAAAATATTATAATATATTTAAATGAATTATTTTATCGTAAAAAGATAAAATTTTAATTTTCAACAATTGTCACATTAAAAATTTTCTCCATCTATATCCACATAAAATCAATATTTTCCTCATCATATGAATCAATAATTAATTATTCACAAATAATATTACAGAATCACAATATTGACAAACGCATAGCCTCCTCAGAAAGAGGGGGCTTTCAATAAGAATTTCTCCTCATCGCTCGCAATTAGGTGACCAAACCTCTCCTTAGATGTAACTTTCTAGACATTGCCAATAATGTTATCTAATAATATTATTCGAGATAATATGAATTAATGCTTCGATAATGAAAAATCTTGTGTAATGACAATTATTCAAACAACAAAGAATATAAAATATCAACGCAAAGAATTATTAAATCAATAAAATATTGAGCAAGTAATTATCGTAACCATTATTGAGTAGTGCCTTCTTACGTAAGAATCAATAATTGGTGCAATAAGTGTATCTTGTGTTTTAACCAACCCGAGTATTTTAACAAGATTACGATAACAACTACGCCATTATTTTTAAACAACTTATATTTGTCGTTTTCTTCATCCAATTGCTTTCCGTTATGGGGCCCACATATGGCTGCGCCGTCGTATGAATATTCCCCGACAACAATGAATATTTTATAACCACTTGCTTATTTTGAAATATTTGCGTATTTTACCCATAACTATCCACATTAATCAAATCAACCCTTACTATTTCAAAATAATAAATAGAGAAATTAAATTTCATTAATAATAAGTTGGGGTCTTACAACCTCCCCTCCTTATGAAATTTCGTCCTCGAAATTGACGTACGTACTTGGTGTTTCGAAAAGGTGAGGATACCTCGCTTTCATTTTCGTTTCCAATTCCCAGGTCATTTCTTCAATAGCATGGTTCCTCCACAAAACTTTAACTTGTGGTATGACCTTCGTGCGTAGGACATGCTCCTTTCTATCCAAGATCTTAACAGGTACCTCCTCATACGTTAAGTCTTCGGCTATCTCGTCCGGTTCTAACTCAATAATGTGGTTCGGATCTTTCACATATTTACGAAGTACAGATATGTGAAACACATTATGAACACAAGACATACTCGGAGGTAACGCGAGTCTATAGGCTACATTTCCTACTCGATCAAGAATTTGAAATGGACCAATAAATCATGGATTGAGCTTTCCTCTCTTCCCAAATCTTGTAACTCCCTTCCATGGAGCAACTCGCAACAATACATGATCCCCTATACTAAATTCCACGTCCTTTCGATGAAGATCCGCATAACTCTTTTGTCGATCTTGTGCCGTTTGTATACGTTGTCGAATCATTTGGATCTTTTCGGTAGTCATACGTCCTAACTCGGGTCCCAACAATGTTGCTTCACCCACCTCATCCCAACATATTGGAGAGCGACACTTTCGTCCATATAATGCTTCAAATGGAGCCACACCTATACTTGCTCGATAAGCTGTTGTTGTAGGAGAACTCCACCAATGGTAAATACTTATCCCAACCGCCCTTGAAGTTCAGGACACACGAGTCTTAATAAATCTTCAAGAGTTTGAATAGTCCTCTCTCGATTGTCCGTCTGTTTGAGGATGGTATGCCGAACTAAATCGCAAATCGCGTGCCCAAAGCTTTTTTGCAAGCTAACCCAAAATCTTGAAGTGAATCTTGGGTCACGATCCGAAACTATGGATACAGGCATGCCATGCAACCTCACAATCTCATTCACGTACATACTAGCAAGACGTTCAAGGGAATAACTCTCCCATATCGACAAGAAATGAGCAGACTTGGTTAATCTATCAACAATAACCCAAATAGCATCGATGCCTTGAGAAACCGTAGGAAGACCCGTAACGAAATCCATGGTAATATGTTCCCACTTCCATTTCGGAATCTCAAGTGGTTGCAACGGACCCTTAGGTACTAGATGCTGCCCTTTACACGTTGACAAGTTAAACACATCGAAATAAACTTTGCAATCTCTCTCTTCATATTGTTCCACCAAAATGTATGTCGTCAAGATCACGATACATTTTAGTACTTCCAGGATGGATTGCAAATGGTGTATTCAGGTGCCTCCATCATAATCGTGTACTTCAAATCGAGTCGTTAGGAACACAAAGTGGAGTGGACTCAAGTATTCCTTCTTCATCAATTCTCGCCCTAATAGCACCTTCTTGTACTTTCTTCTTCATACGCATCATTTCCGGGTGGTGGCTTGAAAGCAACCTTAACTTTTTCTATTAAAGTTGGCTCTATGCGTATACTTGACATCATCGCACTCATTCCTGCATATGATCTTCTACTCAACGCGTCAGCTACCACGTTCGCTTTTCCAGGATGGTATTGAATAGTGTGGTCGTAATCTTTCAACAACTCGAGCCAACGTCGTTGCCGCATGTTGAGTTCCTTTTGCGTGAAGAAATATTTGAGGCTTTTATGGTCTGAATATATCTCCACTTTCTCCCCATATAGATAGTGCCTCCAGATCTTTAGCGCGAAAATGACTGCTGCCAACTCTAGATCATGAGTAGGATAATTCCTCTCATATTCTTTAAGTTGTCGCGAGGCATAGGCTATGACTTTCCCACGTTGCATGAGAACACATCCTAACCCTTTGCCCGAAGCATCGCTGTAGATAACAAATCCATCCGAACCAGATGGTATTGTTAGAACAAAGTAGAAATAAGTCTCCTCTTAAGCTCTTGGAAACTCATCTCGCATTCTTCGCTCCAAACAAATTTTGTATCCTTCCGAGTTAGCTGGGTTAATGGAGTAGCGATTCGAGAAAACCCTTCCACGAATCTCCGATAATAACCAGCTAAGCCCAAAAAACTACGTACTTCAGTCACCGACTTTGGTTGCTCCCAACTTTTTATTGCTTCAATCTTCACCGGATCAACAGATACTCCATGTTTCGACACCACGTGCCCAAGGAATGCTACTTCCTCAAGCCAGAACTCGCATTTCTTCAACTTGGCATAAAGCTTGTTTTCACGAAGCCTTTGGAGTACCAGCTTCAAATGGTGCTCATAATCTTCACGGCTTTTGGAATATATGAGGATGTCATGAATAAAGACAACAACGAATTGATCCAAATATTCCTTGAATACTCGATTTGTCATATCCATGAAAGCCGCAGGAGCATTAGTCAATCCGAAAGACATGACTAAGATGTCATAATGCCCGTACCGAGTTCTAAAGGCAGTCTTTGGAATATCTTCAGTTCTAATCTTCAGTTGATGATATCCGAGCGAAGATCCATCTTTGAAAAATAATTCAGCAAATCGGTCAAACAAGTCATCAATACGAGGTAGAGGATACCTATTCTTGATGGTGACATGGTTCAATAGGACACCTATTCTTGATAGAGGATACCTATTCTTGATGGTGAATAGTGTCGTATACGTGAATAGTGCCGTATACGTGAATAGTAACTCTGACACCAAAAGTTCCAAATTTGATAAAACTTCGGATCAATATTTCAAAGATAATGATATTGAAGAAATAATATCATTACTGAAAAAAAAATATCCTTACCTCGAAAGATCAAGACTTTATTGAAACCCCAAATATAAAGTATGACTTGAACTTGCAACCGTATAACAATACTCAAAATATACTCAAAATACTCACAAGAATACGCCGATAATATAGAGAGAAAACTTCGCCGTGTAATTTTCAATTCTAACCTAAGCACCCCATTTATAGGAAAATGCTTAGAACACCAAAGTAGAAAATTTAATAAATTAATATTATTTACTTTTCCACATCTTCCTACGCATCCAAGCATCTGAATTCAGTCTCTAGCATATGTTAAAGATGCCCACCAAACACAAAAAATGTTTTTCTTATTTAAATTATTTTAAACTTCCAAAAATCAATTATTTCGGAGCTTCGAAACTTCAATAATTCATAATAAATAGTCCTTTTGTCAGAAAATTCGAATCTCGCGACTTTTTATAGGAAATTCCATTATCTACAACTTTGCACAAGGAAGTTTTTCAAAATTCCAAACAGAAATTAACCAAAATCCACAAACTGGCGATTTTATTGTGCTATAATCAAATTTCAATCAAGAAATGGGGTCCATTTGACACATAAAACATGCTTTAAATATTTTTGTAACAAAAATACTCCTCCACATATACTCATATATCCCACATTCATCGTAATAATATCATCATTATTATATTATTAAAATATAATAATATATTTAAATGAATTATTTTATCGTAAAAAGATAAAATTTCAATTTTCAACAATTGTCACATTAAAAATTTCTCCATCTATATCCACATAAAATCAATATTTTTCTCATCATATGAATCAATAATTAATTATTCACAAATAATATTACGAATCACAATATTGACAACCGCATAGCCTCAGAAAGAGGGGCTTTCAATAAGAATTTCTCCCATCTTGCGCGTAATTAGGTGACCAAACCTCTCCTGTGATGTAACTTTCTAGACATTGCCAATAATGTTATCTAATAATATTATTCAGATAATATGAATTATTGCTTCGATAATGAAAAAATACGTGTAATGACAATTATCAAACAACAAAGAATATAAAATATCAACGCAAAGAATTATTAAATCAA
Source organism: Panax quinquefolius (assembly GCA_020205615.1). Classification (NCBI taxonomy): domain Eukaryota; kingdom Viridiplantae; phylum Streptophyta; class Magnoliopsida; order Apiales; family Araliaceae; genus Panax; species Panax quinquefolius. The sequence continues at coordinate 255,543 of JAINUW010000486.1, forward strand.
TAAAATATCGAATAAAGAATTATCGTAACCATTATCGAGTAGTGCCTTCACGTAAGAATCAATAATTGGTGCAATACCCGTATATCGTGTTTTAACCACCGAGTATTTTAATCAGATAATCAGTGAATAACTACGTCGTTATTTTTAAACAACTTATATTTGTCATTTTTTCATCCAATCGCTTTTCATTATGGGGCCCACACGGTCATTTAACCAGTCGCATTTAATATTCCCCACAACAATGAATATTTTATAACCACTTGCTTATTTTGAAATATTTGCGTATTTTACCCATAACTATCCACATTAATCAAATCAACCCTTACTATTTCAAAATAATAAATAGAAAATTAAATTTCATTAATAATAATTTGGGTCTTATAACGACAACAAATTATCCATGACCTCTGACCAAGGACATTCGTGTATTCATTAATGGTCATGATCATGCCAACAATCGTCCATCAATGCACTACGCGCCAATGAGAACTTTTACCACATCATTTGTAACATTACATACATGATTATCCGAATAATCCTCGGTCATAATCATACCAAGTCCATCTATGCACCACAAAGTTACAGATGACTTTCAACATAATATAAACATGAGGATGATGACAATGATATAAGAATTCAATAAAACAAGTTCAAGAATTAATTTATCCAGAACCGATAACGTCCAAATTGTCAACATAATACTACTTTGTAGAGTAAAATTCAAGAATGCTCGGAAGAATATTTCTATGAAAGATATTGGATGAAGCTTAAATATCAAGGATATTCCACTAATTTCATGGAGCATAGAAGTCAAAACATTAACCAACCCGTATAATAACGAATGGAATAACAAAAGAAATCACCATGCATACGGTATTAAGACAGACAAGGTTATTCCAATGATTAATAAGTAACGGAACTGTGTCGATCGAAATTGCATCGGCAGGATGTTCTAATGTAATAATAAAATGGAACCAGTCCGGCAGAACGCACGTACGTGATATTCCAATGTAATAATAATAAAAGATTTTAACCAGTCCTGTTGTAAACGCATTTATGTGAGGATATTCCAACAAAATAATAATAAAGACAAAACTAGGTCCTAAGATAAACGCACATACATGTGATATTCCAAATGAATAATAATAAAGATTTTAACTGTGTCCGCAAACGTAAACGTTATGACGAGTGATATTCCAACATAATAATAATAAAGACTTTAATATTAGAAGAATGTCACTAAGTATAGGGTAGTCCGATATCTTCGGTTATTCCAAAATGAGAATAATAAAGAATGGAATAACAGAAGTTCTCTTCATGAATACAAAAGAAATAATACCCCTTACCGTAAAAGAAACTGAATATAAGAGTAAGGAAGGAGCAGAATACTCTTTTATAGCTTCTCTATAATTTCTCTCTCTAGAGTTTCAGTTAATTCGTAAGAAATAATGAAGGAATGAGCTTCTATTTATAAAAAAATGGACTGCATAGTAACTAACTCATGAACGGTCGAGATTGATTTACTTTAATCTGACGGTCCATATTTAAAGCAAAATCTTTTAAATAAAATATAATATATTATATATATAACATGTGTTTTTTAAAAAAAAGTCACAGGATTCATCCCCTGAATCCAATATCAATTCAATCTCTCTCTCTCTCTCTCTCTCTCTCTCTATATATATATATATATATATATATATATATATATATATATATATATATATATAATAAAAGTTAATATATATATATATATATAAGTCTCAATAATACATTTTCCACCGCATAATCCAACTCCTTTTTTCTTTGATTTCGTGAACCCCCCCACCATTTCACAACATGTGACAAAATTTATATATATAATATGTATATATATTTATATATATATATATAAACTGAAATAACTTCTACCAATAATTTTGACAATAATTGAATCAAATAACGTAAGATATTATGCAGCAATTACTGTAGCAATAATTGAACAAAACTGAGTGACTTCTCACGTAAGCATCAATAATCAAAACTGTGTGCTACTATGTAACTACGCCAGACATCGTACTTTTAACACTGGGTGTTTTAACAGTTAACGGTAAAACTTTCGCCGTTATTTTTATAAAGTATTTTTGTTGTTTTCTCAATCCGACAATAATTTCCGTGTGGGGTCCACCAATGATTGTGCCGTTATATGAATATTCCCTGCTAAAACGAATATTCCCCGACCAATCGAATATTATATAACAACTTGCATACTTTGCAAAATTTATAAATATTACCCACAACTATAACATTATATCAAATTCATTCCATAATATAAAAATAATATTTAAAAAAAAATCATCTTTATTCACAAAAGTTGGTGTCTTACATTTTTGCTCTAAAGATTTGGAGACATTACTTGTATGGGGAGAAGTGCAAGATATATACAGATCACAAAAAAAACTGAACTTAAGACAGAGAAGATGGTTAGAACTGATAAAGGATTTTGATTGTGAAATCTTATATCATCCCGGTAAAGCTAATGTCGTTGCTGATGCGTTAAGTAGAAAGAATCAAGAAAAGTTGAACGCAATAACAACCAATGATAAGTTAATAAAAGATTTTGAAAAACTAGAAATTGAGGTGGGATGTCCAACTACCTCTACCAAAAAATTATTCATTATAGAGGGAGTTTCGTCTCCACTTGATAGAATCAAAGAGATGCAGGAAAATGATGAAAAATGTCAGAAGTATAAGTCTAATCTAACTCATATTAAGTATAAGAAATTCAGAAAAGATAAGGATAAAATAATAAGATATAAAGATAGAATTTGGGTTCCGTTAAATCAAGCCTTAAAAGATAAAATCTTAAACGAAGCTCATAATTCTAAATTTGCCATACATCCTGGCAGTACTAAAATGTACAAGGACTTAAGTCAACACTTTTGGTGGTCGAATATGAAAAGAGAAATAGTTGAATGGGTAAGCAAATGTCTCACGTGTCAAAGGGTTAAGGCTGAACATCAAAAGTCGAGTGGTTTACTTCAACTCTTACCAATTCCTGAGTGGAAGTGGGAATATATAACCATGGACTTTGTGGTAGGCCTTCCAGCTACACAGAAGGGCCATAATGCCATTTGGGTAATAGTTGACCGTTTAACCAAATCAGCTCACTTTTTACCTATTAAAGTTACCCATAACTTAGACCACCTTGCCAAGCTTTACATTAATGAAATCATCTCTAGGCATAGAGTACATGTTTCATATAGTATCAGATCGAGATCCACGCTTTACTTCAAATTTTTGGAAAAGCCTTTAGAAACACTTAGGAACACAATTAAGATTGAGTATAGCTTAACATCCTCAGACTGATGGACAAATTGAGAGAACCATACAAACATTAGAGGATATGTTATGAACATGTATCATCGATTTCAAAGGAAGTTGGGAAGATCAATTACCTTTGGTAGAATTTGCCTATAACAATAGTTATCATGCTAGCATAGGTATGCCACCCTATGAAGCCTTATATGGGAGAAAATGTAGAACACCTTTGTGTTGGATGAGGTCGGGGAAAGACAAATGCTAAGACCTGAAATAATTTAACAAACTACTGAAACCATCAGAATTATACGTGAACGATTACAAGCATCTCAAGATCGACAAAGGAAATACGATGATCCACGTTGTCAATAACGAAACTTTAGCGTAGGAAGCCACGTATTCTTGAAAGTATCTCCTTGGAAGGACAAGATACACTTTGGCAAGAAAGGAAAACTAAGTCCGAGATTCATTGGACCTTTTGAAATTTTGAGGAGGATGGGTGAAGTTACTTATGAAATAGCACTACCTCCTAAGTTGAACCATATTCAAAATGTGTTTCATGTACCCGTATTACGACCATACAAACCTGATTATAAACACGTTATAAATTTTGAGCCAATCCAAATCGAAGAAGATCTCTCTTATGTAGAAGAACCTATGCAGATCGTCGATCGTAAAGAGCAAGTCCTAAGAAATAAAGAGATAGCAACGGTCAAAGTGATCTGGAGGAATCAGAACGTTGAAGAGGCTACATGGGAGCTCGAAGATAAAATGCGAGAGAACTATCCCTAACTATTACTTAACCTGTATTGTAATTTCGAGGACGAAATTCTTATTAGTGGAGGTGAATGTAAAAACCCAAAATCCTAATAAGACTCGGATATGTAAATTTAGTAATATTAATAAAATCTCTCCGTTCTGAAAGTGTTATGTGTTAATATATAATCTGTTTAACAAATTTGGTCAAATAATTTTTTGTCTGAAAATTGACGTGCTTGACACCTCGTGCTTAAAAAAAATTTCTGAAAACGGATTTTTCGGTATATTTGTTTTGACAGGCTGCTTTGTCGTGCTTACACTGACAAGACGCTTTGTCGTGCTTATTAGGATTTGTGTAAAATCTAGGTTAGGAACCCTAGATTATAAACCCTAACCCTAGAGTACAAACCCTAACCCTAATTTGTAAACCATAACCCTAATTAGCTAAACTAAACCCTAATTTGGTTATCCTAACACCTAATCACGATTACTAAACTTCAATTAGGTACTAATAAACATCATTAAGCAACCTTAATCATTAAAAACAAAACCTTAATCAAGATTAGTGAGGATTAGGGTATAATTAAGCTACTAATTTGGTCAACTAGCTCACAAGTAGGTTGAGAGTCATCCACACAAGTCCCAAAATATCACATGACATGCTTCCAAACTCCCAAGCAACAGAAGAGTCATAGATCAGATCTTTTAGGAGGCAAGTAAGTGGAAAAATGACCAAAAAGCCAAGTTAGAAAATTCTATAAAAGGAAACCCTAGCTCAGAGCAAACCCATGAAATTATAAGCCAATACACTCATATAACCTGCCTATACAAGCTCTGGTGATAGCAACAACAGATTCAATAGCCGAAAATCAAAAATCAAGTAAGAAAGGTGTAAACCCTAATTCATAGCTAGATCTTTGATTCTTTGTTCAAATTGTTGCTTAGATGTTTAGATTTGTGTAATAACATGTTAGAAAGTATGTTAGGTTGATAGAACATGTTTTCATAACATCTAGATGCCTCAAATTAGTGTTTTAAGCAATCTAGAAATTTTGGAAAAACAGGCCTGACAGCCGAATGTTAGAGCTTGTAGATTCGTGTATGTTAATAGTTAGGTCTGTTAATTGTATGTTATTTGTAGTATGACATGAGGACTTTAATCTGGACAAGAAAATAGGTTCATTAGAACCATATATTGCAAGATATAGGTGATCAAATGTAAGACCCCGAATTTTATGAAATAAAAGTATTCAAATTTTTTTCTATTTAGTAAATAGTTAAATTGATAAAAGTTTAAAGTTAAGGGTGATATGTGAAAAAAATTTCAAAATAAGCAAATGGCTATAAAATATTTATTGTTGTCGGGTAATATTCGTTTGGTAGTGGAATATTCTTGTTGTCGGGGAATATTCGTACGACGGCGCAACCATTTATGGGCCCCATAACAAAATAACTGTCGGATGAAGAAAATGACAAATTTGAATTTTATAAATAACGGCGTAATCATTACCGTTAACACTGTTAGAATACCCAGTGGGTAAAGTAAAATAATAAGCGTTATTGCACAGTAGCACATGGTATTGCACAATATTTTTGAATTATTGATTCTTACGTAAGAAGACACTACTCAATAATTGTTACAGTAATTACTGTTCAATATTTTATTTTATTGATGCAATAATTGCTGCGTTGATATTTTATATTATTGTTGTTTCAATAATTGTCACTGCATAGTATTTCCCATTATCATATCAATAATTCATATTATTTGAATAATATTATTAGATAACATTATTGGTAATGTCTAGAAAGTTCTTTCAAGGAGAGGTTTGGTCACCTAATTGCGCGCCAATAAGGAGAAATTCTTATCGGAAAGCCCCCTCTTTCCTGGTAACTGCATGGTTGTCATAATTGTGATTCTGTAATATTATTTATGAATAATTAATTATTGATTTATATGATAAGAAAATATTTATTTGATGTGGATATAAATGATGGATTTATTTATGTGGTTATAAATGAAGGAATTACTGTTGAGGTGTTTTTTCAGTATTTTGTCGGATTGGAGGTATTAAAAGATCAAATCGGTGTTCTTAAAGCTCTATTGCATGAGTTATAATTTTAATCCGACCGTTGGATATGTTATACATATATAAGTTGAGTATATGTCCATAAATTTTGAACCGTTAAAAATTAACGCATGATTTGTTATGAATTTTAAGAGGTATTAAAAATCATCCGTTTGTGGATTTCGGATATTTTTTGTTTGGAATTTGGAAAAAAATTCTTCTGCAAAGTTGTAGAGAATTCAATTTCGTGTGGAATGGATATAAAATTCGTATTTTTGTGATAAACGGGCTATTTTCTATGAATTACATAAGTTTTGGAAAATAAAATGATTTTTATTAAAATTATGGGTGCAAAGATGATCTGTTATTGAATATCTTTAGCCTGTAGTACAAAGATGACCTGTTGTTGAATATCTTTGGCCAGTAGTACAAAGATGAACTGTTGACGAATATCTTTAGCCCGTAGTGCAAAGATGAATTTATTAGTATGATTATGAACAAGAACTGTGATTTGGTATAACCATGATCTTTGATGTTTCAAGTAAAGACATGTGATGAAAATTATCTTCGTCATAGATGAGAAAAGGAATTTAGAACCACAATTATGATTATGAGTTATTCATATGATTGTGGACCAAAACTGTTGATTAATGTTACAGGGATAAAATATTGTTGGTGGACTTTTAACATGGAGAAGATAATAGACTTTATGGTCTATTTGACTCTTCTAATGGATTGCTCATTCCGCTGCAACTATGGTTGAAAATTTTTATCATCTACCATATGTTCTAAATCTCTGATTTATTTCTGATGAAAGCTATTGATAATTTATTTATCTTTAGTCATGATATTCTTTACTGGGTAATAAGAGTGTAGCTGGGTCGAGCGGGGGTAACATGGGAATATAACAGTGGTCTCTAGCGGTGGAAGTTCTCCCTAAATAGTATAAAAAAGGGTGTTATATTTTATACATCATTTAGTAGTTATATTTGGTGAATCAAATAGGGTGAGGCAACCCAACGTTGGAAGGGTGTTTTGCCACTATCATACAAGATGTCTAATGACATACAACCTCGTGTTATCATAAGACAGGGTTGTGCGCATCCACTTGCTGAGTATATCTACGAGTACTACCTATATGATCTTGGAGTTTGGTTGAAATATAATTTTCAATTGCAGACAGTGGAGATAGTTATATGTCAAGAGAAGACTCACCATTGGAAAGAACATTATAGTAATCTTCTCGTTTTTCTTTGGGGTCTATTGGGTCAACCAAGGATAATTCTGTAGGCATATGATATCTATTATAACCTGACGCATGGCCTCCCATGTAACGAAGGTTTCTTGAGCACTTCCCAAAGATTTTAATTTCTAAAGCAAGTTATTGATTTGTACCTTTATGTAAGGTGCCATTGTGACGTGCTATCCAAGGTTGGGACATGAGTCACAGTTGGTATATATTTGTATCAAAACTCACAACATATGTGTTGTTGTATTTTACATGACAATTGTAGTAATAAAGTTGTAGTTGTTTTCTGTACCATGTATTTGGCGACTCATAATAGGTTGGATGGATTGGACCTATTTTGTGGGCATCACATCAAAGGTGGTTGACCGATCACGAAGTTCTGTTTTCTGGGTTACCCAAAAAACTCAAGAACAGGTTGAGTCGACTACTTTGACCAGCCTTTTAATCACTTTCTGTTTGTTGTTTTAATAACTTTTTGTAATGAATTAATACCTTGATATATATACTACATATCTATGACCTTAAATTGCTTAAATAGTTCGTAGGATTACTGGAATTAATGGTCAAAAGTCGTTGACCGAGCTTGACCAAGTTTTCTGGGTTACCTAGAAAATTGATGAACATGAAGAACAGCCTTGGTTGTACTTTGACCAACATAGATCGAGGCCTTAGAGTTATGCTTTGTTCAAACCAGTGTTATATATATGTACTTTGACATATAAAGTACCTATTACAACAAACACAACACAAATTTATTACACAGATTCAAAGATATGAAAGCTACAAAACCGTTGACCGGCCATGACCACTGTTATGGGTTACCCAAACTCAAGAACAGCTCTGACAGTGACTTTGAGCCTCTATAACTTCTTGTTATATGTAGGTTATAGAATGAAATTTGTCTGATGTTGTACTACTATATGAGTACTATAACATCCGTACTTGTCCAAACCCAGAATCATTAACAGTAGCAAAGTAGATCATGGTCAAAGTGGTCCCTAGACCATGATTGACTGAAACCCATAAACTCAAGAACACCTATAGCGACACTTCCTGTCACTATAGGACTTTAGCGACAGAAAGAAAATATTTTTTTAGAAATTAATTAATAAAAATTAAAAATAATTAATAAATAAATGTAAAAATAGTTTTAAAAATTATATTAAGTTATTATAATTAACTTTTGATATTTTTACATAAATTCAATAAAAATTTAATTTTATTTGGATATTATTAATAATAAAGTAATTAGAATAATTACTTATAAATAATAAATAATTATTAAAAATAATATTAATGATTTAAAAATCATAATAAATGAATATAAATTATTTAAAAATAGTAAGCAAGGTTTTATAAAATTCTAAGTTAATATTAATTATTTAAAATAGAAATAAATGATTTATAAATCATTTAAGGGATAAATAAATACTTAAAAATTGTTATAAGCTTCTAGAAATTATTATAATGGATATTTATATTATCTAAGAATATAATAAAGCTTATAAATAGAATTTAGTTGATTTATCATCTTATTTAGTATTCAGCAAAGTCTTTGGAAACTGAAACCATATCAAAATTAACCCAAACATATGTAGATTTTGTATTTGAGTATTGTTATCAATACTAATGTGTTAGATTTATATAAATGAACATCTTAGGTGTTTATTAACGAATCGAATAGCATTGCTTGACTGATCTTTGCTCAGACAAGTTTACTAAACCCAAATTATTATTTACGCAATTTTCCTATACCCTAATTACTTATGCAAATTTCTCAAACCCTGTTTATTCGTTGAACAAGATTTCTATCTTGAATTGTTGTTGATATGATATACCAAACCTAAACTTGAATTACCACTTATTGTAATGTTATTGCTACAGCTTCATCATAACTAAGAAATGAATTGTTTATTCCTATAATATTGTTTATTGAGCATAAACTGTTGTGTCAAACCAAATTGATTTGGTAAAACATCCTATTCTGAAGTTGTGTATCCCGTAAGGGATCGAGAATTGGTCAATAATATATTAACAGTTGGGTGCATTTGAGCACTAGTAGGATGAGATGCATACTCCTAGGATATTGAGTAGGCTGATCCCCTATCTCATATCTAAACAAAGTTTCTAAGTCTGTGTGACTGACAGAAATAAAAAGTCTAGAAATTGTTGAAAAAGAAATTCCAGAAATGGTAGCAACTATCTGTTAAATTTTGAATTGTTATACTTCTTTAAATCATATATTGTTATAAATATAAAACCTGCTGAACATGTCATAGCTCACTCTTATAAAGTATTCCCTTTGCAGTATTAGATGGTAACCCTGGCACATATACAGATGTAGTTTAGAATCTTCAATCTAGTTTGAGATCATTGGGAACTATTTATCTGAGTGAGGGTATTGATACCATGGATTGTTCATGTTGTTGTTGATACTCTGGATTTCGGATAGATAGGTACTATTGATACGATAGTGTAATTCGCATAACATAGACTATGTAAGACCCCAACTTATTATTAATGAAATTTAATTTTCTCTATTTATTATTTTGAAATAGTAAGGGTTGATTTGATTAAAGTGGATAGTTATGGGTAAAATACGCAAATATTTCAAACTAAGCAAGTGGTTATAAAATATTCATTGTTGTCGGGGAATATTCGTTTGGTCGTGGAATATTCTTGCTGTTGGGGAATATTCGTACGACGGAGCAGTCTTTTGTGGGCCCCATAACGGAAAGAGATTGGATGAAGAAAACGATAAATATAAGTTATTTAAAAATAATGGCGTAGTTATTACAAGTTATTATCGTTAAAAATACTCGGCCGCTGTTAAAACACAAGAGTAGACACAAGATATTGCACCAATTATTGATTCTTACGTAAGAAGGCACTACTCAATAATGATTACGTGAATTACCTGCTCAAGATTTTATTGATTTAATAATTGTTGCGTTGATATTTTATATTGTTGTTGTTTCAATAATTGTCATTACACAAGATTTTTCATTATCGAAGCAATAATTCATATTATCCGAAAAATATTATTAGATAACATTATTGGCAATGTCTAGAAAGTTCATCAAGGAGAGGTTTGGTCACCTAATTGTGCGCCAAGAAGGAGAATTTCTTATTGAAAGCCCCTCTTTCCAGAACCGCCTGGTTGTCAATATTATGATTACGTAATATTATTTGTGAATAATTAATTATTGATTCATATGATGAGGAAAATATTTATTTTATGTGGATATAGATGGAGAAAATTTTTAATGTGACAATTGTTGAAATTGAAATTTTGTCTTTTTCTGATAAAATAATTCATTTAAATATATTATTATATTTTAATAATATAATAATGATGATATTATTACGATGAATTTGGGATATATGAGTATATGTGGAGGAGGAGTATTTTGTTACCAAAAATATTTAAAGCATGTTTTATGTGTCGGTGGACCCCATTTCTTGACTAAAATTTGATTATAGCACAAAATCGCTTCGCTTTGTGGATTCGGTACCAATTTACATTTGGAATTTGGAAAACTTTCTTCTCGTAAAGTTGTAGAGAATTGAATTTCCTATAAAAAGTCGCTAGTTTGAATTTTCCTAATACAAAGGGCTATTTATTATGAATTATTGAAGTTCAAGCTTCAAATAATTAATTTTGGAAGTTTAAAATATTTTAAATATGAAAAAAGTTTTTTGTCATTATTGTGGGTCTTGCATGTGTTGGAATTTGCTGAATTCACATCCTTAAAAGTGGGCGTAGAAATTATAATATATATATTAATATTTTATTAAATTTTCTGCTTTGGTGTTCTAAGCATTTTCCTATAAATAGGGTGCTTAGGTTAGAATTGAAAATCACACCAGAAACTGAAATTTTCTCTCTCTATATTATCGAGCGTATTCTTTTGAGTATATTTTGAGTATTGTTATACGGTGCAAGTTCAAGTCATAGCCTTTATATCAAGGTGTTTCAAATTTAAGTCTCGATCTTTCGAGGTAAGGGATATTATTTTTTAATGATATTATTTATTCTAATATCATTATGCCAAGTATTGATCTGAACTTTTAATCAAATTTGGAACTTTTAGTGCTCGGGTTACTTATTCATGTATATGGCACTATTCACGATATTTATATCTATTCACGAATCGACACTATTATTCATGAAAATAAAATTTTCCTTTTCATCCAAAAAAATATATATTCGGATACTAGCTTTGATTGTATCCATGTTTTGATCATTCTTGAATTTTACACCACTATGATTATTTTTGAGGTATTTTTTGGACATGGATAAAACAAAGTACTAATCCTTAATCCTTAATCCTTGTCATTTTGTTTCATCAATTCGTTTCTTTAAAAATAATTTTTCATCATCCTCGGTCTTAAATGATGATATTATTGAATATCTTTGGCTCAGTAGTAGTGCAAAGATGAATGATTTCGATGAATATCTTTGGCCCGTAGTGCAAAGATGAGCAGTGTTTAGATGAACATGACTAATGATGAATATCTTTGGCACTGTAGTGCAAAGATGAATATTTGATTCCGGATATATATTGATTGATGTTACAGGATAAAAGATAGGCGATGAACTTTTAAATTCATACATAGAAGATAGTAGTTTGCATTCTCTACTTAACTCTTCTAATGAATTATTATTTCATTGCGAATATTGATTTAAAACTTGTTGTCTATTGTATTCTATTAGATTTTTTCCTGTTGAAGACTAATGATAATTTGTTGTATATTATCTTAGTCATAATATTCTTTATCGGGCTAGTTGAGCTCACCCTTTTCCTTTTTGTTCCATTTTCTTCTCGGGATGCGAGAATATAGCGAGTATTTAGCCTGGGAGTATGGAATGAAGGTTCTAGAGAGAGTTGTTTAGTAGTCCTCACCATTTTTGTAAAATAATGTATCAATAAATGTGATGAGGATTTATTTGAGTATAGATATTGTCTAGAAGATAATATTTGTATTCAAACTCACGCTTTTCTGTTGTAATAATAAAGTTGTAGTTGTTTCTGTACCATGTATTGACAACTCAGAATGGGTGATGTATACCTATTTTGGGGGTGTCACAGACTATACATCTGAGTGAGGGTATTGGTAATATGGATTGTTCATGTTATTCATGTTATTATAATACTATTCATAGAATTTATATCCAAGTGAGGGTATCCAAACACAATAATATGATACCTATTTTGGGGTGTCACAGACTATACATCGAGTGAGGGTAGTAATATGGATTGTTCATGTTATTACTATATACGAAAGTGAGGGTATAGAAATTCATAGATACAGTTCATATATCCAAGTGAGGGTATCCAAACACAGTAATAGTTCTCCAGAGAATTGTCATCTGTTATGGGATATTGTGAATCTTGGATCTATGGGAATTATATCTGGTTATAGATTTTATAGTCACTCAGTTAGATATAAGTATATAATCAGATACCATATAGGGGTGTTCAAAAATTTTGGTTTTTTACCTAATCGATTGAAACCGGTAGCGGCGGTACCGGTTTTTTTTTGTTTTAATTTTTTTGGTAACAGTTTTTTAGTTTTTTTATATTTTTCGGTACCAATAGCGGTAATGAAAATTTTAAATTCGGTAAAAACCAAAAAATCAAAAAAAAAACTGAACCGTAGTTAACTGTAGTTGAAGTTGATGCAACTTATATAAAGCCTTTCAAAACTAACACAATTGTAATTCCCCGGGCCAAACCACCAATGTCAATGTGACTGCAGATCAAAACTCTGGCAAATACCTTATTTTCGCGTCGCCATTTATGGACTCTCCAATTGCTGTAGACAATGTGACTGCGACGACAACTTTACATTATTCAGGGACACGTTCAAGTTCTCTAACCACCCTTACAAAACCACCTCAACACGCCACCCCAGTTGCTGACAAATTCATAAACTCTCTAAAGAGCCTCAATTCCAAAAAATTTCCTACAACTATCCCATTAATTGTTGATCACTCCCTGTTTTTCACAGTTGGATTAGGGATTAACCCATGTCCTAGTTGTATAGCTGGTAATGGAAGCAGAGTAGTGGCAGCTTTAAATAATGTCACATTTGTCATGCCTACCACAGCTCTTCTTCAAGCACATTACTTCAATATCAAAGTATTGAAAAAAATTATTTAATTATTCGGTATAACCAAAAAATCGAACAAAAAAACCGCAGATGCATTTTTTTACCGCACCTGCATTAAAACCGGTTATTTCTGCACTCTGGGTTCTTGATTTTCTGGATTTTTCGGTTCGGTATCGATTCGGTTTTTTTGGTACCGATTCAGTTTTTTTACCGATGAGCACCCCTAATACCATGGGTGTATAGATTTAAATGCGTTATATATATAAACTCGTAGTAAGCACCATATCGGATACCGTGGGTGTATAGATATGGGGGCATTATAGTTCAAGTAGGCATTGAGAAGGTTCTGTGATGGTTAACCGTTGTAAACTACCGTTTGAGTAGGCATCGAGAAAGTTTGATGATGATCGACCTTTGTAAACTACCATTCGAGTAGGCATCGAGAAAGTTCGGTGATGGTCAACCTTTGGAAACTACCGTTCGAGTAGGCATCGGGAGGATTCTATGAAAATTGATCATGGAAAGCTCTGCCCCTAACAGAAACATTGGCATTAGCTGGATAGAAATCCAAACCATTGGTGACAATCCCAGTGTAGCGTCAGGAAGGATCCAGTGAAACAAACCGATGCAAACTATCATCAAGATAGGCATCGGGAATCCCCAATGAGGTTATTCATAAAAAGAAGAATATCCCCAGCGGAGGTAAAACAAGATGTGTATATGGAAAAGAGAGCGTTGGTAACAACTCCAATGTGAATTTTGAGAAGGTCCGATGGTATCATCCATGAAAGTCATCCCTAATAGAGAGTAGGGAATGGTCATTGATATAACCTGTGGCAGCTAACCCCACAGAGGCATATAACATTCATAGCATGTCATATCAAGCATTGCATTACATTTGCATTTCTTATATTTCCAATGTCTAGCAATCTTTATCATGTTCATTCCATTGCATTTCATAAACATGATAAAGAGAGGCATCTGTAGACACTCGAAATTTTGCATTCCTGTTACTAACTATGCAGGAAGGCAAAACTGTCTTTTAACCTGTAATACCCGAGAATTTTCTGAATATTATTAATAATTATATTAATAAAAGCCGAATATTTATTTGAAAATAAATAAATGTTGTGTGTCATAGGATATAGTAATTAAGTATGTTACAATTATGTGCTATGGTGGAATTGGTAAAAAGCTTAATGTAAAGCTCGTGATAATTGCCTAGTGTGGCAAGATAATAAAAATAAGTTTACTAACAATTAAATGAAGAGAATAATTAATTTAGGATATGAACTAATTTTAGCAGTAACCAAGTCTGGGAATTTCCCAGAGTGGCTTAGATGCGCCACTTCTTTACTGTAAACAAACGCAGCTGCGCCGGTAGCAAGACTTGGAAAATAATTTCAACTGTGTGTATAAGTTATAAAGATGGTTTATTAACATTAATAGAGAATGAGTAATATAGTGGACCAGTTACCATTATTATTAAATGTGAACATTATTATGTACCACCATATGTAATATAGGGAAATGTGAGTAGTAGTACCATATAATTACTTCATGCATGAGATATTAAATGAGGTGTGACACTTAATTGTGAATAATGTTATACAAAACTGATAGGTCTCACTTTATTTTATATATTTTGATGATAACAATTACGTAGTAATCAGTAAATTATTTAATTAGTTTTATTTTTTACTTAAACTATTTTCGATTTTGTCTTAATTAATTTTATTGACCTTGATAATTTAAATGTCAAGTGTTAAAAAATTAATTCAAGGCAAGGAGATCCTATTTGTTTTCAAAATCAAAGTTGGGCAAAAATATTTTATTGTATGCATACATATATCATTATATAAACATGTGTATCAAAATATATTATATAAACTAAGTGTATTATATATATATATATATATATATATATATATATATATATATATAACATTGCATGAAGTATATATACAACTTAGTATGTGTGTAATGTGCTGGCATGTTGAGACATTCAATTTGGGACTTAAAAACAGTGTGTGTGTGTGTGTGTGTGTGTGTGTGTGTGCTGGCATGAAAACTGTGTATCAAATTTTCCACACATGGTCAAAATGAGTAATAAATGCTAAGTGAATGGATTTTTGCCCAGGCGAAAACTCAAGCTCTTCCGCATAAAAACTGTTTTCATCTAGACCGTTGAATTCAAAAATTGATCATCCGAACCATGCATTCAAAATCAGTTTTTACAAATTACCTTATTGCCCCCGACTTCAAAAATCTATAAATAAGGAGTATTTCATTCATTTGGCTTTTACCAATTCAGTGAAAAGCAAAGCATACTCTCCTTGCCTACATTCTCTATAAAAGCTTTATATCTCTTCTTACAAAAGTTCTGATTATTTTAGAAAAGAAAATTGGTCCAAGTACTGAGATAAGTCATTTGAGTTTAACTTTTATTGAGTTATTTCTTACTTGTTTTATATCTATAGATATACGAATATACATTGTTATACACAATTTTATATAACTATATTTCATCTATTTATCAAATAATAGGATACTTGGGCGCCGCAAGGCTATGGAGATACACCTCTACGGAGAGGAATTCGAACCGTATGATTCCTTATAGTCTTCAGTAACCTTTTATCGATATTATTTATATAAATATCATAAAATAGATACAATACTTGATAGCTAAAAACAACATTGAGATATTCCTCCAAAAAGAGGAATCATCCGAACTGGATTTGAGAATCGTAGTGATCTATTGAAAATATTTATATAAATATCAATTGTGAAATTATAAATTTTGTCGTACTTAAACGTCGCAAGGCTACGGAGATATTTCTCTTAAATGAGGGAATCGAACTGTACGATTCCTTATAGTACTAAGTGACTTAAGTTATAAAATCACATAATAGATAAAATATTCTTATAAATTATCTGAGTTAGACAATAATATTTGCTATATCAGTTTGTGCTTAACTGTCTTAAATATTATACTTGATAAATTTTATTTTAATTGATTCATTCTTTTTATATAAGTATTGATACGTAAAAATTATTCATATAATACTTGTTAAAGATTATCTAAGAAACATTTTTTAATCCATATAAAAACACTCTTTATTTTAAAGAATTAATAATTCTTTATAAATTACATTAAAATTATATATTTGGTTAAACAGAAGCATTTTTGAGCTAAAGTTAAAATTCTTATCTGCTTATTCAAGAAGCATCTCTCGAAAACATAAAAGTTTTTTGAATTTTTATAATTGTGCATATTTTACATATTTGCTCAATCAGAAGCATCATTTGATCTAAACATAAAATTTTATCTGCTTACAAAGAAGCATATTATTGATATAAAAGTCTTTGAACTTTTATATATATATATATATATATATATATATATTTGTTCTTTAATTAATATCTGCTTATTTGAGAAGCATTCGTCTGTACTAAATTCTTATTTACTTATTTGAGAAGCACATTGTTGTAAAATCATTTTTAAAAAGAGAAAAGGTCAGCGTTAGTTTATTTTATGTACCTGTGAGAAAGACGAGTAATTCTTCGACCAATACCAGAGTCTTAGAGAGGTCAGCAGGAAGTTGAGTCTTTAGTGTACTTGTGAGGTGAGAAAGAGGTTGTTGTTTCAAGACCTGATCATACAATAGAACTGAACTCAAAAAGAGGAACAACTAAACTTGAGAAAGGAGCGGGGAGCTTGCTGTTCAAGATAGAATAGTTGAAAAGTTGGAAGTTTGTCTATAAAACTTTGTAATGGCTTCTCCGCCTATTGAAGGAGTTTTTATAACTTATAGTAATATGATCTTAAGTTCCAAGTAGGGACTTGAGACTGGACGTAGCAACATACCAAGGGGTGTATGTTGTGAATCAGATAAATCTTTGTGCATTGTGTGATTGAATTTTTATTTTGCATTCTAATTTCTAAAAACTGTAAATTGATTATTAAAAATTCAAAAAGGCCTAATATAATTTTTAACCTGTAATAATCTGTTCAACCCCCCTTCTAGATTATTATTGGACTTTCAAAAACTATATAGTAAAAGTAAGTAAATCATAAAGTTAATTTAGATAAGTTTTGTTACCTCATCATGTGTGGGGGAACAAATAAATGTGTATTCTAAATTATGAGAGTAAATAAATATGTACTATTAAAATATTTATTTCAATACTGATGAGTAATTAAATAATAAAGTTATAAGAAAATATTGGATTATTAGTAACCAATTAAATAGTGTCCATACATGTTATAGTATTAATTGGACTAGACAAATATACATGGATTATATAATTATGGGTATAGATATATACCCTAACTTATCACAATGTAGTAATATTATCTCATTAAATTGTGTTGTATACCCAAAAGGAATTAAGTTATTAACCATTGTTCAGTTACTGAGAGCCTTTTCCCAATATAACAGTCACCGTCTTCTTCACGTGAATAGGCCAATGGCCTAAGCCTATTTCTTGCAAAAGAAATTAAACTCGGTTAGTAGCTAATGCTGAATGGGGAGTGGCCATCACAGTGTTTTTCACTATGCTACCAAACCTTTATTAGACATCATTTTCTTCTCCTTTCTGTTGGTTTGAAATGGTGGGCAAAGCTATTGTCTGTGTAGTTCATTGTCTATAAATGGAACCATTCTCTTCTCAAATCAGTTGCTAGAAATCTTCTGATAAAACCATATAGAGTGTGAGAGTGCTGAGTTAACAAGCTATCTAGAATTGGAAGCCACAACTAACAACTTTAACTTCATAGAGGTAATATAGCATAACTGGGTTCTAAATTAATTTCGAAGGAATCTTAGAATTATCATGAATGAATTATTAATTAAAGGATGATAATATGTTATCTGAGTTTATATGCATATATGAAAGCAATGTACTTGGTGCTGAGTGTTTTATGTTAAGAATTCTGTGCCTAAGATTGGTGTTCTGCCAAAGAAGAGGCCTTCTGGGTTCTTCAGGGTAGGGCGCAGCTACACGCTCCCTATAGTTCAGAACGGCGCAGCTGCGCCGGGAACCAGTCGGGAAATTTGATTTCTGTCAAGAAACTGATACCTCTTAGCAAGTTAGTTTGATTTAGATATGAAGAAATATATGTCTGACCTACAGTCTTAAGCCCTTGGTTTATATCCAACTTATTTGGTGTTGTGATAGATGATTTTCTAAAGGAAATCTTGACATACTTAAGACTAATATTCATGAATGCCATGTGGAGTGTATTCTGACTTTGTAGACTTGTAGATATACTCTAAGAATGCATGAGAGGTAATTTTAATAAGTCTTGGTATAACTAGAATGCATGGCTTAAGTTTAAAATGATTTCTAAAGATGAAATCGAACATTTTGCAAGCTAAATATTATGAACGTTGTCTTGGTCAGGTTCTGAACATCTAAGATTGCATACTAATACCCTAATCATGATCTATATGTGCATTCATCTAGTATGACATGATGTAAGATCATTCAAGCATAATATTTTACAAATTTTCAAAGGATGGACAACATTAGATATATGTATATGATGAAAACCTTTGTGAGCATACCTACTAACTGATTTCATGACTTCCTTATGGATACATGGTGAACATAGTAGTCCTCATAATTTCATGACCTTGAATGGCCTTTAATCATTAGAAATACTAGTTTAAGACTATAACATGTAAAGTCAAACTTAAATGAATCTTAAAAGCATGCAGGATTCTTTAACATGTGTATACGCTAGGTGTCGATATCTATGTGTTAGTTCCAAGTAGGCACAATAGATCTACATAGGGGGTTGAATAGATCCTTTTTAATTTAAAATAATTTTCTGGTTTATTTTGTATTGCTAATAATTTAGCATATGACAAATATAAGAATCTTTTCAAACACAGCGGAATACATAAAAGATCCCCTTCATTGATATATTCATAATCATACATACATTGTTCGTAGAGTTAGTTCAGTGGTAAGCAGTTAAAACATACATAGCAGTTATAGCAGTTAATGTAAATAATGTAAATGACATAAAGTAAAAGACACAAGGGGTTTTAAGTGGTTCAGAGACTCAAGCTCCTAATCCACTCTTCTGCTTTCAACTAGCAGGATTTCCACTAAGGAAGGGTAGCACCCTGAATCACTAAGATTCCTTCAAGGCCACCAGCCTTGGGACTTCAATTCTCTAAGAACTCTTCAAGGCCAGTAGCCTTGGAATCTCTCTAGTTCCCTAGGAACTCTTCAAGCCCAGCAGGCTTGGAACTTCATTTAGTCCCTTCGGACAAGGACCCCTCAGGCCCTGGCTTCTTGTTGTTATAGTTGTTGGTGGTGGTGGTGCTGAGCTGCTAAGATGTCTTTAAGCTTGATCATCTTTTGTACTTAGCAGCTTGGTGTGGTCCTCTTTGCATTCTGCTTCGAGACTGGACCACATCATCTTTGGTGCAGTTGATCTTCTTCTGTTCTGCTCATCTTCATGTAGTGTCAGTTGTGCACCATCACCATTTCCTGAACCCTTCTTAACATGTTGGTAGACATGGTTCTGCACTTGCTCTGCTTCAGCTTTGGGTTCGTGGTGAATCATAGAGTGGCTCTTAGGATCTGCCATATACTTTGCCACTCTTCTAAATGTTATCTTCTTGTCCTTCTTGGCTCTTAGCTTAGATGCCAATTCCAGTGGCATTCTCATCTTTGTTGAGTGAATCTTTGATCTTTTCAAGTCCTTCTTCAAAGTTACTTCACTTCCACCTTCGTAGTCTCACTGTCACTGAGACTTTTTCTGTTTAAGCTCAGGTGAAACTCATAGAGTCAACGTTAGCATTCTACCAACTCAACGATTCTGCAACATAGCAATCATCAGCACTCTTGATCTTTGAAGCTCTGTTGATTTATACTTCTTCCCAATCTTTCCATTGGAAAGTAGCCGTTGAAAGTTTTTAGATTTGCTTCGCAGATCTCGAGTTATTTAGTGCAGACTGCAGATGTGACATGACATCTCCTTTTCTGACTTTCTGACAATGTAGTCTACTGTTTCACCTACCCCGTCAGATATGTCACTTTTATGTCTTGGGCAGGTCGACGACTTTATTTCCTCCTTCTGATTTCTTGATCAGAGGTTGTCCTTTTGCATCGATGCTCTCAATAAGCTCTTGTCCAAATATCAACCTTCATATTGAACTGTTGCCAATGCTTCAATCTTCGGCTGTTCGAACTCTACGATTTTGATGAATGTCTTCTTGAACCCGATCGTAGTGTCTTGTTGACCGGTAGAGACAACACTACGATCTTAAAGAGTGTTGATTGGATCTTCAATGTAGAACACCTCTTCCTTCTCTTGTGCAATGCTTCAACACTTCTGGTTGCCTCAACAGCTCTCAGATACTGATGGCTTGACTTCTTTGTTCTGGCCCCTTCTAAATAGCAAGACACTTCATATTTGTGGAATGTCCAGCTCGCTTTCTCCTTGTGATCTCCCGTTCACTTATCATCAATGGAGTGACCCAATGCTTAATCACTTTAGCCTTGTTCTTGGTCGACCAAGATCTCTGTGTGCACTCCATCAGTTCTTTCTTTGTTTGGCAAACACTACGATCCTGGTTACTTCCAAGATCGTTGTCATCTAACCACTTGATGATTACTCATCGACTTGTCGACTTTCCTTAGTCGATTCATCGACGCCTTCTTCTAATCAACTTGTGGAAGACTTCATCTCGAATGGCTTCACAACTCAATCTGGATGCTGATTGGGTTGGTGCTTAGATCTTCTGTTAGCTTGCATGTCATTCGTTGAGTGCTCTCTGGTTTCCTTTAGGTGGGATATATCTTTGCAGTGACGACTAGAGGCTTCATTCCTTTGGATATTCTGGGAGTGCTCATTCATTGAGAATCGTTTTTGCTCTACAATTCCGTCTTGGCATTGTGAACACATCTGTTGAAGTCTTAGTTCTGCACTCTACGATTCAGCTTCGGCTGTGTAGACACTACAACTCCGAGATCAGATCTTGACACTACAATTTTTGTCGTTGTGCTTGTTGTCTTCATCTAATCTTGCTCGACTACGATCTCTGCCTTTGGTATGATCAGTAGACTCTACGACTTTGAGTGTAGTCTACGATTCTTGACTTGGGCTTCGGCAGATGTTGGTCATTTCGTAGAGGTAGGTTGTCTCATGATTTCGAACATGACTTCCAAACAGACTACTACCGAGGAAGTTCTACTCGACACACTACGATCCTTCCTCGTCTCTCCTGGTAGTCTACGAACTCCGAGATCTACTATCTTGTAGACTACGATTCTGCCTCGATAGCTCTCGAGTTTTCCTTGACTCTCCTGGAAGACTACAATTTCTAGTGCAGTGCTCGATGATCAGACAAGCCTATCTATTACATCATTAGATCAACCTAACATATTTGATCTTTCTATATTTATAGTCCTTGTACATCATTTCTTTTTAAGGACTTTACAAAGCTGTTTTGCTTATGTAGGATCAACCTAACACATTTGATCAATTCATTCTAAGTCCTTGTACATATGTTTCTATTATCTATCAAAGGACTTTACAGCTTTTCTTAATACAAGCATACTTACATATTCATTCATATATGTATCATAATCAAATCATATGTAAATAGGAATATCATTCACATGCTTATTCCTGACAAATAGGAATATCATTCACATGCTTATTCCTGACACTATGTATGCTTAAGAATGGGATCAATCCAAGAAGATCAAGGCTCAACTCGAGTTCGGCTAAGGGGATAAGAACAAGGCCTGTTCCCTAAGTTTCTAACCGGTATGCAGATCGCCCTCCTGCAGTCTGGTGTGGTGATTTATTTGTAATCTATAAATTTGGAACTTGCATATTATATTACTTTCAGTCTTATTACATTATGTTAAAAGAGTTATAATACATAATAACTATATCAAACCAAGAATCTAAAGATTTTTACAAACTTTGTAATACTTTTCTACAAGCAAGTAGTGATCATATAATTATACGGTGTGAAAGCATACCAATGTGACATTCCATTTGCGTTGCTAAGATGATAATGAGTGTGTGTGATTGAATTATCTGATCAAACATATATAAGATTATTGACTTATAGAATTGTGTAACTAATAGAGATGTTGTATACATAACTGCGTTACAATAGGATTTCAAAGTGTTGATAAGCTATAAGTTGGTAAACTACGCTTGAGGAAAGTTTCCTAACTTACACAACTTTGGATATTGTGCAAGTATCTAAACCTTATCCCTTTTGTGCAAGTTCTCTAACTTCATTTGATTCTCATATTGAATGCAAGTTCCCTAATTCTTTACACTGTATATATTGTATAATCCGAATTGTTGCCATATCAACCATATTTATCTCGAGCAAATATCTATTACTATTCAGAAATCATTTGTATATCTTGATGTTGTTGCAAGCATTGAACTTATCGTTCTTACATGCATTATAAAAGTTGTCTAAGCCTTTGATTCGGCTAGACTATTATCGTATGTTAGAAAGATATCTAAACCAAATTGACTTGGTGTGGACTCTTAAATCTGCTGAGATGAACAACCCTCATTGAAGGGGAAATTATATAATTGTCGGGGAACCGACGTTCGCACATACTAGCATGTTTAAATGTTATGCATAATGTAGGATACTTAGGCTGATCACTTGTTGTACTCGTTTTATTTGATTTTCAGTATAATACTGTTAATTCTAGTAGAAGTTCTTAGTCCCTAGTGACTGCTTAGTGTTCATTATTCTTGAACCTTGACATGATTTATTTTTGAATCTTGTTGATATCTTTCAGTCCGTAGCGACCTTTATTGAGAATTGTTGATAACTCCTGAACTATTATTGAATGTCATACCCTTGAGATTTTAACTTTATAACTGTTCACCCTTATTGCGATATTACTTACTGGACAAATTTGTTGCTCATCCTTGCCTTCCTTAAAACTTTCAGTTAAGGCAGAACAAGGTGAACCCTCAGGCAAGGACAAGGGTAAAGAGAAGGCTTCGAAATAGCTTTGTTTCTTAGTACTAGGAATTTACTATTATTATGTTGTATGAAGACTTATTTGTTATGATGTAATAAGTTATGTTTAAATTAAGATGTCGTAGTAACGGTTGTGAGACCATGGGACTAGAATATTTTTATTATCACAATATAAATGATTCTACTTTTTCGTTGTGTGAGATTTTGAATTATTATTAGAGATAGCACGTGACAAAACAAATTCAAGATATGAGTATCTGAATTTGGGGGCGTCACATAACCCCCAGAGACAACCCCGAGAAATCATCAAACCAGACCCACGAAAATAACCCTGGGAAATCATCAAACCAAACCCCGAAGACAGCCCTCAGAAAAAATCAAATCAACCTCAGAGACAACCCTAAGGACAGACAGAAGTCAACATCAGTCAAACCCGGAGATAACCCTGAGGGAAGACAGCTACAACTGTGTCAAGCCCAAAAACTAACCCGGAAGGGGAAAAGGGTAATTTTTCCAACTCAACATCAAAATTGATCAAACTACTGTGAATAATGTTATATAGAAGCATCACAACAATCCCAAGTGAAAATTGTGTCAGACAGCTCAACGGACTAACTGTAAAGACTTGAAGATTTGGTCATAGAGCCATCTTCTCGAATTCAGAAAAGGTTAAGCCTCATGTCATTGCGTAGCTCTCGGAAAGAGCTTTCCAGATAGGTATGGCATGCCTCCATCGAATTCCTGGATTGCAAGTTATGAAGGTTCCAGTAAATTTTGCGTTGGTCGAAGTGCACATACTTCGAGACAACGGGCCCACTAGGCCCACCCACAGCTCTACCTATAGTTGCCGTAGGTAGACTCGCGTCTGATCGGGTCTATAAATACCTCCTCCCCGCAACTCATTTATATATAGAAAGAGAGAGAGAGAGAGATGATCGGGAGAGAGAAATTCGGTCATTTGAGAGCGAAAGACAACTTTTCTTCCGTTCAATCCTTGTAAATCTCTTATACAAACACTCTTATACATATATATATAGCAACATATCAAGTTTTAACCAGTGAAAATTGAGTTTATAGGCGCTTAAAGCCGTTCGATAGTCATTCTTGTGCTTAACTCGTAATATCCCTTCAAATCAGCTTCTTTTTATTACTTTACTATATATATATATATATATATATATATATATATATATATATATATATATATATAAATATATATATATCTGATCTCGCCTCCTGTGTGTGTACGGATCTAGTTTTTTAACAGTTCATTTCTTGTAAATAGTCAATATTTAAGCTTTGTTAACTAGGTCTGTACTAGATCTAGCTAGATCTAGCTTTTAATCAGTTCAAATGTTGTAAAACTCAAACCTGAAAGCTAGAATGGCTAAGATCTGTATAGATATAGTTTTCTTTCTAGTTTTTGTAAGTATTTAGCAATCACGCGGTCCTAAATTTGTATCTAGAGGACGCTGGAAGCTTTGGCTACGAGCATGGAAAGATTTAACTGATGAATCCTTTATTTTGCGACGTCTAGAAATAAATATGTGTTTTATTGTGTTATATTCATGGTGCAGGCCATTTATGTGATATTATGTGAGCCTAGGAGCTACATGATCTACGATCTCACTAATGGATCTAGATCTGGTTCCCATGATGGACACTTTTCAGTTGTACAGCTAGCTTGCCAATTTTTGTACTTGTAAATCTAGGGCCAGTTATACAGGTTTAAGGCCCCGAAATAGTGAAAACTATAGTTGTGATGTTCGGGCTTACTTCGATGGCTTTCATGTCCATAAGAAGTCACACACACACACACACACACACACACACATATATATATATATATATATATATATATATATATATATATATATTATACTATCAAAGATGCTTCGCATCTTGAATAAATTCAAATCAAGCCGAATACAGAATAAAATGGAAGTATCAAAGGCCTCAATTCCTATTTGAGCATAAGGGCTTCAAAACTTGTTTTCAAAACATCACTTTTATATTCTTTTCTTAAAATTAAATTTTTCGATAAGTCAAACCTTTTGTATATAGATGCAAAAGAGGCATAACACTACTTTCAAATAAAGCACTTTGATCACATGTATCTGCATCTCACACACACGCACACACTTCACATGCTTAGGGAATGAAAAGACGCGGTAACTGTGTTTCACGAAAGTCGGGGGGTGCCTAACACCTTCCCCTTGCTTAAGCAAGCCCCCAAACTCTATGAATTTCGATTTCCAAGATCAATTAAACAAAGTCACATATTGGGCCATATTTTCAAAATTCGGTTGAGTTGGTACAACCATTTAACTCATACCAACTGGCGGCTCTGTCTAATTCGGCCCAATCAATAAAATCAAACTTTTTAAATCGTCGACATTGTATGTTGGTCTCTTCCTAAAATCTCACCCTTTAAAGTAAGATAAATAAAATCACATAGAAAACATAAAGGGTAAGAACCAAAAACTTAGGAATGGAAGATGATTTTTCCTGGCGTCGACAATCCCAGCTCCCTTTGAAATCCATAACGCAAGATCTTAACATATCTTCAAGCGTTTGAATAGTTCTTTCACTTTGTCCATCCGTCTGTGGATGATACTCCGTACTCAACCTTAGTTATGTTCCCATCTGTTTTTGCAAACTCCTCCGGAAATTCAATGTGAATCGTAGATCACGATCTGACACAATTGAAACTGGCACTCCATGTCTTGAAACAATCTCCTTTGACATAGAGTTTAGCTAACTGCTCCAAGTTAAACCTAACTCTTATCGGCAAAAAGTGGGCCGACTTCGTCAAACGATCCACTATTACCCAAATAGCGCCGTATCCTTTCGTTGTAGTTGGAAGTCCCACCACAAAGTCCATCGTGATGCTTCCATTTTCATTCTGGAATTTCCAATGACTACAATAAGCCACTGGGTCGTTGATGTTCGACCTTAACTTTTTGATAAGTTAAGCACCTACTCACATATTATGCTATTTCCCTCTTCATGTTCGGCCACCAAAAGTTCTGTCAAAGGTCTTAATACATCTTAATACTATCATGATGAATCGTGTACCTCGAACTATGGGCCTCTTGTAAAGAATTAATCCGATCAAAACTAATTTTTGACAAGTTTTGAAAAATTTATCCTCATTCTTTTGAAAAATGGAATCAACCCGTTAATCCTTAGGACCAGTTTCCAACTCAACCAGTTCATTGGCCAATTTAGTCCAATTTCAAAAATATTAGTCGTTGCCCCCAAAAATGAGTAAAGTGCAATTTGTATATATATTAAGAAAAGTAAAAATAGAATAAATAGAGTAAAAAAGTTTTAAATTTATCTTTAGTTGTCCTACAAAATTATATAAATTGATGAATACTTTTATTTTTCTATACTAATGGACCATACTAAATAACTTAATTACTTTTCACTTTATGTAATTTCTCATTCTTTTGAGAACAAAAATATTTGTCTTTGTAGTCATCTTTTTGGGGATAGAGCGAGTACAATTCACACATTCTCTTTCAATGTTACAAACGTATTTGTAAATTTTGAGTCATTATCATTAAAATTACAATATTTTATATAATATTTATTATGTTCCAAAATTAAAGATGCAATTTAATTTTCAAATCAAACGATTTATTACATATTAAATTTCAAAATTTAAGAACTCATAAAAGTTTAGAATAAAATAACTTTTGTGATTAATAATTTTGTTATATACTATACAATTATAATAATTGTCTCAACTAAAATTAAATAAATTCACATTAATTTAAAGTTTAATATAATCTTTTTACCTCAAAAGTTAAATTTATATTTATTGATAATCAATAAATATCATATTTATAATAAAAAAAATATAATATATATTCATTACATTTTATTTTAATTAATAAACATCAAATTTCTCTGACAAAAAGTCTAGGGCCAGAAAATGAAAGTTGCACCAGCATGCAATAATGAAGGAATTACTCAAAATATTTATGTAAATACGAGGAAGATATGAGAACAAAATTTTATATTTCAATTTTGAAGAACAAATGAACATAATTGCCATTAGCCTCTATTCGTAGGCTTACATAACCTGTACACATTAACTACAACATACATGAACCAAAAACTTCTTAAAACACCAACTTCTTTCATGAACCTATGTATTTGACAGCTGCTTTTTTTCCCTTCTGAAAACTAATGACTAAAGCCCTGGCTAAACAGAAACACAATGCTCGTCAGTTCAAGATCTATAGTCTATACTAAGAAACTTCATAATCCTATTACAAAAACAACACATAAATATGAATTAAAATCAATTTAATAGTCTAGTGCAGCCACACGGTTTCTCCAATCAAGCTCTATATTACCCAACGCATCCATAGAACGTTCAAGTGCAGCCTCATCTAGCGCCCCTTCTACTTCAAGGTTTGCTATTTTATGACTCTGATCAGCAGAAGCCTTCTGCAATGCATCAGCTTCAGCAGTGAAATTGGCGATCTCGGTGTTTATAACTTCATTCCTAATTCGAAGCCTAACTATCTGATCCTGCAGCCTATATATCTCGGACAAGTTGGATTCTTTCTCTTGCTCCAACTTCAAAAGATTATCCTCACATTTACGATATCTGCAGATATAACCCTGTAATTCCTCCATCTTGGACCTAGTTTCCCTCTGCATCATGCCTTTGGTCACTTCCTTGTTAAGCTCGAAGGCTCTACTAGCTAAACTTGGCAAGTCACGTCGAAGAACTAAGAACCCTTGATGCAAGCTTGAAGGGATCCTCCGACAAGCGAGCAAACCGGTTAAGACTTCATTATACTCTTGATATCTTGAATCCTTTCCGAGCTCTCTAAGGTCTCCGGACAAACCCTTTTTGAGCAACTGCTCGTACTCCTCAATGGTCTGGTTGTCAAGCTGAATTTGAGGAGGAAGAATCTGATTAAACTTGTCGCCTTGAAGCATGTCTACCAATTGGTTAAAGAACCCGACTGTCTCGGTAGAGAGTGATTTGGGAGTTTGACAAGAAAAGGCTGGAGCAGCACTTGAGGTTGAAGGAGTATGCATGGTCTGAGTGCTGCTTGTAGTACAAGGGACAATCTGCATCATAAAAAGAACATAAAAGAGAAGTAAATGGCAGATGGAAGCAGGGGCTGGTGCAGGAATTTCATTAAGACGAGGCACCCTTATAATTAAATAAAAAAAAAATTTATTCCCTCAATTACATATAAAGAATCTCATTTGTCATATATGCAAATATTAATGGAATATTTTTATTTCATATTTACCATTAAATATAACGAGTTGTTAGTTTAATAGTGATGGCATATAATGAAATTATGATGACAACAAAAAGAGGACTCTTTTTGTTGAACAAAAAAAAATGACAAATGAGACTCTTTTATTGTTAAACAGTGAAAATAATAAAATTCACCAAATCTAGATTTCAAAAAAAAAATGCTACAAAATCATTCTTTAAGCTTCATTTGTTGAAGTCATCAAATCTTTTCTTAAAGAAGGGTCACTTTACTTGAATACCCATATACTAACAAAGAAATTACAAAAATCAATCGTGGGTAACTTCCCCTTGCTCTATTCTGCATCCGCCATTGGATGTAAGAACACACAAAAGAATATAAAGGAATTGAACTAGAGTACCTCAACATTATTGCACTCAGTTTCGGAGGCAATTTTGGAAGCACTAGCATCATAGCTCGAAGTATGATCCCCGCTCTGACCTTTCACAGAAGGAGCCTCTTCTTCCATCGCAAAGTCTCCCTGGTTAGAATCCTCAACTCCCTCATCACTAGTACAAAGCACGGAATCTATCTTTGATCCTAAGGATCCATCATTATGATAAGACTCCTCTGACCAAGCACCACATGATTCAGACGGCTCTAAGCTGTCTTCAGCATAATTAATAGGCTGACTGGAAGTATGACAAGAGCAGGATATCAGTCTCCAAGCTACGGTGTTCAATTATAATTTTTCTCATTTTCATAAAATGCATGAATACCAAAGGATCCTACTAGATTTACATGTTTGGCTTGTTAAATGGTTATAAGTTTAAGAACATTTTTACAAGTATTTACCCAATATTAGAATTTGCTAACCAAAAGAAGCAGCAGTCAAAATGAGATGAAAAAACCTATTATGTTTAAGCACAAAATATAGATCACAACATAGAAGTCATTTATTCTAAAAATATAACCAGACATATCTTTAAATAATAGTGGTTTCATATACTCGTAATTTAGATCTCACATGAACAGTTATGGTAACTTTACCCAATGCAATTTTATGAACTAAGTTTATTCAACTTATTAAAGATATCCTAATTGGTAATACCTTTTGTCCACATGTGTCGATATCATCATATAAGTCAAGTTGGGAAGTATCACTAACTACTACTTATTAATATCATCAAGGGCTACAGCTAGGGCTGTACAACAAACCGAGAAAGCTGAAAAAACCGGACTACCCGTGTTCCGGTCCGGACAACCGGCTTACGTATACGTATAAACATAATATATATATATATATATATATATATATATATATATATATATACAACCAAATATATACACGATGTTAGAAATGAACTCTCTTTGTTAATTTTTCAGATTGTAAGTTATAGAATTTATACACAAAGATTAGCCTAATTCTAGGATTAAAACAGGGAAACATGTTTAGAATAAATAAAAGGAACCATGTTTTCCCTAATAAAAGGAACCATGTTTTCCAACACTCTCCCTCAAGCTGGTCAATGAATGTTTTTCATTCCCAGCTTGGATACAAATTCTAAAATACTGAACTACTTAACCCCTTAGTAAGTACATCCACAAGTTGGTCATGCGTAGACACATAAGGGGTACAAATCAACCCTCTACAGTTTCTCCTTGATGAAGTGTCTGTCAATTTTGATGTGCTTCGTGCGATCATGTTGCATCGGGTTGTGAGCTATAATAATTGCAGACTTATTGTCACAATAAAGTCTCATCGGCCATCCCACTTGATTTTCAAGTCTTGTAAGACGATCTTTCAACTAAAGTAAAGTAGTTCACACACACCTTGGGCCATTGGTCAAAATTCTGTCTCTGCCAAGAGATGTACAATATCCTGTTGTTGACCTCCTGTCAACTATTGACCCAGCATAATCATCATCCGTATATGCCTCAAGCACCAAACATCGGTTTCTTTTGAACAGAACACCTTTTCCTGGTAATGGTGTCCCTTTGAGATATTGTAACACTCGGTGTGCTGCTTGCAGATGAACTTCCTTTGGGCTATGCATGAATTGGCTAATCACACTCACTACTTATGCTATGTTTGGTCGTGTATGAGACAAATAAATGAGTTTTCCTACCAACCGCTGATATATTTCTTTATTTATTACACCGTCTTCCTCTGCTATTCCAAGTCTAAGATTTTGGTCTATTGGAGTACTTGCTAGTTTGCATGTTGTCTTGTCTGTTTCTTTGAGGAGATCCGTAACATACTTTTGTTAGGAGATAAAAATGCCCTACCTAAAGTGAGTCACCTCGATCCCAAGAAAATATTTAAGCTTTCCTAATGCTTTGATCTCAAATTCCTTAATCAAACGCTAACTTAGAAGTTATCTCTCATTATCATCATTCTCCGTTACTATTAGGTCATCAACATACACTAATAATGTTGTGACTCGCCATGAAGGTAAGTGTTTAATGAACAACGTGTGATCCCCTTGGCTTTGTTTATACCCCATGACAATCATAACTCTCGCAAATCTGCCAAACTATGCCCGTGGCGATTGCTTAAGTCCATACAAGGCTTTCTTCAATTTGCACAGTATGAACACCAAAGTTATTCCCATAACCCAGTGGGACATCCATATAAATTTCTTATTCTAGTTCTCCGTGCAAAAATGCATTCTTGACATCAAATTGTTGCAACTCCCAACCATAATTAGTTGGTAATGACAGTAGGATTCTAACAGTATTCATCTTTGCAATTGGAGCAAAAGTCTCTAGGTAGTCAATCTCATAGGTTTGAGTATAGCCCTTGGCTACCAACCTTGCCTTATATCTCTCTATTGACTCATTTGCTCTATATTTCACTGTATAGACCCATTTACACCCTACGGGTTTCTTTCCGAGAGGTAACTTCACTAACTCCCACGTTTTATTCTTCTCCAAAGCTTCCATTTCTACATTCATGGCTTGTCTCCATTTTTCATTGGTTAAAGCCTCGGATAAAGTGGTAGGGATGGTAATGGTGTTCAAGTTAACAAGGAAGGCTCTATGTGATGGTGAAAAATGTTTAAAGGAAAGAAAATGTGCAAGATGATATAAAGGTCGTTTTGTGCACTCTCTAGTTCCTTTTCTAATAGCAATGGGAAGGTCCTGGTCATTATTGTCATTATTGTTTACATGAGATTCAGTTTCAGGTTGTAATGAAGAATTAGAAATTGTTACCTCGTTTTCAGGATCTGGGTTGGATTCTTCGACTTGCACTGATTCCGGGACAATTGTTTGTTTCCTCGAATACACCTTGCCTTTGTAAAATCTTTCAAGGGCAGAGTTGAGAGTTTTTGAAATTTCCTGCACAGGTTCAGACACAAAATTTGGGATGGAATCAAATACTGGCTCAGACACATGACTCGGATTACTAGAAACTGGTTTAGACACAAGATTTGGCATGGACTCAGCTACTGGCTCAGACACATGACTCGGATTACTAGAAACTAGTTTAGGAAATGACAACAAATCGAGCAAGAAATCCATGTCCTTATCTTCAAGTATTGAATTCTCCCCCTGAAGATGAGGTGAAATAAGGTGTTTGTTCATTGAAAGTAACATCCACCGAGACATAAAATTTCTTCGATAGAGGGTGATAACATTTGTACCCTTTTTGAGTTGAGAAATAACCCACAAATACGCATTTTAACGCCATTGGGTCTAGTTTTCCTCTATTTTGACTATGAACATGGACAAGTGATACGCACCCAAATATCTTAGGGACAAGATTATTTGTAGTGTATTATTAGATAGAATGTTGAGAGTATATTCATTGGACTCTTGAATCCCATGACTCTGGAAGGCAAACGATTTATAAGATGAGTAGCTGTAAGATATGCTTCTCCCCAAAATGATTTAGGCACATTTTTTTGGAATAAGGCTCAGGTCAACGGAAGGAGATGACCATTTTTTCTTTCCGCGACTCCGTTTTGTTGTGGCATATTGACACAGGATGACTCGTGTACTATTCCTTCCTTTTGAAAATAAGGAGTTGGCACTTGATTGGAATAATCCCTGGTATTATATGACCTAAACCTTTTGATAGCGACCTAAAATTGGTTCTTAATCATGGAACAAAAATTTGGATAAACAGTACTGGCCTCAGATTTATGTTTAAGTAAGAAAAGCCAAGTAACACTAGTACAATCATCAATGATTGACACAAACCATCTTGCCCCAGAAACATTAGTAGTAGATGGACCCCAAATATCACTGTGAATGAGATAAAAGGGAAGAGAGCTTCTTTTATCACTACCTAGAAAAAGTACATGTTTGTGTTTGGCAAGTTTACACACTTCACAATGAAAGTTTTCAACATCTAGACCTTGAAATACAGACGGAAACAAAATTTTAATGACTCTAAAAGACAGATGTCCAAGTCAGGCGGTTGTGAAGCCAAACTTTTGTTTCATTGGATGAATAAAGTTCCGAAACAAAAGAAGAAGGTAATTTTGCCTTGGTAATATTTGACTGGCTCGATGCTTCTAAGTAATAGAGTCCGTCCCGTTCTCTAGCATGTCTAATCAACTTCCCCGAATTCTGGTCCTGAAATACACAATAATTATGATATCATAAAGATCACTCTGCAACATAAATCTTGAGTAAGCTTTTGTATGGAGACAAGGTTTGTGGATAATCTGGGGAGATGAAAAACATTTTTTAAAGTCAATGATGGACTTATTTTAACATCTCTTACACCTGCTACAGTGGTCAAAGAACCATCAGCTGTGGATATTTTCCTAGTGCTTGGGCAGGGTAAGTATGTAGAAAAGTCATTTGGTGAGTAGCTGGATCCGACTAAGGTTGTATTCAAGACATTTAATCCAACAGAGGATGGAGACTTACCTGAATACACCGGTGAACGTGCCTAAAGGTTTGTCAAAGTTGCCAATTAGAGATCTCACCCTCTCGGCCTCTTCTTGGCTTAAGACTACCCGACTCCATTGGTGAGGCTATTTCTATTACTTCTAAAATCTTCCACAAGTCACAAATTACTGACTGTCAAGTCCAATCACTAACAAAATTGCAAAGCTGCTTTGATACCAAGAAAAGGTTTTTGGTTTATGCAAGCTTCTTTGATTCACAGAATGTAGAAATGACAGAATTACAAATCTGCAAAATTACAAGTATGCAGAATTTAAATCCTGCAGAATCAGAATTTAAAAAACTGCAGAAAAATAAATAAAGGAATGGAAAAATCTATTAGAATATCCTTTAGCTTTGATACCATGTTAGAAATGAACTCTCTTTGTTAATTTTTCAGATTGTAAGTTACACAATTTATACCCAAAGGTTAGCCTAATTCTAGAAGTAAACAAGGAAACATGTTTAGGAGAAATAAAGGGAAACATGTTTTCCCGAATAAAAGGAACCATGTTTTCCAACACATGATAATATAATACATCAGAAGAAGGATCTAAGCTTATTTTGAACTCCACAAAGCATTTATTCGCTTACTACGCCTTTCCTCGTTTGAATCTCACCATTTCTCACACTTTTAACACTTCCACCTCTCTCTCACAAACCCTAGGGGAAAGAAAAATTACATATCAGTTCAAATCAGATCACTCAGTCATGACTCGGGCCCAGATAAGATCACTTGATATCTCTCCCTTAGTCCCTCGAATTCAAAGGGGGCAAACTCTGAAGACTCAAAGTGATGAACAATCAAATCCCAATCCCAAGAGAAGAATCTAAAGAATCGAACCCTATACCCAACCTCCAGGTCAGTTTTCCTACAAAATCCTATTTTCTAGCAAACAAATTACAAAACCTTAACTTTGAAACACCTAATCTCACTTCTTCAGTTACTCCCAAAATCTTATTTAGATTCAGCGTCCTCTATGTCAAAGGAAAAAAATCTAGAGTTTCAAAATTCTTCCGAATACTAGATCTTTATTTTTCTTCAATTGCTCCATAACAACTCAGCACTCCCCAAAGGTACAATCGTTCCCACTCCTTACTACCTAATTATCTATCCATCATTTTATCTACTAGGGCCAAATCTGGAAAATTAGAGTTTTAAGGCAGAGGTCAAAACCAATAGGACCAAACCGAGAAAACTGGAAGAATTAAATGGTACAAGTGACCATAACAGAATCGACTTAAATGGTAAGCTTTGGCTTTCCATTGTAAGAAACTGATTGCCTCAGTGCCGATGATCTTTTTCTGCCAAAAAATTGGTGAAACCCGACCGACAATAGTGTACAAACCTGGCTACAGCCATGTAATTTCAAGTTATTACTTATTAGCAAAAATTCATAATCATCACAGGATTTTCATTTGGTTAACTCATGTTTCCCGCTGCATCATTAATCGTGTTCGGGAAGGGAGGATAAGGGACGATGAGTGGGAGTGATAAAGGAATTTTCTTGGTGAGATCTTATTATTCATTGATGGTTAACATGTAGAAGTTTTCCTTTGGAAGTCTACTTGGTCAATTGCTGGTTATTCGTTGTTGGTTAACATCTTATTATTCTTATGGGGCACTCAATGACCAAGTAAAAAACTTCTTGATTAATAGACATTGTACAGAAGAAGAAAAAGGGTAACATGGTTTTCAGGTAATTACTCCAATGTCTTTTTCGGTGCAGCTAGGGCTAAAGCAATGACACAAATTTTGTGGATAGGAACAGCCTAATATATATAGTTGCTTGAAGGTATTGTTGGCTTGAGGAAGCCTTTCTGGATTCCTTAAACTCCTTTTGTCCATGGAGGACATCTCAAAGTCCTTGGATAGGTAGTCTGCATACTATTCGTGTACGTGGCTCAACCCTTTTTTGGAGTTTCGATTGAAAATCTTCTAACAATAATAATAAAAAAAAACATAAACGCTCTTAGAAAATCCCAATGAACCGTCAGTTCAGCAGAGAATTTGTCACCACTTTTTTCTTTTCTCCAGGGATGGACTCATAATTTATGCCTAGTGGGGGCTTTGGTACATTTTTTATAATAAACAATAAAAAGTATTAGAATAAATTTAAAAAATATAGTGACAATTATATAAATAAATATTTTATGTCAAACACAGTGACAAACAACTACGAAAAGATTGTAAATCACTAAATTAAGTGGGGATCAATATAAGATGAGCAAATTCATCCTCATGTGGGTAAAATATATGGGATATTGAACAATATATAAACCTACTGGGGGCTGATAGACAAAAATGTACATAGACCAAAGAAGTAAAAAAAAATTGTAGGGGTGGTAGCCCCTACTAGACCCCCAGGGTCTGTCCCTGGATTTGTCTGCCACGCAGAAAACCACACACTACAGAAATAAGAATCCAGTAGTACATCAAACCAGAGCATGAAGTAAAAGAACTAAAACACAAACCAACTTACGTAGTAAACTTCTGCAAGTCATCCAACGCTTGTCTTATTGCATGAAGAATCAACTTTTTCACCTGCATAAAAATAAATTCCATTGGTCGTGGTGAGAAGGCAAAATACAAGAAAAATGTGAATTTTAATTGAATGGTAAAATTATGCAAATATGTAAATACTTAATAGTACTAAGCTGAGGAAACCAAGGGCACTCGGCAGATACCTCCAACTTGTCTTCCTTGGCCTTGTGATTCTGGGGAAGGACAAGGATTTCTTCAGCATAACGTATGCACTCACAAACATTTTCAGGTGAGACGAATCCTACTGAAACCTTTATACATGACTGTAAAGAATGCAAATAAATTAAAAGTTCATAATGCGGGATTAGAGTGTCGCGCACACCGTTTACTTATAGATGTACTGCAGGTTACAATAAAATACTTCATAATGACGTTACTGCAATACTCCAACAACCAAAGCAGAAA
Source organism: Panax quinquefolius (assembly GCA_020205615.1). Classification (NCBI taxonomy): domain Eukaryota; kingdom Viridiplantae; phylum Streptophyta; class Magnoliopsida; order Apiales; family Araliaceae; genus Panax; species Panax quinquefolius. Next base: position 292,121 of record JAINUW010000486.1, read on the forward strand.
ATTTGAAGGTGTACAACTTCACCAAGGGAATATGCTAATGGGCTATCATATTTGTAAGCCACTCGAACTTCAAATTTTCTTATTCAATTGAAAAGCTGAAGATTTAATCATACAACTAAAAAGTGGAAAAATCACTATTTTAACTTCAAAAGGGATACAACTATGATGGCAAATCACTACAAAAAATTCCTTTTAACACCACACACATCAAAGTTCATGCCATGTCTAGATCGAGTTAGTCAAATACGGAGCACGATTGTTTTGATTCGACTGGAATCCTATTAAAGATTTGGTTTCCTTTTCCATTAAGGTTTTGTCTTTCCTATTCCATTATGGTTGGTTTGGATCTACCATGTTAGGTTCTAGAAATAAGGTCCTTAGTGTCTCCTATTGGAAAAATCACAAGAGACTAAGGAAAATTATATTGATTGAGAATATGGCTAAGGTATTGGCCGGAGCTTTGGGTAGCTAAACACAAAGGCTTTGTCATTGATTGTGTTAGAGAAATCTAGAAGATTCTAAAGATTATTCTAGAGGCATAATTGTAGGAGTAATCAATTGTAATCACTGATGTCCGTTCCTTGTATAGTTATGATTCCAAGCCTATATCAAGGCTCTCATTTGTATATTTTGAGGTATGGAAGAATAAACATCTTTGTCCATTTTTCTTTATCTTTCGCAGATTGTATGAATTATTCTAACAGATTGTATCACGGGTTCTTTCAAGTGTAACTGTGATATCCCGGATATTAGCAATATTTCTTTTAAAGGATTAAATAAGGGTTAGAATAGATATTAAAACCTAATTTGTTAAAGGAAATGTGTAAAAAGAGGATTAATTATTTTTTTATTTAATCTATGTGCTATCAAGAACCTATAGGGTATGTGAATATTGTGAAGAGAGAGACTTTTAAGATAAAAGACTAACTAAGAATGTTATGGGACATTATGAATAATGAAATTATCTATTCATAATGAAAAGATAGTAATATGTGGAATTAACTAATTTTATGTGATATGGAAAATAAATGTATTATTAAATGTATACATTTATTTATTCAAAATGAAAAGGAAAGCCAATATATATTATGTTATGTATGTGTTGGAAATATGTATGATAATTATGAAGTGAAATAGGTAATGTAATTAATAAAGTAAATTAATTACATTACATATGGAACAACAAGGAAAGTCATGCATTTTGATTTATTTAATTAACTATATGAGCTAAACTAAAGATTTGATTAATTAAGTAACAAGCTTAATTAATGAGTTAAAGTTATTGAGAAAGCGCGTTGTATATAAGAACTCAGGCTGCTATACTTAATACATTCAGTCATGACCTTTAGTCTGTAGTGGACTAAGATGACCCAAAAAAGATATTGAGAAAGCGCGTTGTGCCTTATCATGCTATGATTTGATTCGAACTCGGGATTTGACCTAGATTGTTCATGTGACCTGTAACGAAATTAGTATAAAAGGTTGAAGGGGTTTCCATCAATTTTCTGGAAGAGTCGAGGAATAATCATTTTTGCTTCGACTCTTTTTTACGTATCTTCTATTTAATATAGAAAGGAGCCAAAGGGGAAAAAGAAGAGGGCAAAATCTGTGGAGACTGAATTTTCAGGGGCAGCTCTGTAAAAGAAGTAAAGTCCAGGGACTGAATTGACAAATTTTCTAATTTTATGGTCAGATCTAAAATTATATCATTGTCAATTAAAAAAATCTTAGAAAACTTTGGTATGCTAGGTGTACTTTGGCATACCAAATGAAAATTAAATGACCGTAACCTCTTTCTTCATCTCCTCGCACAAAAGAAACAAACTAGCAATGATTCTCAGTACCCCTACAAAGGCTTCAGGAGCTGAATATTTACCCTATCATTTCTTCTCTTTCTGGTTGGATAGCCTTTTATTCCACTAAAATTTCTGGTTTGAACTAGTTGTTATGGTGTCGAAAAGATGACGGCATCAAAGATTACTCCAAATCAGTGAGGGTTTCCAAGGATAAATGTGAAGGTTGCTATTGAGTTCCACCCACCCCCCCCCCCCCCAACACCTTTTTTTGGTGACGAATAGTGTTGTATGAAGTTTCTTTTCTTTTCTGGGCAGCAGTTGATGGTTTTGAGTTTAGGTTTGGGCGGTATTTTGTAGATGATAACAATGAACAATAAGTGGCTGATATCGAATCACTAATTTGGGACAATAATTTTAGGACAGAAGACCTTATTAAGGTTTGTTTTTTGGATAATTCAAACTATACAAAGCCTAAGTTGATACAAGACAGGTTATAAAAAAGTTGCGAAATATAGATTAAGATGAGAGGGAAGAGTGATAAGGAACCTATCCACACATGGAATCCGTAAAACGCGCACAACTAAAGAACAGGCTTTAAACTCGATTCATACTCCGAAAAGTAATAGAGCTCAAAGATTACTCCCTCCATCCCACAAAAATGCTGAAGTACAAAATATATTGTCTAACATACATAATTCAAATTAAAAATGTTATCTGAAGTTTATTTTACCCTCAAAAGTAATTAAGTAGAGAGAACACTAATTTAGAGGAAAAGGAAGAATCCTTAATGTACTTACGTGAGGTTCACAAATGGATAAAATGGCAACTTAATTATCTTCTCTCCTCAACTTTTGTTTTTCTTAAATTGAGTGAAAAGATTTTTCAAGACATCTTTATGGAACAGGAGTACATCAACTTATATAGGAAACCTACGACTTGGAAGACGAGTAAAAAAGCCCAATTAAGAAAAAGGAAATAACTCCTACTCCGTCTGCTAAAATTAGAGATACAATTTTCTTTTTAGTCCGTTCCAAAATTAGAGATACATTTCTATTTTAAGACTATAAAGTGTCATGATGTTTCTAATTTGCCATTACTTTTCTACTATCATTTTTAATATCATACCAGCAAAAATGAATTCCTAGCTAATACTAAGGTTATATTTGAAACCATAAAATTATCCTTAAAAATCATCTTTTTACAAATGTAGCTCAAATTTTGGAATGGAAGGAGTAACAATTGTCTACCACCATAATCAAATAATCTAGCTAAAATAATTAAATATGAAAATTACAATTTTTTCTTCTAAAAACAATATAAAATAACTAATTAATAATCTTTTAACTCCTTTATATTTATCAGTATCATGTGGATAACACAATACATTTTAAGATGAGCAAAAAAACAAATCTCTTTCGACGCTTGGTCTGCCAGAATCTTGAAGAAACAGAAATCCTAAGAAAAAAGTTGCCATCATGTTTTATAGAACAGAACAAAAGATGGGAGCATTATTTACAAACAACCAGACTGAGTAGGCATTTGGCATGTGAGAACTTGGACCATAGAAAGCAATTAACATTCTCCCCTGGACTTTTAATTTATTTTTTTTATTCAATTGTTATGTCATGATACTGTCCCAAAAACTAAAGCCAACAACACAATTTAACACTGATTCCAAGTAAAAAGCGATGTCAGCAGAACAAACAATATTCACCACCACACAGTCCGCAAGGGAAGGTATTAATCTATTTTTTTAGAGTAAAACACAGAGCAATATGAATAAACTAATTACCTTTAAATTTCTAACTTGATGAGGACATCCAGCTGGAATAAATACTGCATCTCCTTGTTTTTGCACAAATGTCCAGGGTTGAATTCCTAAATAACAAGAAAACATAAGGTCATGACAACAAAAAAATAAAGATATAGCTCCTACTACATCTATTATGTCAAATATATGAAAAAACAACCATATTCCTCCTTGAGCCTCCTTTTGTGCTCCATAGTCAAGTAAAAAGTTTGGTCATGAATAGGATGAACAACCTGTAACATCAAATTAAATATATTACAAAAAAAACAAAATCAAATGATATAAACAGAGACGTGACATTAGATTTCATCTCATAGTTGAACATTAATCTTTTGGCAAACTAGCATGTTACGAAGTTTTGTATCTTGATTCAAGACATTCTAGAAAGTGTGAACCGACAGAAACTGAACTAGAACAACAAAAAGATAACTAGGGTTTAAGCTCCACAACTAAACACTAGGGTCTCTGGATCGCAACCAATATAGTTTTGTCTGTAGATAAGAAGATTACTACAGAGCAATATATGAAAATTGAAGGACTATTAATTACTTATATGTATTATTGTTTAGAAATAAATTGATGTAATTATCTTCTAATCCTACTAGTAGGTTATCATTAGGAGTTTGTTTCCTTATAATTAGATGAGAATTATGGTTGGAAGTAATTAGCACTTGTTTTCCTTATTAAATTAGGTTACCAGGTTATTTGAATTTTACTTTGCCTTCAAGTTTTAGTATGTCTATACAAGTACTGTAATCCCACAAGTTTATTAAAGTTTTGCTCTAGTGTGTTTCTACCCTTCTTTACAATTCTCAGTCTATATTCTAAACTTGTCCAACACCAACAACTAATTGCAAACATATCAAATTTCATAGGGAACTGATATTTCCACATGTATTTTTGATATTTTCACATAGTTCTCTCTCACATGAACATACAGTGGGTCCCACCTTCATGTGAAAAGAACCATGTAGAAATATCAAACACACATGAAGAAATAGTGTTCCCCATTTCATACTCTTAATATCAAAAATAGTTAAACTCTAACAATGTTGTGGGGATTACCTTATTTTAGTTATTTACATAGAAATAAAACACTAAGTTCACTTACAAGACAAAAATAAACTATCTAAAATCTAGATATTAAAATACCCTAGCTAATTATTAAAATTCCCTAATCAATATAAAGCACCCTGTATCCCCAATTCTTTAGTTCAATATCTAATTACATCAATTTTTATCCAGTTGTACATAATAAATTCTAAACAATAGATACAAAAATTCTTTACAGTCTCGGATTATCCTCAACTTCTTTATCCACAAAACCTTGACCAATGTAATTCTCTCATTTTGAAAAACTCTTGTATGCATTCAGACTACATAGGACGATGAATAATTTGTGAGAAGATGCTTTTTGTAACGCTACTTCTAATCTCCTTTCCCTAACCCCAACTGTAGGCATATCAGTTGCTACTCCTCTATGCACGGGATTTGAAGTGTATTCAACTCTGATCTGCATTAGTTAATTAGGTGAATTTACAAGATCTGGTAGGTTTAAATTTGTAATATTCTGTTTTTAAGTCGGCTCATTCTAACTACCGGTCTTATTCCACGGAAACTAATTTTTCTTGGTTGATCTAGGGATGTTAATAGATGCGGAAATAGGTATATTTGTATCCATTTTGAATGGATACAAATCCATATATTTTCCACTTTGACTGGATATCAGATAATATTTGCTTTGACCGTATATACCAAGATAATAGAACAGATTACAATATTACATATGTTTTGGATTTTATTTACAGCCCTAAATAGTTCACTACCCTAAACACTAAATTGATATATGTAGTTAATTTTTGTGCCAAAATTTGATAAAGACTCATTTTATTACATAATATGCACCAAATAACATTAGAATTTGTACATCCAAATTAAATTAATTTTAACCCACTAAATAAAATAACAAAACTAAAAAGTAAGGTTATTTCAACAGTCAATTGTCAACTATAAATCATAACATAGCTAGAAAAAATAATATTCAATGAATATTATTCATTATTGTGTTGTGCATCAAGTTTAAAATGAAAATTTTCGAAGTTCTTTCCGTCTTAAAATGCATGCTAACATTAAATTTATTATAATTAAGTATGTATTTTAAGGAAAAAAATAATAATAAATTAATTTCTTAATTTAATCACAATGCATAATATAACAATAACATCGCTATCAAGTAAATTTAGTACTATATATCTTAAAAGCCGACACAGATATTATATTAGTGGATACGGATGTATCTATATCCATATTCGTATCCATCGAATGTGAATATCCGTTTTGACCACGTATTGGATATCCATTTTGACCGGATACATTTGTCGGAAATTTCGAACCAATATTTCAGGTTTTGTTAACAGCAGCCCTAGGATGGTCTATAAGGAAGGTCCATGTACCATATAGATGATCAATAAAATTATAACTTCTTTACTAATCAGTATAAAGAAATAGTACAATCAGATGATAACAGGTAATGCTAGGAGTCTATTTAAGACCATCATTGGTTGAGTATATTTCCTGTGCAAATGTGTTAAGAGTATTGAGATACCATGAAACCAAACAACCTTATTAAGTAATTCTAATTATAATCAAACAGATTTGATAAATCTTGATAATTTCTTTCTTAAATTTACAGTACAAGTTCTTTCTATTCTAAAACAAGCCTCAAAACTCAACATTTGAAGTTACTTTACTTCAAGAAAGCAAGATGAGAGTGTTAGAAATAGCATAGCATCTTAAGCATCCATAATGCATCAACTCGATCAATAATACTGCAGATTCTTCTATTTGAAAAAATGGAAGACCACAAAATGTTATTACCTGGTCCACTGGAGAACAATATATGTGCCTAAATTCTTTGAAATATTTCTTCAAATATTCTTCCAACTTAGGGGAATCTTGCCTCCTAAAAATGTCCCAAAGAGCACCTCCCTCTGGGTCTCCAAAACCCTCTATATTGTTATCTGAACATCCAACACCACTATTCCCTGCATTTCCATCCAGTTCTCCCCTCTTTTCCTCGTGAACACCATCTTGCTGCTTCACCATTTGGTCCGTTGCATGTTCACTTAACATGTTCCCGTTTGTCTTGATATTTAAACCATTAACATCACTAGTTTCTTTGCCAAATCCTAGGCCTTCCTCCGACTCTAACCTAGTCAGAAAACATTGCTCAGTCAATGCAGATACACTACTTTCTCCATGTTTCTCATGTAGTTCACCACCAACACTATCATTTTGCTTCTCGACCACGTGATTCACTTTCAGTTCATTTCCAAAAAATTCCCTTAGATTCTGGGCAATGTGACGCTGCTTCAACTTCTCTATCCTGACTAGCTGTTCAGATGTAAGAGTCACTTCTTGAATATGTGTCAACACATTCACCTGTAACATATCACAAGTTTTTTTTAATGAGATGTAAACAACAAAAAGAGTAAATAAATGAAAGAAAATAAATTTGACAACAGAAAGCACAAAAAAGGGAAACTTTTAAGCTTGTTGTTTTGACATGGTGAGCCGGGGGGGGAGCACATTATAGTGTTTCACTGTCATACAAGGTTTTCACAAAATCTTATGTACATTGTAATTGGTTTATACATTTAAGAAATAAACATACCGCATCAGACATGTCACAGTGGAGTTTGGTTACAGAGTCTCCGCGTCCTAGATCCTGAGCAACTCCATATGCAATATACGTCTTTGGCCCCATATCAGGCTTCAAGGAATATACAGATCCACGTAGTGGCTACCTAAATCTTGCCGTCAAGTACAAGGTTTTCACACAATCTTATGTACATTGTAATTGGTTTATACATTTAAGAAATAAACATACCGCATCAGACATGTCACAGTGGAGTTTGGTTACAGAGTCTCCGCGTCCTAGATCCTGAGCAACTCCATATGCAATATACGTCTTTGGCCCCATATCAGGCTTTAAAGATTCATCGGGCAACTTGACGGCAAGATTTAGGTAGCCACTACGTGGATCTGTATATTCCTTGAAGGGCAAACAACTGAGAAATTCAGCACCGTGACGTGGTAAGTGCTCCTCAAATAAACTAGATGGGGGCCAGTCTGTCAACTTCAGAATTTGGGGCCACCCTTGACTGTCAAATCGACCTTCCAGATAGCCCTTGAAAAAGTGGTGTACATTAATATCCATCTGCATCAAATAAAAAGATATAATCAATTTATTCTGGAGTTTCTGAAATAATTCTGTGAAATACAATAACTAACAAACCTCTACAGATTCAAAATAGCTATAAGACAATTCGAGAAAGAATATTTAAAAAGTACTGAAAACTTTGACAATATACATTAATCAGGGTAAAATAACTGGTATATCTCAATCTCTATTTGCATATAAATCATAACTACGATATAAATTATAAAACTAAAAAAAATGAGAAAGCCTTATTTCATCAAATAGACAGCAGAAGACAAACCAATGAACGTTAGTACTACTCAAGTCGACTTGGAAGCCTATGTCCACAACAGCTAAACAATGTGAGATGCACTTAAAAGTTAAAAGAAAAAATAGTACGAGTCTATGGTGGCCCTAACCCACAATTGCATCACACTATACAAAAATAAAAGATGAGACGCACTCGTAAAACCTTAGGACCAGCCCTTGACTTCAAGGACTAAGGTTCAAACACATTCCCTTGCCTTGCACAATATCATGTACCACGAGGAGATAACAGAACAAATGAACAGCAATAGTTAAAAGATTCTAGTAGAAAAGGAAATTGAAGCATCAAGAAGCATAAGCTTATTAAAATAAGAGTTTGTATTGTTGATCATATTCAAAGATGGAATTCTACAGCTTTTAAGTTAGTAAATGGAATGGAGCAATGGTTTATATGTCATTTGACATTAAGGCTGAGGTTATCATAGTTATCAAGGCTCCAAATCGAGGCGAAGCGACAACCGGGAGCTTAAGCACTTTAGGCGACGAGGCGCTCGACTAGTCGTCCACAAATTGTTAACAATGTAAATTTTATACGTATAAAACATTTATATGAATATTTATATATTTATGTCTAATGATTGACCATATTCATAATGCAGGTTGTAGCATATCAAATCACAACAAGAATCGAACAAGATCAAGGTAAAATGATATTTTTACTATAGTTATAATTTTTTGAACTTGTACCACTTCAAATTATATAAATGGTGATACATTTGTAATATTTAGTTTAATTCAATATAATTCTTAAATTTATGTTTAGTTTCTTAAGTTTTAACATTGTATATATAGAATACCATTATTAATTTCAATACTAAGAATTCAATAATTTATAATAAAACAAGTAAACAAGCAATGGTAAGATAAAGGTATAAGACAGCCATCCTTAATAAGATAAAGACATGTTCATTGTGACATTGCCAAAAACTCAGTATTCTCCAACTCAAAAGTCTCATTTTTAAGAATGAAAAGATCACTCAAGCTATCAAGCAAAATCATAAATGATCAAATCATCGTCATCTCTCCCAGCAGTGGCATCCATCACTCGAAACAATAGTTACTCTCAGCCATAATCATCATCCACATCCTCATCATCATTAGGAAGGCCTTCCTCCTCTTCTCCAACATCAAAATTAGAGTCATTCACAACTCTTATCCTCGGTTCCCTCGAAGTCGAAATATACATAACCAATTCTAAGAAGATTGCGACCCTCGGCGGCATTGGACGCACCAACAACTCTACCAACATCCACCCATGTAAGATCATCTCCATGATAAACTACATCTTGCTCGGGCAATATCCACTTATTACTCCAATCGAAATCATCTAGGACCAATGGATCAAAGTTTATTCCAAGTTCGCCTCTTTTGGAACCTATCAACAATTTGGCGATTGTATTTCACATATACCAAATCATTTAATCGTTGTTGCTTCAACCTATTTCTCTTTTTCGTATGAATCTAAAATTTGTTTAAAAAAATATTAAGCAAAAGAATATATACTAGACTAAAAGACAATTTGCACCCCAAACTTTACACCCTTGTTGACTTTTGCACCCTAAACCGAAAAAGGTGTCTAAGTACACCCCAAACTTCATTATACGTAACAAAACGCACACTTTCTTTTTCACTTAACGGTAAATTAAAAGTGTAAGCTAAAAGGTCATAACATAAGTTTGGGATGCAAATTGTCTTTTAGTCTTAAAAATTGGCAAAAATAATTAATTTTAAATAAAATTAATAATTAATATTTGGAATTAATAATTAATTTTTTTTAAACAATTTTTTTTAAAAAGCAATTGTAAAACATAATTTTTTTGTAAAAAATTATGTTTTTACAAAAAAAAATCTGTTTTACAAAAAAAAAAATTAAAACAATTCTATTTTTTTTTAATTGTAAAATAAAATTGTGTTTTACAAAATTGTAAAATATAATTTTTTTTTAAAAAATTCTGTTTTTACAAAATTATAAAATAAAATTGTGTTTTACAAAATTGTAAAATACCATTTTTTTTTTACAAAATTGTGTTTAAAACAGAATTTTTAAAAACTTGTAAAAACAAATTCTGTTTTTAAAAACAAAAAGAATTTAAATTTTGTTTTTAGACAATTTTTTAAAAAAAATCTGTTTTACAAAAAAAATTTAAAAATTTCTGTTTTTACAAAAAAAATTAAAAATCTTTTTTTACAAAAAATTACAATTCTATCTATTTTCTTTTTCTGAAAGTTCCAAAAGAAATTAATAATATAATAATAATTAAACTGGACCATATTTTTCTATTTTAATATAGAGATAAAAATAATGAGTACCTAATTATTATTTTTATGTAATTATGATTTGTGGGTTTAGCTATACAATTTGGCCCCTAATAAAATTAAACACAGAAAATGGTTAGTGAAAGAAAATAGGAGTACTCCATTTTCTTATTAAATCGATGAAATTAATAATAGCAAGAAAAAGATGAAATTTTTGTAAAAACAGAATTTTTTAAATTTTATTTTGTAAAAACAGATTTTTTAAAAAATTTGTCAAAAAACAAAATTTAAATTCTTTTTTTGTTTTTAAAACAGAATTTTATTTTACAAGTTTTAAAAAAATCTGTTTTAAACACAATTTTGTAAAAAAATGGTATTTTACAATTTTGTAAAACACAATTTTATTTTACAATTTTTGTAAAAAGCAGAATTGTTTTTAATTTTTTTGTAAAACAGATTTTTTTTTTGTAAAACATAAATTTTTTACAAACAAAATATGTTTTACAATTCTGTTTTTAAAAAATTGTTTTTAAAAAAATTAATTATTAATTCCAAATATTTATTTTAATTTTATTATTTTAATTATTTTATTTTAAAATTAATTATTTTCAAATTATTTTATTTTATTTTAAATTAATTATTTTTGCCAATTTTTAAGACTAAAAGACAATTTACACCCCAAACTTGTGTTACAGCCTTAGCCGGTCACTTTTGACCGGTTAAGTAAAGAAAGTGTGCGTTTTGTTACGTATAATAAAATTTGGGGTGTACTTAGACATCTTTTTCGGTTTGGGGTGCAAAAGTCAACAAGGGTGTAAAGTTTGGGGTGCAAATTGTCTTTTAGTCTATATACTATTTATAGATTTAATTATGTACTAATTTATATTAAATACAAGATATTTAATTACTAAATACTTACAAATTATTAAGTGCTCCAATTGCGTTCACAACTGGAAGAACAACAACAAAGGCGGAGGATTCGCTTTGCAAACTTTGTAAGCTCAATAGCACAACCGCCAAAAGCATTCCACCAATCGACTACATTAGATGTAAAAAAATAAAAAAATCAAATATAATCTAAATTATAAAGCTTAAAAGTAAATTTTATAATTTATTTAATATACTTACTAAGATTTTTTGTCTTTTGTTGCCTAATCGACATGTCTTTAGAAAAGTCATCACGAAAAGATTCATATACATCGACTAGGTCGCTTATATTGTCTGCCAAAACTTGGTCGGGAACCTTTTTTAAAAGAATATCATTGAAGTTGCTACATAACTTATAAGCTAACCAAATTCTTCATCTTCTTTGATGTCAAAATACTTTTCCGGATTTAGAAACAATGTTGCCCCATATAACTTCTGCTCCATTTGGCATGCCCATCTTTGCTCGATAATGTCGATCACTTTCTTGTATAGCCTTTGTTTGTTATTAAAGGCATCGTTGATCTTCTTCTTTGCAAATTCCATAGCAGCAAGAATCTCGGGCATAACTGACCTCTCATCCGAATCCACAATACTCAAGACAACAAGTAATGGTTGTGACGCTCTAATACAAACTTCAACATGTCAAAAAGTAGAAGAAATAATTGTATCATACACTTTCTTCTCCGCCTCTGTAGCCGACAACCTAGAATGTGTCGATGAATAAATGTCTCAAAGCATCCTTGTGCTTGCACAAGCTTTGAAGAGTCAAAAAAGATGTAGCAAAGTAGGTGACTCCAGATTTCACAAAGTCCCTCCCATTTGTTTTGCTCCTCATCGCATCAAGAAAGCGACCATGTCTATAAATGAATGTTGTTATTTTTCTTGCCCTCCCGATTGCAGATTTAAACTGCTTCAAATTGTTTATGTCCTCTAACATAAGGTCTAGGCAATGGACTGCACATGGTGTCCAGGACAAAATAGGTCTTCTCTCCATTAAAATTTGATCAGCTGCCTTATAATTGGAGGCATTGTCTGTCACTACTTGCACAACATACTCGGCCTCAATCTCTTTGATCTTACCATCAATTAACTCTGCCAACATGCTTGCATCCTGAGATTGACTAGAAGCATCAACTGATCCCATAAAGTAAGTCCCTACAGGACTATTAACAAGAAAATTTATCAAGTGTTTGCTCTTCTGTTTGTCCATCTGTCTGACATAAGAGTGCAATCGTACTGCTTCCAAGAAGTTGTGTTTCTCCTTTAGTTCCTTTGTTTTAGTCTTTGCCTTCCCAAAAAGAGGAACTCTCAACTCGTGATACGAAGGAGCCTTCAAACCCGAACCATATTGCCTTATAGCCTCTATCATCACCTCAAAACTTCTTGAATTTACTACATTAAAAGGGATGTCATTCTCATAAAACTAGCTTACAATGTGCATGTGAGCTTTATCTTCCTCTTTCGATGACCTTAGACGATTCTCCAAAGTTGTTTGGCTAGGACCTTTGCGATGTCTTTCGTCCACAACTTCTTCAGGAGATTTCCTAAGATGAGTTTTAATTGTTTTTGTTTGTGGCTTAGGGAATTGAAATGCGCTTTGCATCCTTTTAGATGCAGTCCCAAAATTTGGAACAGCTGCAGAGGAAGCATTGGAAGGATTGGATACATTACTTGAAATATTAGATGACTAAATTTCTTCTACTTCGTCACTGTCATCAAATTGAATTGGCTTATTCCTTTTGTTACTCGTTATTGCTTGATGCCTCTCGTTTGCAATTTCTGTTGTAGTTCGAGGACACTAAACACATCCATGGACCCATCGATAAGATGTTGCTCGAATCTCTTGATTCCTCCATGAACCTTTTTTCCACAAGAGTATGCATTGCACAAGATTTTTATCGCTCAATCCCGGCCAAAATCCATATTTCCATCCCAAATCCTTTGACTTGGCCTTTCTTTTAGGATCCTCACTTGGATCATAACCCTCCATTCCCAAACTTTCTGCCATTTAACTACCTACAAAATACAATTTATAACTATATTACAAGCACAAGACAACAATGCATCACATATCATATTAAAAAAATTGAGCACCGGCACTCAACAAAGCAGAATATAGTCGCACACTTTACAAGTTTTAAAAAAAACCTTTATTCTTATACTCTCTTAAATTATAGTTACGTAACATTTTTTTTCTTATAATCTCTTGAATTATAGTTGCATAGGTCATAGCATAGCATAACATATTTTCAATTCAATTATACAAAAATCATGTGTCCAGATGTACAAATACAAATTAGTAGTAACTAGTTGGTCAAGTTCTTCAACTATACAAAAATAAAAGCAATTACTTCTTCAATTTAATTCAATTCTGCTCTGGTATACAAAAAAAAAATTGAAATAAGCAATTACTACTTCATGCATGTGTATGGTAGGACCATAAGATTGCCACGTGTGCAATCAATAAATACGCGCAAGTATATACAGTCAACAAGTAATAAAATGATAAGAGTGTCGAACGAATAGTAACAATTAATTACTCCGATTACTAATTCTTAATCGACTCAATTTTATTTAAACAATCAAAATTAGGAGCTCAACAATCAATATAAATATTAATAGATTAAAAGCAAGAGATTACAATTCCCCCCAATGTTTTACTTCAATCTCTTCATTCTCTTATCAACTAATCAATCATAATAAATTGTTAACCCATTGTCCATATATCTCTTTCCCAAGTAATTATATAACATATTCATTCATATTATTTCACTACATCCCTATGCAAAATAACTACGAATAAATTCATTAAGGACATATTCCTAATTTGGTTACATACGGTATTTAAGTATATTCATATCCTAAACATTAGCAAACTACTCAATCTTTTGAACAATTAACTTGACACATGTCCCCATATAGGTATACTAGCCGGGTCCCGTGCCTCCGGCACTGTATGGACGGTGAGATTTATCTCAAACTTTAAACGGCCCAGATGATTTATTGAGTGAGCGAGAAATTCAAAATCATTTGCATTTTATTAGATAGATTCATATCCTAAATGCAAATCTCGTTAATTACCCTAAGAATAACTTTTGCATGTCATCTAAACCTAGACTTCATCTCTCGAATTCATATAGGTTTATATCCAATATAATTTCTAGCTAGACAATCATTCATGAAGCACAAAATATGACAAACGATTCATATATAATCAACCATAATCAATAAGAGAATAAATTAATAAAAGTTACATATTGGGTTCCATTGCAATCCAATAAAAAGATTAAATCATCTTAAATAATAAAATAACTAATACGATAAATTCAGAAAACATTTTCAAGGTACAAAAGATAAAGATTTAGAGAGAAGAATGAACTTTGTCATAGTTAAGCTTCGCTCCCCCCTTCAATCCTTGCAACCTTCAAATGCCTCCTTCAAACCCTAACTATTTTCCTTGCTTCTAATTTTACTCTTACTCTAATCTACTCATGAAATATGTCATCCCCCCTTGTTATATGTCTCGCATCATGTATTTATAGGTTACAAGTCTAATTCCTAAGCTTAGCAGGAAAAACAATCCAATTTGGAGTCAAAAACATGTAAAACGCGTCAAAACTTGGTAGGGCCGCGTCCCGGGCGCTGCAACGCCATTCACAGCGCTGGAATGCAAATTATCTGGTGTTATGGGCGCTACCACGCCAAAATAGGCGTTGCCGCGCCAGACACTATAAATGCATAATACCAACTTAAAATACTTAAGAACTCACAAATTATCAAGCCAAACGTATTCAATTCATAAGTATAAAACCTACTCATTAACGTGTATCATGGTCTAAGCATAGAATACAATCAATAAACCATATCATGTCATATAAAAAAAATTAAAAGAAGTCAGAATACCCCAACTCCAAAAAGAAGCTGAATACCCAAAAAAAAAAGCTGAGCAGTCACTCAGCAAGGCAAAGCACTCCCTCTTTGGTGCTCTCAAAAAGAATACCCAAAAAGAAAGAAAAATAAAAGGCAAGAGAAGAAGAGTAGAAGAAGAAAATTAGAGAAGAAGAACATACTGAAGGTCGCGAGCTGCCGAAGTAGAGGTCAAAGTTGTCGCTACCGGAATAGACACGGTAGGTCGCTTGCTCTCCCTCTTTGTTGCTCTCTCCTTTCTTCCTCTCTATATAACTTTTGTTGGCTTGTTGCAAATCTTGTGATCAATCGATTGATTAGGTTTTAGCTTCGTGTCTTTTTTTTAACCCAATTAAGTTATGGTCAAACCACACCTGGCTCGTAAAATCCAAGTCGTCCAATTTGAAATCCAATCGTCCAAGTCGTCTTTTCTGGTTGAGTGCTCGACTTTCTTACTTTCGACCAAGTCGCCTTAAATTTTTTCACCGACTCGACGACTAAGCGTCGCATGGGAGTGGCCTAGACGACGACTTGACAAACAATAGAGGTAATGGATATTATTTGCATTAAAAAATGATTGCTTTAAACATAACCTTCATATTTTTATGAAATTTGAAATCGACAAGACAACATATAAAAAAATCCCTTCGTTTCAAAATATAAGATTAATATACTTTTTAGAGTAAATTAAGATATTTTCAAATCCAAAATTGATATGAATTCATTTAACTTTAGATAACACAACTATGAAAATTATAAACTACTCCAAAAATACTAAATATCAATGTTCTAAAAGGCGCTATGCGGGAGGCGGGAGGCGGGAGGCGGGAGGCGGATGGCGGGAGGCGGGAGAGCGGAGGGGCCTAGGCGGGATTTTTTATTTTATGTAAATTTTAATATTTTATTTTACATTTATCCAAACAAAATAATAATATAAAGCAAAACAATTTATAATAAAGATAATAAAAGCATTTGCTTAAATTTCAAACGCATATCCATATTACCAATGTCAAAGTTCAAACACAAACATGCAATTGTTGAAAGTTCAAACATATCTTTAACGTATTAATTTTATTCATAAACAAGATTGCTATTAAAGAAAAAAAATTAAAATTTCGATAATTCAATTTAATATTAAAAACTTAAGAAACTAAACATAAATTTAAGAATTAAATTAAACTAAATATTAGTATATTACAAATGTATCATCATTTATATTGAAGTTGGTACAAGTTCAAAAAATTACAACTAAAATAAAATTATCCATTTTGACTTGATATTGTTTGCTTCTTGTTGTGATTTGATATGCTACATCATGCATTATAAATATAGTAAATCGTTAGAAAAATAAATATATCAAGATTTGGTTTGGTTAGTTTTAAAATATAAAAACTCTCCACTTAGACCACTTTAGCACATTTCAGCCTCGCCTTTAACTTTTAGGCCCCCTAGCCTGCCTATGACCCGCCTAATTTTCTAGAGGAATTTTTTTGCCACTTTGGGTGAGGCGCCAGGGGGGCCTAGCGCCTAGGCGGGACGCCAAGGGGGGCCTAGCACCTAAGCAGGGCCTAGGTGGACCTAGACGGGAATTTTTAAAACACTGCTAAATACAAGATCTAATGGAATCAAAAGTTAAATCTATCACATCAATTTTGAATGCGAAAAATATCCCAAATTCTTTAGAAAGTCAAACATAATCTTATATATTAGAACAGACGTAGTATAAATCAAAAATTAAACCAGACTAACTTTTTTTTCTTTTCCTTTTCCAAATGAATAAAAAAAATAAGAAATCTAATTAAGATCATAATTCCTTTATTCTGTAAAGAATCTATGAGACAGGGTTCCCTTTCTATTTCACCTTAATACCCAATCTTTCATCCACACAACATCATGAGAAAAGGCCAAGAAGAGGTATCGCCAAACGCCTAAATTAATAAGACACCCGCCATGGCGTCCATATGGAAGTCATTCACAGTGTGCAATTTAAACATTATTTATTTTACATCAAAAGTATATTAAACAATTAAATTTTATATAAATTAAACACCAAAATATAATAACTAATATCATGGAGTATCATTAAAAACATAATATATAAACACTTAACAATCAAACAAAACATAATTATTATTCAATTTTTTTCAAGCGTGTTTCTCATGACTTGCACTAAAAAAATACATTAAACTAACATGAAATATTTACTTAATTTTAGGAAATAAATAATTATTTATACATTTATTTGGAGTTGCATGATTTTATTATTTATGTCGTCAAAATTACAACTTTTAAGGGTTAAAATTGTACATGCAATTAAACTCAATTGCAACTAATATTACATGCTACTTTTTAAAATAACAAAAAAATTATTTACTACTTTTTTATGAAAGAAATATAAATATTTATTATTTGTTAAAAAGAAAAATTAACCTTGTTTAGCTTGTCAGAACCCAATACGTGGACACAGCAATTCTGTTTTTGTTAGGGGGCCATGTGACACATTATATAACATCTTAGTGGATTACAACTGGCAATCAAATTAAAAAGAGAGAACAAAAGTGGCTATCAAACAAAAATCTCTTTATTCTTCTTCATTTTTTCAATTCTTCTTTGTATTCTTCCTTTTTTCTACAGCAAAAGATTGTGGTCAACAATATTGTGGCATGCGCGTCACGTGCATCTCTTAGTTTTTTAGGGCTTCTCTCCGCAGTTGTGATTAGTGTCTCCCTTCGCAGTTCACAAAAAATAAAAGATGCAAGACTTTCAGTTTTCTTCTCCCTCTTTTAATCGACTAGTCATGGGTAAAGTCCATGGGTCACGGATTGTGGTTAAGCAAACTTAAAATCGACCCAGCTACCAAGGCGCACCATGCTTGATGTTGCACCAAGACGGCATGGCGACGTCGTGACAACTATGCGTAAATCCTTCAAAAGTGCACCAAAACTAATAAGAATAGGAATTTTGTGCAAGTTATCACTATCTAAATATTGTTAGAAAGACAACTTCTAATCAACTATCCATATACTTTCTTGGAAAAAATACACAGCATCTTCAATTACTTCAATCGTGGTTCAAAGTTTCAGAGTATCAGACGATATTTCGACATATTAGAGTGGGTTCGACAAGGGCCGAACCACAACCTTGATATGAGTGCATGTTTTAACATTTGGACATTATTATGTGTACTAGATAGTTTTTTTGCGAACTGAATCGATCCATTTTGTTGTTTTTATTATTTAAAAATAATTCCCAACTATTTTTTAAAAAAAATTAAAGCTCTTAAATAGCACAACGGTGAGCATCGCCTGAAACCGACACCGAGTCAAAAATGACCTTTCGAAACATAGACCGCTACCACGACTTTGAACCATGACTTCAAGGCTATGTTTGTTTGCAAATATGTTGCATAGATTGTGCTATTTTAAGATATATATACCATAGTTGTTACGGTATACCACAGTGAGTCATGGCATATAGCCGATCGCTGGACGCTTAGCGATAAGGCGACCGCTATGGCGTCCGTAAGGCGACAAGTCGTTTATAATGTGCAATTTATATATTATTTATTTTACTTAACAAGTATATTGACAATAAAATTTTATATACATTAAAACTCAAAACATAACCCTATGGAATAACATTAAAGGCATAATTATGTAAATACTTAGCAATAACAATCCAAAAACAACACACTTGATATTAAAAATTAGTAATAACCATCGGTTCCCGAACTTTCTGCCATTTTATTTTCTAGTTTCTACAAAATACAATCAAACAAACAATATATTAGAGACAATTGAGTCATTGACAAGTTTTTATTTTTACTTGTGAACAAAAAAAGAGTAAACAATAAACAATTCTCATATAATTTTGTACATTTTAAACTTTAAAGTACAATCATTTAATCACAATATATTCCTAAAATCAACTTGCCTAAAAATTAAAATACATACATCAGAGACATGATATTACAGTGGAAAATACATATACATAAAGTGTAAAAATGATTGTACTTTATATCAGAGACATTATATACATTAGTTATCTCCTAATATTTATCTCTTAATATTGCATACAGCCACAGTCCACACATACGCCAAGTGTAAAAATATTATATACGCTATACATATGAGTTATGAGACAGCCATACACAGAGGAGAAGAGAAGAACTGTGAGAGTCGTCGCCGAACTTGGAGCTAGTTGGAGGCACGGACTGGTCGGTCGGAGGCGTCGTAGCCGTCGTCGTCGCCTGCGATGATGGGCTGCGAAGTCGGGGCTGCAGAGGATCTAGTTTGTCAGAGCCTAGTTCGCTGCGATGATGGGCTGCAAATCGCGGTCGACTTCTCCTATATTTTTTGCAGGTAAGGGTTTTTTTTTTATGGGTCATGGGTTAGCCCATAAAAATCAGTTGGGTCAAAGGTTCCAAGGCGGCCGCCTAGGCATCTCGGCGTCGCATAGGAGACGCCGTGAGACGCCGAGCTGCCTAAGGCGGCCTTGGAACCACCGACTTAAGTCGTCGTAAGCCTTGGACTTTCTTTATCGTCGGGACGCCTAGGCGACGCCATAACAACTATGATATATACTAGATTAATACCTTTAAGCACATTTTTTGTCCTTGTATTAGTCCGAAGATGACATGACAACCTCATTGATTTTTTTTACTCCCAAGGCCATTTGTTACTTGAAGGGGACACCATTTAAGCTCACCTTCCTTCTTGGGATTATATAGTCCCTCATAAACCACCTTATAAACAAAAAAATAGTCCATGAGCCTGTCATCTTCAGCCGGATAAAAAAGTAATAAAACATATTGAGCTAGTATAAATCCCAAATAACATAATAGCAAATGAATATAGCCTAAACCATTGTCGGGCAGGATTCTCACCCTATTGTTAACAAAGATAAATTGAACTGAAACACAATCTTCTCTATGCCATTTACTTGCATATAATGTACATATTTATGGAAAAGAAAATATTTCCTCTTCTCAAAGAATATACGAGTTCGTTTAGGAACATAAAAAAAGGAAGGGGTAACAATATCCGGATGGAGGGAATAGATATCTGAAGATTTTTGGTGTTTAATTTTGGAACTATAATTACTTTATAACAATCCCATTATTTTGTTTTAATGTGTACATAAAACTCATGGGGAGAACAAAATTGGGATGGAGAGAGTATTATATAACTATATGGTTTTCAGATCACACCTAATAAACAGCTCACATTAACATCTACTTGAGAAATAATTGACATTTTAAAACAATGAGATACTGTCAAAGTAAAACATCATCAAGGTTATCTATTGAATTCTTATAGTTTAGTAGTACCAAATCAGCATTTCTACCATACTAGCAGAATTAACTCTCGAACAGTGGATCAAGAGTTCTAGATAGAAAGAGGAAGAAAATCCCATTAGAGTAGGCAGGAGAGTAAAAAAAATGTATTACAGAGGGAGAATTTAAACTGACCTCGCACCAATCCAAACAATTAATTGCAACCACATCCAATAGCTGGGAATGATTCAGGTTTTTGATCTGACGAAATGCACGCCACATAACCATTGGCTCCCAGCTTAAACCACATGTTGTCTCAAGCACATTACTGACAATCACAGGTTCACCTTTCAACCAATGGCACTGAAAGTGCCTCAAATCCTCAGGTTGAATGTCGACAGCAGTTGGACAGTATAGATAGTTGTCATCAGAATCTTCTCGAGATGCGGCTTTCAGTAACTTCACTTTGTCACTGCCAATTTCACACACTGAATTGAAACAGGAGCACCACTGTCCAGGAGTTTCAAGTGGAATCTCCAGGAGTTCGTATTTTCTCGCTAAATCTTCAGCATCAGATAACAATTTGGAAACAAAATCCTTTTCTAATATATGTCCCAATTCTAATCGGCCTTTACCACAACCACCCAAAGTTTCAGGGGGACAAGGGATGCTACCATCTTCCTGGAATTTCCACTCGAATACCGACTTTGCATGATCCCTATCACTAGTTTCAGCAGATGCACCCAAAGGTCCATCCAAAGTTTCAGGGGAACAAGGGATGCTACCATCTTCCTGGGATTTCCACTCGAATACCGACTTTGCAAGATCCCTATCACTAGTTTCATCAGATACACCCAAAGGTCCACGTCTTGGTCGTGTCTCTTGACAACGATTTCCACTATGCAAGTACTCCACCCCAGGGTCTATAAATTGCATTATCACTTCCTCTTGACCTCCCCGCAGGCATCCATCACGCATCTCCCGGTAACAAATAAGGCAAAGATCATAACAACACTGTGGACAGCTTCTGTGTAAGTTAGCAATTGAAGTTTTGCAATTGTTGCTGCATTGAACATATGAAATAATTAATTCCTTCCAAAATCTAAGGAATAGACTTTCATGGCAAAGACAGATGGCTTCAGTAAACCTACCAATACATATGTTCACCCAACCCGCACTTTGCTTGTTGTACTTTAAGCTCAGACAAAGATAATCCTGCGCAAACAAACAAACCAGGAATCACTAACAAGTGGATATTATTTTCTACTCCATTTTTCAAGAAAGACTTTTGAGCATCCTACTTTATTACCAACCAAGTCTAGTTGAAATGCAATCATAAAGAACTGTAATGCCCACCAAAATTCAGGAACTAAATTATAATACCTTGAATTTTAGCTTCTAACCGCTTCTCCACCATCTGCTCTTCATAGATTTGTTTTATAAATGGGAGAAGCATAGGTATGATATCTTTAGAGTACTGAATCTTTTCTTCAACGCTGAATTTCAAATCAAACCTTTCCTTGTCCTACAACAAAAATCAGAAATACCATATCATGTATGTTGAACCTAACATCAAAGTAACATTAATCGACTAAAGTGTTAGGAGCTAAAGAAACTGACTTTTTTGGGTACTTCTAAACGCAAGCAACGTTTGCAATTGCAATTAACTTGACAAACAGGGCAAGCCTTGGCAAAATCATCTTCCGTCATCTTAGGGTACCTACATACAAATATACACTTCAGGAATATTGTGTCCCTGCTCAACACTGACAAAATCGTACAACTCAAAACAAAATCAAAAGTCTTTGTTTTTGGCAATTAAAAAAAACAGCAGTCAATAAGAGAAATAAGGCATAAGAAACAATTTCAATTTACAGTCAAAATAATAAAATCACTAAAAGAAGAATAAATACCATCTAGTCATGCATGGGACACAATATCGCTTCCATATACATTTAGAACATTGTACAACCCGGCCTTTGTCATTCCTCTGGCACTGATGACACATAATAGATTTTGGCTGCCCCTGTTAATATTAATTAAACCAAACATCAGAAATAAATCCCATCTTAACATATAAGCAAATGTTGGTAGTAAAAATGAGTTAATATAAGCCAGAGAAACAGAAATTACATTATCATCCTTCCTTCCACCACCCCTCTGCTTTGGTACAGCTGCAGTAGTCTTACCAACTGTCTCAAGGGCATCTGGTTCTTCACCTCTATCAGTTGTTGGTGACCCATCCTCCCCTTCTTCAACCTCCTTTTTCAGACCCTTTCTCGGTTTCTTTTCCGACCTATCTTTCCCTTCTTTAACCTCCTTTCTCATAACCTTTCTCGGTTTCTTTTCCAACCCATCTTTCCCTTCTTCAACCTTTTTTTTCACACCCCTTCTCCGTCTCTTCTTTGACCCAAATTCCTCATCCTGTTCTTCAAAAAAATTCTCTACTTGGTCACTAAATCGATCCACCAACTTCACAGCCGTCCGCCGAAGAGTCCCCTTATTCACATAAACCCCCTCCAATTTGTTTCCAATACTTCCTCTCTGATCATTAGCCATTTTATCTGTTTCGTTTTCCTTCACCAACCCCTCAGTACCTATACAATTTTCCTCCCCTTTTCCACCCAAATATCACTGTCCTTTTCTTCACCCCCTTGCTCATGGGTTTTCTCTACCGACTCAATTTCACCTCCTTTTCCATCCAGATCAACACTATTTCCTCCCAAGTCCCCACTTCCTTTCCTTTTCCTTTTCCTTTTCCTTCCCCTTGGTTTATCCCCTTTTTTTTCTTCAACAAATCCCTCTCCTTTTCCACCACTTTCTCTCATAATCCCACCATTATTATCAAATTCTGAATCTTTCCCAATTCCCTCCCCTTTTCCACCCAAATCCTTCCGATTCCCCTTCTTTCGGAGTCTTCCTACTTTCCCTTTTCTTCCCCTTCGAACAGGCGCTTTCTTCTTCACCGGATCCTCACAAATTTCTCCCAAATCCTTTAGATTTGTTGTTGTTATCGCATCAACAACAGTACTACTAATAAAATTCACTTCTTCCGACTCCTTTCGTTCTCCAAACGACGCCGTTTCATTCTCAGACACCAACTCCTCTTCCTCCCCTGAACGACGCCGTTTATTACCCACATCCCAATCACACAAAGTTTTACCCTCCTGCCCTTCACCTTCAACAACTTCAACTCCACTATTCTTTATTTTCGTGACCTCTTCCGACTCTTTTCCTTCTCGGAACGACGCCGTTCCATTCTCAGCGGCCAACTCCTCCTCCTCCGAACGACGCCGTTTCACACCCACATCACCATCTTGCTCTTCACCTTCAACTCCATTAATTTCCCTCTCCATGACCTACAACGAACACAAAACAAGAAGAAATCAAAAGAACCCAAGATTTTTCAAGAGAGTAAATCTGTAAGAACTCGAGATTTTTTTCAGAGAGAGAATAGGGTTATAAGGAATTGTTGTCTTAATGGGGTTTATGAATGATTTTGGGTAAAACTGTGGATGGTAAATATTATTCAAAACTCCCAGCCTTTTCGGTCTGTTAACATTCATCGGATTTCGGGGAAAATTGTATGTATCACAGATATAGTTAACACGTATAGTGTTAGATAGGGCTTTTGGAGATACGGCCCATAGATTACGGACACTAGTTACTTAAAAATTGATTGTATGTATTTTATAATGTCCGTTTCTCCAGCGACCTGGATTCAGCGAACTAACAACAAATAGATTATAACGATAATTTTTTACGTCATTTATGTAATGTAAAAATCGATTTTGTATCTTATATACGAAAAAAAAAGATTGCTCGATCTTGGTTCTTTTCCTCCAATTATTTAGAAAAGAGGGTGTACTTTATATTGTTTTTTAAAAATTTTATTTGAGGGGAATAAAAGAGAAGAGAAGGAAAGAAAAAATAATTAAAATATCTCTAAATTTTATGTTTGTGAGTTTTATTTAGAGAGAAATAGAAAGGATTTGAAGGTAAAATTGATTTAATTTTTGACTTAAAATTTCCCCCTCAAAAGCGGGAGGATTTGGAGAGATGGGAAAATAAAATATTTTATATTACCAAAAATAACCTTATAAAATAAATAATATGACAATCGTGTCCCTAATTAAATCAATAATAAGGATGGGATTACTATATTACCCCCCACCCTACCCACCCCCACCCCCCCCCCCCCCCCCACCCCCACCCCCCCCCACCCCATGTAACGCAACGAGAAATTCAACTTAGCTTGTAACTAGCGTTTTTGAATATTATTTAATTAAATAAAGTTTTAATGAATATTATTCTTAGTTATGTGTTTGAATGTCGTTCTATGACCTATGATGATTGTTTAATGTTAGGATTTGGGCAATGTGCATGAATTAAAGAGTATGAATTTCCAACACGAAAATAAAAAAAAAATCGAGAAATTTACGTAAAAATACTATTCATCCGGAACTGATATAACATCTTTTTCGAAATTCCAAAAAATACGTAAATGTTAGAATTCTTAGGAAAGACGTAATATCCAATAAAATTCAAATTTTAAAAATGCAGTTTTCAACCTGCTTGCTAAATTGAAAAAGTAAAAAAGTCAACAAAAATCTTGGTCAACAAAAGTCAAAGTTGACTTTCAAATGGATTAGAGTTTATTATTGGAGGCTCAATATAAAATTGGATGAATTACATATTCTACTACATTTTTAAAAATAATTACAACAATAGTGCACTCATAAAATCTTTTCACAACTAATATACTTCCATATTTATTTACAATAGTAGTGCAATTATGATTCTTTAATTTAAGGAATTAGTATTCAA
Source organism: Panax quinquefolius (assembly GCA_020205615.1). Classification (NCBI taxonomy): domain Eukaryota; kingdom Viridiplantae; phylum Streptophyta; class Magnoliopsida; order Apiales; family Araliaceae; genus Panax; species Panax quinquefolius. The sequence goes on from JAINUW010000486.1 coordinate 317,446, forward strand.
TTAAAATCCCTTAATTTAGGGATTAGTTATAGCCATGACTTCTTCTCTCTCTCCTCATCTATAACAACTGTAGTTAGTCATTACCCTTCTTCTTCATTCAATCGTATGTGTGTGTGTGTGTGTATATATATATATATATATATATATATATATATATATATGTTCATTAATTAATTATTCCTAATTATATATTATGATATTGCTATTGATGAAATTATTTACAGGAAGTAGGATGGGGAAAGGTGAACATGATTGAAGCCGAACGGTGCCTGCTAGCCAATGCTCTTCTTGATTTCTTCAACCAAGTTTTCATGCTCCTCTCCGAGTCGTGCATTCCGTTGTTCAACTTCTCCAGTACCATTTACTCTTACCTAATGAATTCCTCCCCCCAAAACTATTGCAGGGGCTCCTGTTATGCCGACGAACACTACTTGCCAACATTTGTGAGCACCAGATTTTGGGAGAGAATTTTGAATTTCGAAAGTGGCGATGGGTGGGTAGAAACGACGATTGCGCCGATGGAGATGGTAAGAAGCAATTGGGTATGAAGATTCAGGCGGTGGTGGGCGTGAATATGAATACTGGATGATGGTAACCAAACCTTCATACCAAGGTAACCAAACTGTCATATCAAAGTAACCAATCAACCTTCACACTTTAAATTTTTTCTTAGTACAGTTGGTTACCAAATATTCAGATCAAGATAAGCAAACCTTCGCACCAAGGTAACAAAACTCCATACCAAAGTAACTAATTCACATCCACACCTGTAGTTTTTTCATAGTGCAGTTGGTAGCCAAACCTTCAGACCAAGGTAACCAATTCAATTTTATTAAGTTACCAATTTCTTTTGAATGTGATACAGTTGGTAGCCAACCATTCATACAAAGGTAACCATTTTATTATTTATGAGTAACAAAATAGTTATAAAAAAAATTCAGAACATTAAAAGTTACATCTATTTATTTTTAAATTTTTTGTAGGGCGAATCTTCTTCTTATTCTCATTGGCGTTTTGGACAACGGAGATTCGCGGCGGTGTAGCGGCGGAGTATGTGAGGTGTAGCGGTGGTGTAGCGGCGGACTATTATTTTAAAGTGTATGTGAGAGAGATGAAGATTTGAATTTGAATTATTATTTTGAATTTGAATTTGTTTTTGTTGTTAGATCCAAATATTTGAATTTGAATTATTAATTATGGCAGTTATTTGTCCTTGATTTTAGGTTTCCTTATTAATGTGAATTGTACTATTTTTTTGTAATATAGGTCCTAATTACACTCTTTTTGTAATTATTTGGTTGATGCACTTTTCTTGTAATTACTTTCTATTTGTTGTATACTTATGTAAAGAATCCTATAAAATTTTATGAGGCCCAATTGAAATTAAATCAAGGCTCAAAGAATTATTAAACTAAGCCAAGAGGAAGCCTAAAATGAATTTAATTAAAGCCTAACCGAATATTCAAACCCATGGGTCAACCCATGAACCAAATGGGTGGAGTAAAGTATGAACCAAGCCCATGAGGGACCCACCAAAGGCCTTATGGTCGGCTACCTCACCAAGCAAAGAAGGTTTGCCTCCAAAAAATATCCCACTTGGATAAGATGACATTAATGTTTTGGACCAAAAAGTTTTGGCTTGATTTGGTTTACTAACTTAACCATGGTTCAAATAGTAAGGAGGTGGAAGAGGGGTTGGTTTGGAAGATTTGAAACTTAAGGGAGTTGACTAAAAGGGACTTAAACTTAAGTGACCAATTAATGACCTAATTAAAGTACCTAATGACTAAATTACCCTAAGCTTTGCCTAGCCTATAAATAAGAAGCTAAGTGTTAGTTTTCTTCACTGTTGCCTCTTTTTCAGTTCTAACAAAAGAGCTCTAACTCATGCAAGCATACATGCGTCAACAAGTAATACAGAGCAAGTAAAGTATCAATCACACAGGGAAAGTTGTTTAATTTAAATTACTATGCATCAATTAAATTACTATATTTATATGCTCAAACTAATGACTATAATTGGCTTGTTACTTTAATCGCAAATAATGACTAAAACAATAATAAAAATGTAATAAATCGAATCTGAAAGTAATGGGATACTAACTTCATTTAATATTTCATTTAATCACCACTATCATGCAAAACTTGTTCACATATCACAGGAAAGTAGCCAAGAGCACTAAAAGAGTCATAGCCATTTTTCAATGTACTATGACCTACTTACACAGCATCCACAAGCGATAGACACTATGTAATCATCAATATAACCAAAATCACTATATGTCTATGTGAAATTGCAATCATATTGAATTTAAGCATAAGTCCTTATTCTAACTCATACGGTGAAACATTATATGTCTATTTGATTCATGAAATACACAAGCCATATAAAACAGCCCCATATACGTATGCTATCATGATTACAATCCATACTTGCATGTTCATTGTCAATTCCATACAAGTACTAAAAGAGAATGGTGATCAAACATTCATACATGCAAAACAATCATGATAGAAATCCCATATGATATGTAATACAGTCCAGCATTCAAGCATGCAACCAAACTATATATTAAAATCCGTTAGAATCCCATAATGGAGTTTAGTTCATGACTGAACCAAAAGCCATTATGGGATCAAAGCTAAACGTGGCTAATACGCAAACAATTGAAAGGTGAAAGATAGAAACGATCAAACCAATTGCTGATTATAATCCACTATTAACGTTCAAATCCTCATATAAATCGAGCAAAATACTAATAAATATCCACACTGGTAGAGAATCCCACGAATGATTAGAAAAATAGAGTTTAGGCTTCGCTCTACGTTGGAATCTCTCTCCGAGTGTAAACCCTAGTTCCCAAAATGAAAATACGTAAAAACTGAATAATGATACGTCTGACACAAATCAGAAATCATTTTAAACCAATTATAACCCTTAAAATTGGAAATTAAAATAAAACAAATCAGCATTAATCAGGCATCGCGCGCGGCCGCGCGCTCCCCCAATGTAATCCTCATGCAGGCGCGCAACTTGCAGTGTGTAATGTTATCCAGTTGGGTGCTCGCGCGGCCACGCGTCCCCAAGCTTGTCCTGTCGCGCGGCTTCTACAACTTTGAGTCCCGGTTCTGCTGCTGCAACTGATCTGTTTCGCTGCTCCTTCCTTTGTCCATCCACGCTTAGTCTTCTTGTGACGCCCCCAAAATAGATATACAACACCCATTTTGAGTCGTCAATAACATGGTACAGAAACAACTACAACTTTATTAATACAACATAAAAACTGTGAGTTTAAATACAAATATTTCCATCTAGACAATATCCATACCCAAATAAGTCCACATTACAATTATTGGTATAATATTTTACAAAAATGGTGAGGACTACTAAAACAACCTCCTAGAACCTTCATTCCATACCCCGACTAGTACTCGCTACATTCTCGCCTCCTGAGAAGAAAAATGGAAAAAAAAGAAAAATGGTGAGCTCAACTAGCCCAGTAAAGAATATTATGACTAAGATAACATAGAACAAATTATCGTTAGTCTTCAAAAGGGAAAAATCTAATAGAATATAATAGACAACCAGTTTTAAATCAATCTTCGCAGTGGAAATAATAATTTATTAGAAGAGTTAAGTAAAGAATGCAATCTACTATCTTCTATATATGAATTTAAAAGTTCATCGTTGATATTTTATCCCTGTAACATCAATCAATATATATCTAGAATTAAATATTCATCTTTGCACTCTGGGCCAAAGATATTCATCGATTGGGTCGTGTTCATCTAAACACCTGTTCATCTTTGCACTACGGGCCAAAGATATTCATCATAAAATCATTCATCCTTGCAGTGACGCCCCCAAAATAGGTATACATCACCTATTCTGAGTTGTCAATACATGGTACAGAAACAACTACAACTTTATTATTACAACAGTAAAACTGTGAGTTTGAATACAAATATTATCTTCTAGACAATATCTATACTCAAATAAATCCTCATCACATTTATTGATACATTATTTTACAAAAAATGGTGAGGACTACTAAACAACTCTCTCTAGAACCTTCATTCCATACCCCAACTAAGTACTCGCTATATTCTCGCCTCCACGAGAAGAAAAATGGAACAAAAAAGGAAAAGGGTGAGCTCAACTAGCTCGGTAAAGAATATTATGACTAAGATAATATACAACAAATTATCGTTAGTCTTCAACAGGAAAAATCTAATAGAATAAAATAGACAACAAATTTTAAATCAATATTCGCAATGAAATAATAATTCATTAGAAGAGTTAAGTAGAGAATGCAAACTACTATCTTCATGTATGAATTTAAAAGTTCATCGTCTATCTTTTATCCCCTGTAACATCAATCAATATACATCAGTAATCAAATATTCATCTTTGCACTACTGAGCCAAAGATATTCATCAGTTGGTCATGTTCATTTAAACACTGTTCATCTTTGCACTATGGTCCAAAGATATTAATCGATCGGTCGTGTTCATCTCAACACATTCATCTTTGCACTACTGAGCCAAAGATATTCTTGAAATCATTCATCTTTGCACTACAGCCAAAGATATTCAATAATATCATCATTTAAGATCGAGGATGATGAAAATATTTTTAAAGAAAGCGAATCCGATTGAAACAAAAATGACAAGGATTAAGGATTTAGGATTCGTACTTTATTTTATCCATGTTTAAAAATACCTCAAAAATAATCATAGTGGTGTAAAATTCAAGAATGATCAAAACATGGATACAATCAAAGCTAGTCTCCAGAATAGATATTTTAGATTTAAAAGAAAAATTTTCATTTTCTATTGAATAAGGCAGTATTTGTGAATAAGGTCAGTATCGTGAATAGTCAAGTATCGTGAATAGTAACTCCGACACCAAAAGATAGAAATTCCACAAAAACATCTTCACGCTTCATGAATAGTACTCTTGAATAGTAACTTTCGTGAATAAGAACTTTCATGAATAGTAACTTCGTGAATAGTAACTCATGAATAGTAACCCGACATGAAAAAGTTCCAAATTTGATAAAAATTTCAACCAATATTTCAAAGATAATGATATTGAAGAAATAATATCATCGAGAAGAAAATAACATCCTTACCTCAAAATAACCGTATTTCCCGAATTTGAATTTGGATATAGGTCGATGTAAACTTCAGACTGAATAAGAACTCTCAAAATATCAAAATACTCACAAAAATACGCTCAATAATCTAGAGAGAAAGAAAACTTATTTCTGGTGTGATTTTTAATTCTAACCTAAGCGTCTATTTATAGGAAAATGCTAGAACGCCAAAGGAGACTAAATAATAAAATATTATTATTATTATTTCTCACCTTCTACGCATGCCACCAACCAACTTTGAAAGCCATCAGCCATCTTTAAATAAATTGGCAGCCCACATGTTAATTAATCACCAACCAAAAAGTGGGTCCCACCCATAAATTTAATAAAAATCATTTTATTTTTCGAAACTTCAGTAATTCATAGAAAATAGACCGGTTATCAGAAAAATACGAATTTTATGTCCATTCTGCCTGAAATCGAATTCTCTACAACTTTACAGAAGAAATTTTTTCCAAATTCCAAACGAAAAATGACCAAAAATCTGATACTGGATAAGTTTTCTAATTTCCTTCTCTTCCTTTCTCTTCTTTCTTTTCCCATAATTCTCCACTAACTCTCTCTCTTCCCCCACTTTCTTCTCTTACCCCACCACTTCTTCCACACACACACACAAATACGTATATATATATATATATATATATATTAAAATATTTATAATTATTAAATAATTCCAATTCTATCTTCTCTCTTCCACCTCATCTATTTATAAACCATGAATTTATTGTAAAATATCACCATCAATATATTATTAAAATAATATATTTAAAAGAATTATTTTATCGAAAAAGATAAAATATTAATTTTCAACAATTGTCATTTTAAAATTTTTCTCCATCTATATCCATATAAAATCAATATTTTCCTCATCATATGAATCAATAATTAATTATTCACAAATAATATTACAGTAATCACAATATTGACAACCAGTGTGCAGGTTTCAGAAAGAGGGGCTTTCCAATAAGGATCTCTCCTCTTTGGCGCGCAATTAGGTGACCAAACCTCTCCTTGATGTAACTTTCTAGACATTCGCAATAATGTTTTCTAATATTATTATTCAGATAATATGAATTATTGCTCGATAATGGAAAATCTTGTGTAATGACAATTATTGAAACAACAAGAATATAAAATATCAACGCAACAATTATTGAATCAATAAAATAAAATATTGAATAGTAATTCATGTAATAATTATTGAGTAGTGCCTTCTACGTAAGGATCAATAATTGGTGCAATAACTGCGTGCTCTTGTTCAACAACGCGTATTAGTGTGTTTTAACCACCGGTATTCCAACAAAGATAATCTGCAGTAATAACTCACGCCTGATTATTTATAAACAACTTATATTTGTCGTTTTCTTCATCCAATCGCTTTCAGTTATGGGGCCCACAAAAGATCGCAAAGGCCGTTGCACGAATATTCCCGACGAAGCATTTAATATTCTACGACCAAACGAATATTCCCGACAACAATGAATATATTATAACCACTTGCTTATTTTGAAATATTTGCGTATTTATCCCCTAACTATCCACATTAATCAAATCAACCCTTCTATTTCAAAATAATAAATAGAGAAAATTAAATTTCATTAATAATAAGTTGGGGTCTTACACTTGCACTACATGCCAAAGATATTCAGTAATATCATTATTTAGGACTGAGGATGATGAAAAATATTTTAAAGAAAATGAATCTAGTGAAATAAAAGAATAAATATTAAGGATTCGTATTTTAGCTATTCCATGTCCAAAAATACCTCATAAATAATTATAGTGGAGTAAAATTCAAAAATGATCAAAACACGGATACAATCAAAGCTAGTATCCATATTAGATATTTTGGACGAAAAATGAAAATTTAATTTTTCTGTGAATAGTGTCGTATTCGTGAATAGTCAGTAAGTATCGTGAATAGTAACATAAATAGTAATTAGACACAAAAGCGTTCCAAATTTGATAAAAGTTCAAACCAATATTTCGGCATAATGATATTGAAGAAAATAATATCATTTAAGAAGAAAATAACATCCCTTACCTCGAAAAAACAAGTACTTACGATTTGGAATATTGGATATAGTCTTTGAAGGAACTTGCATAGTATAAGTAACACTCAAAGTATTAAAATACTCACAAGAATCGCTCGATAATATAGAGAAAGAGAGAGAAAACTTTAGTTTACGGTGTGATTTTCAATTCTAACCTAAGCACCTATTTATAGGAAAATGCTTAGAGAACACAAAGTAGAAAATTTAATAAAATATTAATATATATTTTAAAAAATTTCCTACGCACCCTTATTTTGCCCAAAACATCAGCCACCAAGTATCCACCTCACAAAACTTACAAAAAACGTTTTTCTAACAAAAAATATTTAAAACTTCCAAAAAATGATAATCCATTAATCCGAAGAACAATAATTCATAATAAATAGCCCTTTTATCAGAAAAATTCAAAACTTATGTCTTTTTCATAGGAAATTCCATTATCTACAATTTTGCGGAAGAAAGTTTTCCAAATTCCAAGCGAGAAATTGGCCGAAATTCACAAGCGGGCTATTTTTACAAGTTATAATCAAATTTCGATCAAGAAATGGGGTCCCGAACACACAAAACATGTTTTAATCATTTAATGTAACAAAATACTCTTCCTCCTCATATACTCATATATCCCACATTCATTGTAAAAATATCACCATTATTATATTATAATAATATAATAAAATATTATTTTATAGAAAAGATAAAATATCAATTTTTAACAATTGTCACTTTAAAAATTTTCTCCATCTATATCCACATAAAATTAATATTTTCTTCATCATATAAATCAATAATTAATTATTCACAAATAATATTACGAGAATCACAATCTTTGTGATGAGGTAGATCCCGGAAAGGGGGCTTTCGATAAGGATTTCTCTCATCTTCTTTGGCGCATGATTAGGTGACCAAACCTCTCCTTGAATGAGAACTTTCTAGACATTGCCAATAATGTTATCTAATAATATTATTAGGATAATATGAATTATTGCTCAGATAATAGAAAATCTTTGTGTAGTGACAATTATTGAAACAACGATAATATAAAATATCGGCGTAGCAATTATTGAATCGATAAAATAAAATATTGAGCGATAATTCTTTGTAACAATTATTGAGTAGTGCCTTCTTACGTAAGAATCAATAATTGGTGCAATCTGGTGTCTTCTTGTGTTTTAACCAAAGTATTTCAACAAGATGATACTTGTAATAACAACGCTGTAGATTATTTATAAACAACTTATTTTTGTCATTTTCTTCATCATCCAATCTTTTTCGTTATGGGGCCCACACAAAAGTTTGCCGTCGTCATGCGAATATTCCCATGAGCGGTAAGAATATTCCACGACCAAACGAATATTCCCCAACAACAATTAATATTTTATAACCACTTGCTTATTTGAAATATTTGCGCATTTTACCCATAACTAACCACATTAATCAAATTAACCCTTACTATTTCAAAATAATAAATAAAAGAAATTCAATTTTATTTATAATAAGTTGGGGTCTTACAACCTCCCTCCTTATGAAATTTTTGTCCTCGAAATTTACGTCACGTGCACAGTGTTTGAAAAGATGAGGATACCTCGCTTTCATTTACATTTCCAACTCCCGGTCATTTCTTGATAGCATGGTTCCTCCACAAAACTTTGACTTGTGGTATGACCTTTTGTGCGTAGGACATGCTCCTTCCTATCCAAAATCTTAGCGGTACCTCTTCATACGTTAAGTCTTGACTATCTCATGGGTTCTAACTTTCGATAACGTGGTTTGGGTCTTTCACATATTTACTGAAGCACGGATATATGAAAAAATTATGAACACGAGACATACTTGGAGAGTGCTTAGCGAGTCTATAGGCCACATTTCCTACTCGATCAAGAATGCGAAATGGACCGATAAATCGTGGATTGAGCTTTCCCTCTCTTCCCGAATCTTGTAACTCCTTTCCATGGAGCCACGCATGACAACAATCATGATCCCCGATACTAAATTCCCGTCCTTTCGATGAAGATCGCATAACTCTTTTGTCGATCACATGCTGGTTTTGTATCGTTGTCGAATCATTTGGATCTTTTTAAGTAGTCATACGTACCAACTCTGGTCCCAACAATGTTGCTTCACCACCTCATCCCAACACACTTTGGAAGCGACACTTCCGTCCATATAATGCTTCAAATGGAGCCACACTATACTTGCACGATAATTGTTCCAGGAGAATTCCACCAATGGTAAATACTTATCCCAACTCCTTTGAAGTCTAGGACATGAGAGTCTTAATAGATCTTCAAGAGTTTGAATAGTCCTCTCGATTGTCCATCGGTTTGAGGATGGTATCTTGAACTAAATTATAAATCCGTGCCCATAGCTTTTTGCAAGCTAACCCAAAATCTTGAAGTGAATCTTGGGTCACGATCCGAAACTATGGATCTTGGCATTCCATACAATCTCACAATCTCATTTACGTACATCTGAGCAAGGCGTTCGAGGAATAAGTCTCCGTATCGGCAAGAAATGAAGGACTTGGTTAATCTATCAACAATAACCCAAATAACATTTATTCCTTGAAAGCCAGTGGGAAGACCCATACTTGAAATCCATGGTAATGTGTTCCCACTTCCATTTTGGAATCTCAAGTGGTTCTGATGGACCCTTAGGTACTTGATGCTCGCCTTTTACGTTGACAAGTTAAACACCTCGAGATAAACTTTGCAATCTCTCTCTTCATATTGTTCCACCAAAATGTATGTCGAAGATCACGATACATCTTGGTACTTCCAGATGGATTGCAAATGGTGTATTGTGTGCCTCCATCATGATCTTGTACTTCAAATCAGAATCGTTAGGAACACAAAGTCTGGAGTGGACTCGAAGTATTCCTTCTTCATCGATTCTTGCTTCTGGAATAGCACCTTCTTGTACTTTCTTCTTCTTCATACGCATCGATTTCAAGATTACGTGGCTTGAGCAACTTTAACTTTTTCGATTAAAGTTGGTTCTATGCGTATACTTGACATCATCGCATGGGTCCCCGGAGTCTTGAATTCTATCTTCAACCTTTGTAAGTCACACAAAATGGGCCTTTGTGTTGACAGCATCGCTACTCGTTCCTGCATAAGATCTTCTACTTAATGCGTCAGCTACCACGTTCGCTTTTCCAGGATGGTATTGAATGGTATGGTCGTAGTCTTTCAATAGCTCGAGCCAACGTCGTTGCCGCATGTTGAGTTCCTTTTGGGTGAAGAAATATTTGAGGCTTTTATGGTCTGAATATATCTCCACTTTCTCCCCATATAGATAGTGCCTCTAGATCTTTAAGCGTGAAAAGCATTGCTGCTTGACTCGAGATCATGAGTAGGATAATTCCTCTCATATTCTTTAAGTTGTCATGCGTGGCATAGGCTATGACTTTCCCACGTTGCATGAGAACACATCCTAACCCTTTGCACGAAGCATTCTTTGTAGATAACAAATCCATTCGAACCGGATGGTATTGTCGAGCAGTTAGAAATGAGTCTCCTCTTGAGCTCTTGGAAACTCTTCTCGCATTCCTCGCTCCATCGAATTTTGTATCCTTCAGTCAGTCGGTGAGTTAATGGGGTAGCGATTCGAGAAAACCCTTCCACGAATCTCGATAATAACCCGGCTAAGCCCGAGAAAGCTCGTACTTGATTCACCGTCTTTGGTTGCTCCCAACTTTGTATTGCTTGATCTTTCGCCGGGTCAGATAGATACTCCATGTTTTGACACTGCGTGCCCCGAGGAATGCTACTTCCTCAAGCGAACTTCGCATTTCTTCAACTTGGCATATAACTTGTTTTTCACGAAGCCTTTGGAGTACCCGGCTTCAAATGGTGCTCATGATCTTCACGACTTTTGGAATATATGAGGATGTCATTAATAAAAACAACAAAAATGATCAAATATTCCTTGAATACTCGGTTCATCATATCCATGAAAGCAGCAGGAGCATTAGTCGATCAAAAGACATGACTAAGAATTCATAATGCCGTCACCAGGAGTTTAAAGGCGGTCTTTGGAATATCCTCGATTCTAATCTTCGGTGATGATATCGAGCGAAGATCGATCTTTGAAAAGAATTGTGCTCCTTGTAAGCTGGTCAAACGGTCATCAATACGAGGTAGCGGATACCTATTCTTGATGGTGACATGGTTTAATTTCGATAGTCGATCAAAATCGCATACTCCGTCTTTCTTCTTTACAAATAAAGCAGGAGCACCCCGAGGAGATGTACTAGGGCGAATGAAACGATGTCCAACAACTCTGTAGTTGGAACCTTTAACTCTGAAGTTCAATAGGAGCCATTCGATATGGGGTTTTAGAAATGGGCTTTGTGCCGGGTTGAGATTAATAAAGAATTCAACTTCACGTTAGGGGTAGGCAAGGGAAGTTCTTGAAATCGTCGGAAAATCGATAACAATAGAATATTATTCAAATATGGCGTGTCTTTATTCAAATCCATAACATGGGCTAAGAAAGCTTGACATCCATTTTTTAATAAGCGAATAGCTTTATGACTTGATATAACGGTGATTGATTTTAATGGCTTAGTTGCTTGAATTAAACAACAGGTTGGTTAGGAATATGAAAACTAACAACCTTACGAAAACAATCAATTTTGGCATGATGAGTAGTTAACGATCGATCCCTAAAATCACGTCAAATGCAAGTATCTTTAAAGAGATAAGGTCAACAAGTAAGGTGATGGTGCCAACTTGGATCAAACAAGATTTATAAGCGAGTGGATGTGATGAAAGTTCTCTCTAATGAGTCTCCACGAGATAAATCAAAGTCTAATTTCTCGAGTCGAGTTTAAGCGTTGAGCACAAGCGGGAGAGATAAATGAATGGGTATACCGGTATCTAGTAAGGTATAAAAACGTAAGAATTTATGATTAGCTTACCCGTGATCACCTCGTTTGGGTTCTCGCATTTTGACGATCGCGACAAGCGCTCTTCGAGAACCGTTGACTTTGACTTTTACGGGATGACCTTTTGAGTCACCATCCATTGGACTTGGTTTCACTACTGGTCTGATCTCGAAGCGATATGTCCTTCCTTTCCACAATTATAACATACCTTAAAGCTGTTGTGGGCGGTTTGAGGGTGATATGTCCTTCTTTTTCGCACTTATAGCATATGGTGGGTGGTCGTTCTCCTCCTTGGAACCGATTCTTTCTTTGGTCTTTGGCGTCTTCGTATTATCATTGTTGAATCTACTCTTTTTAAAATCTCCTCAGACTCGCTTCTTCTATTCTCATGGCCATGATTACCACGGAGTAGTTCTTTGCTTTTGTCAAGTATTTTTCTTTCTCCATTTGGTTATCGTTGTTACACGATTGCTATTGTCACCGGTATGATCTGGTTGTGGTCCCTCGGTTGGCCGTACTCGTTATCTCGCTCTAATAATTGAGCCTTGTTGACAACATCTGAATATAGAGAGAAAATTTATGTGAAATGAGATATTGGCGTATCTTTGGGTTTCAAACCTCTCGAAACATCCGCGTCATCGTTCCTCATTCTCCACCGAATGAGGTCTGAACACGGATAACTCTGCAAACTTCGCCTCGTCTTTGGGACACCATCATGTTTTTTTGTTCGAGTCTAATAAACTCCACTTCCTTCATATAATGAATACTTTCGGGAAAGTACTTGTCATTGAACAATTCTGAAAACGTCTCCCAAGACATCTTTGAGTGCGGTTTGGATGGGTGCGCTTCACTGATTCCCATCGATGTCTGCCTCATTCTGGAACATAAAGGTGGCGAATGGAACCTTACATTCCTCCGTGCATCCCAAGACATCGAATATCTTGGTAATTTGTTTGACCCGTCTCTCGCCTTAATCGGATCGGCTTTCCCCGAGTACGGTGGTCCCGACTCCTTGAAGCTTGCTTGGTTTGTGACAAGCTAGTGAATTACTATCATTTCCTCACTGTATTTTGAACACGAGTCTCTCTAAATGCGATTTTGCATGAAGCTGCAAAAAAGCTTCTAAACATCCATCGTTCATCATACGCTTTCGGTGGTGTTGTTCACGGGAGGACATTGCCCGACTGTTGCACGTTCTCCTCGTTGGTGAGTAAAGAGCGTCTCCACGGTCTCATTTACTCCCTTGTTAACATTCTCGGTTGCCATTCTTAAATATTGCCATAAAACAAGGGTTAATTAAACAAATTAACAAATCACATAATACCCATATATTATAATGAGCCAACAAATAAGCTTAGGTAGGACACCTTTAGCGAAGGATTTACTCGTCTCTCCCCTCTAGTTCTATTCCCGATCTCACTGGAGATCATATCCCTAAGCTTTGATACCAAATGTGGCGCCCCAAAATAGGTATCTGACACCCATTTTGAGTCGTCGATAACATGGTACTGAAACAACTACAACTTTATTAATCTGACATAAAAAGCTGTGAGTTTAAATACAAATATTGTCATCTAGACAATATCCATACCCAAATAAGTCCTCATTACAATTATTGGTACAATATTTTACAAAAATGGTGAGGACTACTAAAACAACCTCCTAGAACCTTCATTCCATACCCCAAGCTAGTACTCGCTACATTCTAGCCTCACGAGAAGAAAAATGGAACAAAAAGGAAAAGGGTGAGCTCACTAGCCCGGATAAAAGAATATTATGACTAAGATAACATAGAACAAATTATCGTTAGTCTTCAACGAGGAAAAATCTAATAGAATATAATGACAATGAGGTTTTAAATCAATCTTCGCGTGAAATAATAATTCATTAGAAGAGTTAAGTAGAGAATGAAATCTACTATCTTTATATATGAATTTAAAGTTCATCGTCGATATTTTATCCTGTAACATCAATCGATATATATACTTGAATTAAATATTCATCTTTGCATTCTGAGGCGAAGATATTCATCGATTAGTCGTATTCATTTAAACACTGTTCATCTTTGCTACTACGGCCAAAGATATTCATCGAAAAATCATTCATCTCTTTGCACTACATGCCAAAGATATTGATAATATCATCATTTAGGGTGAGGATGATGAAAAATATTTTAAAGAAAAGCGAATCGGTGAAACAAAAGAATAAATATTAAGGATTAAGTATTTTAATTTATTCCGTGTCCAAAAATACCTCATAAATAATTATAGTGGAGTAAAATTCAAGAATGATCAAAACATGGATACAATCAAAGCTAGTATCCATAATAGATATTTTGGATGAAAAATGAAAATTTAATTTTTACGTGAATAGTGTAAGTATTCGTGATTTGGTGAATAGTCTTTGTATATCGTGAATAATAATAGTATCGTGAATAGTAACCCCGACACAAAAGTTCCAAATTTGATAAAAGTTCAAACCAATATTTCGGCATAATGATATTGAAGAAAATAATATCATTTAAGAAGAAAATAACATCCTTACCTCGGAAAAGGCAGTACTTACATTTGGAATCTTTGGATATAGTCTTTGAAGGAACTTGCAGCATATATAACACTCAAAGTATTAAAATACTCACAAGAATACGCTCGATAATATAGAGAGAGAAAGAGAGAGAAAACTTTAGTTTCTGGTGTGATTTTCAATTCTAACCTAAGCACCCTATTTATAGGAAAATGCTTAGAACACCAAAGTAGAAAATTTAATAAAATATTAATATATTTTTTTAAAAATTTCCTACGCACCCTTATTTTGCCCAAAACATCAGCCACCAAGTATCCACCTCACAAAACTTACAAAAAACGTTTTTCTAACAAAAAATATTTAAAACTTCCAAAAAATGATAATCCATTAATCCAGAACTTCAATAATTCATAATAAATAGCCCTTTTATCAGAAAAATTCAAAACTTATGTCTTTTCCATAGGAAATTCCATTATCTACAACTTTGCAGAAGAAAGTTTTTCCAAATTCCAAACAGAAATTGACCAAGAAATCCACAAGCAGGCGATTTTACAATTTATAATCAAATTTCGGTCGAGAAATGGGGTGCAAACACACAAAACATGTGTTAATCATTTAATGCAACAAAAATACTCTTCCTCCTCATATACTCATATATCCCACATTCATTGTAAAAATATCACCATTATTATATTATAATAATATAATAAAATATTATTTTATCGAGAAAAGATAAAATATCAATTTTTAACAATTGTCACTTTAAAAAATTTTCTCCATCTATATCCACATAAAATCAATATTTTCCTCATCATATAAATAAAATAATTAATTATTCATAAATAATATTACAAATAATAATCACAATCTTGACAACGGAAGTGGTTCCAAGAAAAAGGGGGCTTTCGATAAGGATTTCTCCTTCTTGGCGCCTTGATTAGGTGACCAAACCTCTCCTTGAAGCGAACTTTCTAGACATTGCCAATAATGTTATCTAATAATATTATTAGGATAATATGAATTATTGCTCAGATAATAGAAAATATTGTGTAGTGACAATTATTGAAACAACGATAATATAAAATATCAACGTAGCAATTATTGAATCGATAAAATAAAATATTGAGCGGTAATTATTGTAACAATTATTGAGTAGTGCCTTCTTACGTAAGAATCAATAATTTGGTGCAATCTGGTATCTTCTTGTGTTTTAACCACCGAGTATTTCAAACGGTGATAACTTGAGTAACTCTGGCAGTTATTTATAAACAATTTATTTTTGTCATTTTCTTCATCCAATCGCTTTTTAGTTATGGGGCCCACACAAGATTTGCTGCTTGTAAATACGAATATTCACGACAAGTAAGAATATTCCACGACCAAACGAATATTCCCCGACAACAATTAATATTTTATAACCACTTGCTTATTTGAAATATTTGCGCATTTTACCCATAACTAACCACATTAATCAAATTAACCCTTGCTATTTCAAAATAATAAATAAAAGAAATTCAATTTTATTTAAACCAAACTGTAGGCATAATGTCGTACACTCAGATAATTCATAAATGCTATAGATATGCTGTGTGTGTGTGTTATGTTCACCAAAACTTGATTTAAGCAAAGAATACACATACTAAACTGCTCAAAACAGAAAATTATAGTTTAAATCAAGACTCATGTATACATATGCAACAAAGACTATTCCAACTTATCAAAACAAATTGAGGTTCAACAATGGGCTGAACTTCTTTATTTTTACTCATGAGGACAATTTTTGCACTTTCCCGCGGTGTTTATTGCTATTTTTCTTTTTTTTTTCTTTTTTTTTCTCACATGACTGTGCAATGTCTTACTCCATTAGGAAACACTGCTACCCCTTAAAGAGCTTTCAACCAATGACTCCCAGACCATGAAAGACCTTAGGGCGCTAGGTGTAGAGACAATCCCCTCGGGCGTACTTACTCAAGTAGCCAGGGCCCCGAAATAAGACTAGCCACGTTATTACTATATATATATATATATATTTTATACATAGATACCCATGTTTTCCCAAAGTTTAAATGTCAATGTTTTGCAGGTCTACATCCATGTTTCACATATTTCTCTTTTTGACACTACATTTTCTATTGAGCAATACAACACATACTTCTTATACCTACAAGTGATTGTGAACACAATCGTGCAAGCCGAAAGCATTTAAATAGTAACATGAACTTCATCGTGTAAAACATTATATCTCAGCTCATGTTATCCTAACATACTTAAAAATCTTTCAAAATTTCATTATCATCATCGGCTAGACAAAAATTTCCATACGACAAGAACTGTGAGACATGCAAACTACAAATGAACATGCAAATAAACATTCAACTATATGCAAAAATAAACTATATAATGCAAAAATTAAACTAATCATGGAAAAACAACTATATGCAACTATACTATTAGCCCAATACCCCCAAACTTATAATATCCAATGCCCCATTGAATGAAGGTAAAGGGTAACGAAAAACTCCCCTAATGATCAGTGGTACCACCCTCCTCGGGTGGTGAATCTGGTGTTGGATATGGCACTGCTGTCCCGAACTGAGGCCATTCTAGCGTCGTTCCTTGCTGCGTAAAAGCCTCAGGCAAGGCCCTCGTGAGTCCCGTCGCAAACGTGCCGAAATTATCGTATATGGCATCGACTTTTCGCTCCAACCTTCGGAGCTGACGATCTCCATGGGCAGCAGGTGCTTGCATAAACGGGCTTGCCTCATTTGTCTGAGGGGTCTGTTGTGATGGTTTTAGGAAAGTAGGCTGAATGATAAAACCTAATCTGCGCGGATGCGGTACACCTCCTGCCCAATCCTCATATTTTGTAATTGTGGCATGAGTTATGTCCTGGCTTGGGTATTGCATTTGTTCGTTGCCCCAGTTGCATCCCTGATTAGCACATAGCATAGCAACCACTAATGCGTGTGGAATGATCCCAATGGTGCCTCCCCTCAGATATCGCAACATATTCTTATGGATGAGATGACTAATGTCAATGTATTTCCCGGTGATTATGCCCCACAGAATAATTTCCCTCTCCGCTGTTATTTCGTGCTGATGAGAGGAAGACAAGAGCTTGGCACATATGAACAGATTCCACGCCTTTGAATATCGGTTCAGGGCGGTGGCTGGGAATATGCGAGGTTGATTCGTGCCGACTTTATAGGTCCATTTCGTGCCAGACACGCACAATTCAGCAATAACCAACTCCATGTTTGTCTCCAAATGTGCACCAGTTACCCAATTAGTAACCCCCGTTGGCGGTGTATCGGTAATTCTAAAAATGGCGCGGATGGCACGGGGTCTGTAATCTATCTCGAAACCGCGAACCATAGATATACCTCTCATGGTGACCTTGGCGTTGGCATAAAACTCTCGGACTACGCTCATCGTGATGGGCGTGGGAGTGGCAGTCAGTCCACCCCAGCCTCTTTCATGAATCATGGCACACAACTGACCATCTTGCCCCTCCAGTTTGAAACTGCGCTTCTTGATAAATGTCTTCGCCACAATTCAGTAATACTCCTGCTGAGCTTCCAAGTTGAGAAACTTGGTGTAATCAAAAATATCCTCCCCTTGACTGCGCGAGGAGGATGAAGAAGAAGATGAAATAGAGTGAGCTCTTTTCGGACCCATTTGCTTTGAGACAGATAATGCAGATGATTTGACTGAGAATGAAGAAGAACTAGTGATGAGAATACTCTCAAGTTCATTTCTGCCCAACTGAATCAGAAGCCCTAGTTTATATCAGTGGATGAGAGCGTGGGTTTGAGCTTTGAACGTGGAGAGAATCGTGGATATGTGATTGAGAGATGTACGACTTCAATTTGTAACTGATAGAGAGATAGAGATGTGAGTTATGGAGAGACACTGTGATTGCGCTTCTATTTTTATTGTAAATGAGGGTCCAACTGATCTCCATCACATTTTTAACATTAAAAATTTTTCCACGTCTGATGTCGCGCGCGGCCGCGCGAGGGTTTAATGGGCTTGGCTCGTGGTTGGCAAATCTGGTCTGGCAGTATATCTCGCGTCTTGGTGGTCATCTTTGAAATTGTTCTACGCTACGTAAGGCGCTTCGACACTGCCTGACTACTAGCTTTTATGTTTTTAGAATCTGTAAGACAGAAATGCATGCTCTCCAATACACCTGCAATAACATCAATAGACCTTATCAAAGCATGGTTTAATAAATAAAAATGAATGCCTATTCTGTCACCCTAATATCAATGCAATACACGAACATGCTCTTTTGTGATTCGACTACGATGAACAAGCATATAAAGGTACTCATACTATCCTAATAAGTAATGAAAATAAGTTAAACCAAACAACTTAAACTGAATAAATACTAAGTAGAGATGGAAACAATGGGTTGCCTCCCATCAAGCGCTAAGTTATAGTTAATTAGCTTGACTATCTCTGAGTCTCATGTCGAAGATAGAATCAAGGTGACTTTATTTCTGTCCACCTCACCATCAGAATCACTCTTCAATCTCTGGCCATTCACTTTAAGATGCTTGTCCGAAAACTTATCACATACTGCAATGGTTCCATACTGTGGAGTGGTATCCAGATATTGAACGGATTTATTTAATTCCTCATCCTCCACATTTGAATTTTCAGCAATGATACTTCTCAATGGTTCACGATCCACTATACTCTGTACTTCATCATTTAGAACCCGGTTCACCACATCAACCAGAAGCATTCTTCTTCATCTGTTGGGAACTTCATTGCCTTAAAGACGTTAAAGGTCACCTCCTGATCATGTACACGCATCGCGAGTTCCCTTTTTTTCACATCTATCGAAGTCCTGCCTGTGGCTAAAAATGGTCTCCCCAGTATAATTGGTATATTTTTTATCTTCTTCGTAATCCAAAATGATGTAGTCAGCCGGAAAGATAAATTTATCCACCTTCACCAAGACATCTTCAACAAGTCCCCGTGGATACGTGATGGATCTGTCAGCTAACTGCAATGCAATGTTTGTCGGCCTTGGAGCCGTTAATCCCAACTGATTGAATACTGACAAGGGCATCAAATTTATGCTTGCCCCAAGATCACATAAACACTTTTCAAAATTCATCTTCCGAGATTGTACGGGATTGTGGCGCCCGGATCGTTAAGCCGGAGGTAACTTGTTGAAGTATCTTGACTGCATTCTTCATCAAGGCTCATTGTCTCAAATTCGTCTAATCTCCTCTTCCGACACGGTATACCCTTCATAAACTTTTCATAGCTTTGGCATTTGTTCCAATGCCTCGGCGAAAAGGTATATTGATTTGCGACTTTTAAATATCTCCGAAACTTCTTTGAATTGCTTATCTTCCCTTTGCTTATTTAATCTTTGTGGATCTGAGAACATGAGGGTGAATTGGTGGTCTTGAACTCTTAAGCTTCTCCTCTCGAACTCGCTTTATCTTTCTCTTCCTCTTTGAACCTCGGACTTTTCTAGATTTTCTTCTTCAAAGAAGCCACCGCTTCTGCCGCGCCATGGCCTCCTCAAGATAATTGGTAGTGCAAGCGTGCGACTTGCGATGTCTGCGGTGTTTTCCCAGACCTCAATGTGATAGCTTGACCTTTGTTCCTTCCGTCTCTTCACAGATTTGTTTACATATTACTAAGAATGAACCACAGGGGCTGTTTGTAAGCATGTTCGCCATCCGCCCCATCCGAGTTTCAGATTCTTAATAGCCCTTTGCTTGGCTTTTGATCATAACTTCTGTATTTGCCATGTATTTCATCATCATCTCCTCCATTTCTAATTTCTTTTCTTGCTGAGGTGCAGCTGGAGTGTGATGTTGTTGTTGTTGAGAAAATCCCGGCGAAAAAGGTGGTTTAGGATTAAACTGTGGCTGCGCTGGTTGTGACCGAAACTGATTATTTGTTTGAAACTGATTCTGCCGATTCCCTTGGTTATTTGACCAACTAAAGTTTGGATGATTTCGGTTGTTGGGGTGGTATATGTTCTGAAATTGACCTTGGTCTTTTCTGTAATTGTTCACATATTGTACCGACTCCGAGCTGATAGCACACTGATCTGTCGAGTGTGACCCCGCACAAATCTCATATACGAAGGCAACCGTCTTCGTTTTACCTTCTGTTAATGTATCTATTTTCTTCGCCATGGCTGCCATCTGTGCTGACAACTGCGTGATAACATCTACTTCCAACACACCTGCAACCTTGGGATGTGGCATTCGAGATGTAGGATTTGAAAATCGTTTGATGCCATTGTCTCGATAAGGTTATAGGCTTCCTCATAGCTTTTTGCCCATAATGCCGCTCATGTAGCTTCATCTACAATCGGTTTCGACTGCCATCCCAATCCATTATAAAATGTGTTGATCACCATCCAATCTGGCATACCGTGATGTGGACACTTTCTCAGCATCTCTTTGTATGTCTCCCATGCTTCATATAAGGACTCGCCCTGTTGTTGCTCAAACTGAGAGATAGCTGTCCTCATCTTTGCAGTTTTAGCCATTGGGAAGAACTTGGCTAAGAATTTCTATGCTAAGTCCTCCCATGTAGTTATAGATCCTGCTGGCAAAGAATGTAGCCAACTTCTTGCTTTATCCCTCAATGAGAATGGGAATAGCCTAAGTCTGATAGCATCCTCCGTCACACCATTGTATCTGAATGTATCACAAATTTCGATGAAACTCAACAGGTGTTCATTCGGATCATCTGTAGCGGCACCCCCAAACTGTACTGAATTTTGTACCATCTGAATAGTGCCCATTTTTATCTCGAATGTATTTGTTGCTATCGCTGGTCTAACGATGCTAGACTGTAATCCATTAATATTGGGCATGGAATATTCCTTCAGAGCCCTATGCTCTTTTCTTTGCTCTTCTCCTTGTACCTCGGCTGCCATATTAGTTGTGGTACTTTCTAACTGTGCTTGTAAATTTCTACGAACACTCGCTTTCCAACCTCTTCTGTTTATGTTGTCCTGAACATGTGTTAAGTCGGGGTTGGATGACCGTGTGCGCATAAAAATTTATTCAAGTTCCTGAAACAAAAACAGAAACAAAAATGAAAATGAGATAAGAATAGATTTGTCTAAGTCATACAATATAGCTTAAAACTAATGATAATAATAATAATTTAAACGCATTTCCCCGGCAACGGCGCCAAAAACTTGTTGCCTCTTTTTCAGTTCTAACCAATGAGCTCTAACTCATGCAAGCATACATACGTCAACAAGTAATACAGAGCAAGTAAAGTATCGATCCCACAGGGAAAGTTGTTTAATTTAAATTACAATCCATCAATTAAATTACTATATTTATATGCTCAAACTAATGACTATAATTGGCTTGTTACTCTAATCGCAAATAACGACTAAAACAATAATAAAAATGTAATAAACCGAATCTGAAGTAATGGGATCCTAACTTCATTTAATATTTCATTTAAGCACCACTATCATGCAAAACTTGTTCACATATCACAGGAAAGTAGCCAAGAGCACTAAAAGAGTCATAGCCATTTTTTAATGTACTATGACCTACTTAACGACATCCACAAGCGATAGACTCTATGTAATCATCAATATAACCAAAATCACTATATGTCTATGTGAAATTGCAATCATATTGAATTTAAGCATAAGTCCTTATTCTAACTCATACGGTGAAACAATATATGTCTATCTGATTCACGAAATACACAAGCTATATAAAACAGCCCCATATACGTATGCTATCATGATTATAATCCATACTTGCATGTTCATTGTCAATTCCATACAAGTACTAAAAGAGAATGGTGATCAAGCATTCATACATGTAAAACAATCATGATAGAAATCCCATATGATATGTAATACAGTCCCGCATTCAAGCATGCAACCAAACTACATATTAAAATCCGTTAGAATCCCATAATGGAGTTTAGTTTATGACTGAACCAAAAGCCATTATGGGATCAAAGCTAAACATGGCTAATACGCAAACAATTAAAAGATGAAAGATAGAAACGATCAAACCAATTGCTGATTATAATCCACTATTAACGTTCAAATCCTCATATAAATCCAACAAAATACTAATAAATATCCACACTGGTAGAGAATCCCACGAAGGATTAGATAAATAGAGTTTAGGCTTCGCTCTACGTTGGAATCTCTCTCCGAGTGTAAAACCTAGTTCCCAAAATGTAAATATGTAAAAACTGAATAATGATACGTCTGACACCAGTTAGAAATCGTTTTAAACCAATTACAACCCTTAAAATTGGAAATTAAAATAAAACAAATCAGCATTAATTAGGCACATGTGGCGTGGGTCGCCGCCCCTAGTGTAATCCTCGGCGGTAGCAAGAATTTATATAGTGTGTAATGTTGTCTCAAGAGTGCTTTCAGCATTTGTGTGGCGATCCACAAGCTTGTCTGCCGCGGCGCTTGCTTCGCAACTTTTAGTCCCGGTTCTACTCACAAGAATCGATCTGTTCATTTGCTACTTCCTTTGTCCATCCACGCTTAGTCTTCTGCTCCACTTGATCCTCATGCCACACATATCCCAGCTTGTGCCTCGTTTCATGCGTCCATTCGCCTCGTGTCTTCTAATTCCACCAAATTAGGTCGTTTCCTGCACTTTTTCACCAAAAGGAGTTTTAAGTAAATGCAATGCAAAATAACATGAAATGCAACTAAAAATACACTAAAATGTACTTGAGATGGGCATAGTGCGCGTGGATTGGTATTCAATAAGTAGGTATAAAACCCACTTATCATTCACACAAAATCAACTAACTTATATTGAGAGAGAAGTGAGAGCAAAGCTTGGGAAATCAAGAAGAAAAGCTAGTTGATTAATCAAAGTTGTCAAGCAATCAAGAACACAAGAAATAAGTAATCAAATACTCATCTATCTACTTCATCTCAAGACTTTAAAAGCTTTCTAGATATGATATGAATTGCTTGTTGGTGGATGGTTAGGTGGTTCATGATGAATCATTAGTATATAAGTGGAATAAGGATGATTTAGTGGATTAAAATCACTAAACTATGCATGTTAAGAAAAGTTATAAGTATAAAATGAAGAACATAAGAAACTATACTAAAAGTTGTTGATGGACAAGTTTAAATCCATCATATATGTGTTTTTGACGGACAAATTGAAAACCATCATTTGTTAGTGTAAGAATTGCGTAAATGTTCCCTTTGGAACGCAGTAAAAATATGTTATAACGAAGTTATGGCGAAAATATTAGTAAAAGATGTTAATCGATGAAAAACCTAAGTTAAAATGATTTTCATTTGAAGTTAGTCGATTCTGGGAAATGTATTTTTTGATGGATTGAGTTATTTATGAGAATAGGAAGTCGTGGACTCAACAACGAACTTGTTCCGACTCCGAATGTGAAAGATACGAAGAAACGAAAATTAAACGCTAAAAAACGTTAAGTATGAAAAGTTATGCGTCATAGGATTTTTGAGCCAAATAAACGCCTAGTTAGAATGTCCAGAATTTTTTTTTGTCTAGTGGATTTAAAGTATGCTATGAAAGTTAGAGAATGGCTCAAGAATGGATTGATTCCGAGTTAAAACAACTAAGATATGAGATCGCAAAGTGGACATTAGGATTGTAGTTTAAAACTAAAAAAAATTCAAAGATTATTACCTAGCACCGCACCGCCCGTTATGCCTAAAAACTGGACGCCGCAACGCCGGCCACAACCCATTTCGCTAACAATACCAGAAGCGCCAAGAAAAGGAAAGAAAACCTAAGGCTGCAAAAGACCGAACTGCATTTTGCACAATAATGAGATTTTTAAAGCAGAAAGTAAAAGAAATGTTATGAAATAAAAATGAAGATAAATATTAATTATTTAAAATATCTTAATAAGGGTATTAGAACCTTAACATTATGATTGAAAGTAAATGGAAAGAATAAAATAACACTTAGACGTAAAATACTGAAACGAAGTAATTGTTCCATATTTGCGTAGAATGAATATGTTTAAGATATACGAATGAATAACTTCGATATTTACACTTAATAAAGGTAAAGTATGACAATTAAACGTCAACGAATCAATACCTTATATATAAAGGCATCACAACCGATCCTTTAAATTGCATAATTGAGTGAGTTAACTCACTAAATTTGAAATCAATTAGGAGTTAACTCGCTTAATTGGAAAAATCTCACGCTAAATTGGAATCGAGTCTCGACAAAACCGTTCCTCTCTCTTCCTCTTCCTCTTCCTCTTCTTCACTACAGTCACCTCTATTTCACTTCCATATACATGTTCCTCTTCTCTCGCTCCTTTCAATTTCCCACCACCGAAAACGAGTTCATGAAATTGGTCCAACGCCTCATCGGCCCTTCTTCTTCTTCCTACTCCTCCATCGCCCCCAAATTACCGACCACGCAGTGATGTCTCACTCGGGCAATGAGATTCGGCTTCCATGAAAATGAAGACTAAACATCTCTTTCAAATATTCAAACTTGCTTGAAGCCCAGCTTATCTTATTTGCGTGTCTTTTTGTATTATTCTTTATTTCGGTTTTTTGTTAAATTCTAGGTTCTTTTGTCAGAACCCTTAATTTGAAATTAGTTACTTTTGTGCTTGATATTGTTTAGTGTGTGTTGGGATAAGCTTAATGCATTTCATATTTGCTAGGTCATATTAGAATTTGGCACTTCACCTTTCGATTGAACGCCTGCTAGCTATCGAGTATTGGATGCCAACCGAGTAGGAAAATCATTATGAAAAGATGTCTACACCCAAATCAATAGCTTAACTGCTCTAATGGTGGAAGGGATGTTGTTAATCTGGTGGAGGTGACAATGGCACTTAATGATGTGGTGGACCTAAAAGTCCACATCGACTACCATTTATTGGAACACCCTATAAATTAGGGTCTTATGAATTAATTGTCAACCCCACAAATGGTATTAGTGCGAGGATAATGACATATTCTATTCATATGGCAAATCCATGAGGTCTCGCTGTAATAATGGATAACTAACATTTACTCGGACAAGTGTTACAATTCAAGTAATAAGATGTGAAATGTTTTTTTTTTCTGTCCTTGATGCAAGTTAATATTACATAATTAGGATATTTCAATGGTTCAAGTCTTCGAAATGGGTCAATTTCCTGGGATTTTATCACCGGCGTCGGCGACTCTGCCACCGATCCAACCCTGGTTATAGATAAGCCTCTAAGAAGGATTGTGACGCCCCCAAATTCGGGTCTCTTCCAACCCGATACATGGCGCTACAGTTCACACAAACATTCAATTGAAATACCCCAAAAGAACGAATATGTCTATATATATTCCAAAATAATATTACCATTCCCCAGGTTCTTTATAACCGTTACATTTGTTCTTGTCATAATATCAAATATTATCGTTACAAACCTATACTATTACATAGGTAATCTCTGTGTTTGCCTTAGCAATCCTTTATCCTTGCTTAATCCTTGATCCGCTCGTCTAAGTCGCATTCATATGGTTCAAGTAAGAGTGAGCATAACAAGCTCTAGCAAGTACAACAATTTCTTTTAAACAACATGCTTGAAACATAGGATTGTATATCTTCAATAACTGGATAATAGTTACGAAGTACTATCAATAATTTAAAATAGCATTTCTTTTCCTTAAAAACGTTTTACAATGATAATATTCAGTAAAACATCAATTCTGGTCCAAAACCATGAGCATTTCATAGTTTCTTTGAAAAGGACATCCCAACACTAAGTCTGTAAGTCTGGCATAGCTTACGAGCACTTCTAGGTGATCAGCCTATAGTACTATATGTTAATCAACACTACATTCCTTAAACGTGTATACGTTTAAGTTGTGGAAACCTCACATGCCCATCGAATACTCGATGAAAATATATTTGTTTATTCATACACAGGCTTACGTTGAATCCGTACCAAACAATTGGCGTAGGATAGCGTTATTAATTATATATGGAAAACTTGTAAAGAAATCAATCAAATCTTCAAGATTTAGTCTAGCAGAGGTACAACTGGCATCGACCCTTTAGTAAAACAATTAATGCATCTCATATCATGAATCACAGATAACTTGGCTAACACGAAGGTTAGACAAGCGTTTAAAAAAAACTTGCCTTCAGCATCTGCTACAGTAAAATTACTTTTTTTTGAGTCTTTATGGTCTCTACAACACATAACCACATAACATACCACATTAGGTCATGAATAACATATATTATTCCTAAATAATCTTACCCTTCTTCTCAATCTAATTACGTATTAGATTTGTTATTATTGGTTCCGGCTATCCGTTACGTAATTCTTACGTTTCATATGTAATTGAATTACTTCAACCTTAAGTGATCATAATTAAGTTTTAATCATGGCTTAACAATGTTATAATTAAGCTTTAGTTCTTTGTCAATTAGTTACCCTTCATGCTCTACTTGTAAACTTTCTTCAATTTCAAAACCCTAAGGTGGCGTTCATGGCGCCAAAGATCCTCATCTTCTTCATTTGTGGCGCCACATGCTAGGGCTAAAAGATCAGACCCAAGATCATGACTTGAGTCCCTTCACGTTACGAATTGTCTACCGCAACGCAACTCTCTAGTAGGTTACAACTTCATCCATCCATGCTTTGACTGTACATGGCTGAACCTATTTGGCTCTTGAACAGGCCATGGCATGGCGCCAGATTCGTGCACCGTAAAACTTAGACAATTTTTCTACTTTACGAAACTCCCGGGCTCGTAACTTGTTCGTTATAAGTCCGAATTGGCTCGTTCAAGAGCCTACGGTTCACAAATTACATACTCTATGTGTTCATATAATAATTTTATCTATTTGACTTCATTAACTAAAAATTCGCCTATTAGTCCATTTTTAACAAAAACGATAAACGTTCGTGAACGTTCAACGCTCGTTTCTTCGTTCTAAGTCGGAATCCGGTCATTTTCAAGTCCACAACTCTATAAGGCCAAATAAAACTTGTCTCCATTGAAAACCAACGTTTTCGAGTTCAATATCAAAATTCGACTTCCATTTCGAGAATTTCATGAATTCGACGATTATCGTCCAATCGTGTGAATTCCGGTAAAACTTCGTTACTTAAGATTTGTTCTTCGGTTCAAATGGATTCTATTTAACATACTAACATCTTAACATACATATTACATTAACTTATTTATATGATAAGTTATTACTTGTTCTTTATAAATTTATTACTTATAAAAGTATAAACTACTTATGATTTCATTTCTCTAGATATCTTATGGCTTCAATCTTTTAGCCACCATCCTTACTTCTTCTTATCATACCAACTTCATTATTATTAACATATGAAAAGTTCTTACAAGATCTTCCTTAGTTCATAACTTATATGATTACGAATATCTTATTCATGACTTATACGGCTTAAGTCCATTAATTAATCATTCCCTCCATTTCTTAGCATACAAATCCTACCACTACTCACTTCTCTAACAAATGAGGAGAAAGAGATTCATGGTTTAGGTTCTTACCCTTGAAGATCACTTGTTTAATCATTGTTCTTCTTCTTCTTGTTTCTTGCTTCTTGAAATATAAAATCTAGCTTTTCTAGCTTTTTCTCTTAAGCAAATAAGCTCTCAACTTGTTGGATGAAATACAACAACCAACAAATGAGCTATCTCTCCTTCTATTTATAGGAAATCCTAAATGAGGGCTTAATTAAACCATTCACCTCCTTACTATTCATTACCTAGCTCTTAAGTTAACTTGGCCACCACACTCTTTGCTTGTCCACCACAACATTTATCCAATACTTGGGCACCACATTTACTTAACCATTAAGTAAACTTGCTAATCACATAACTTAGCCTTTAAGTTTACTTATTAATCACCTAGCTTATCCTTTACTTTCTCACCACATTAATTACTTGGTCATTACTTAACTTAGCCATTAAGTATACTTACTTCCTACTTTGGATCATCCATGGTTTGCCCCATGTGTTTAAACCATCCCATAACCCATTGGTTCTTACTTTGGGCCTTTAGCTTAATTAATTTGACTTATACATTGGGCTTGTAATTAAACAAACACTTGGGCTTGTTCATTAATTTATATTGGAATTAAACATTCCTACATTTGGGCCTTATCATAATTCCCATTGGACAATACAATTTCCTACACAATTCAACAAATCCATTACATATGGCTTAAAGCCTTATAAAGTATTGTCTACGTATTAATCTCTTATTAATTCTAACTCGTATACTTATTCATCATATACGACATACCATCATTCATACATACTCGTATAATACCTCGTATCATACTTGTATATATTACCTCGTACAATATATACATATTATACAATCATCGCTTAATTCATTATATGCATTTAAATTTCTTCTCGGAAATCACTTTCCCTAACCGTTAGATTTTAAGTTCGTAGGCGAAAAACTGTGTTTGCCATAACTGAAATATTATTCAATATTCTATCTTACCTCGATATTCTATCGTTACGTATTTCTCGAAAATTCAAAAATAATTCCTGAACAGAAATGCGTGAATAGTATTTTTTGGAAAATTTCTTGGAAAGCTTTTATTTTCGTCTTGGAAATTCAAACACTTTAATTCTACCACGTAGCCAAAATACTACAACGTTCCGACATAACTAGGTCATAGAACGACCTTCAATTAGCACACTCCCATAAATAATCAATTCAATTCATTTAATCCACATAATTAAATTAAATTTTAATTCTCCTAAAAATCCAATTTTCTGGGGCGTTACACTCTTCCCCACTTCTAAGGATTCTGTCCCCAGAATCTCGCTAATAATACATACACCATTGAGGAAATAATTTTCTTTTATTTTAATCTCGAGTCCTCACATTGCTTCTTCGGCATTGTGCTTCCTCACATTCACCTTCACCTTCACCGAAGGTATTATCTCATTTCACAGAACTGGTTCCTTCCTATCATTAATTTGAGTTGGAAGTTAAACACTTATTAACATATTACGCTATCTTACTTTTATTAGTCCTTCTTTTAACTCGTAAATATTTGGAACTCAAATTCCTCCTTCAAAACAAGATTATACTTGATCTTCTCTTCATCCTGCATCCTCTTCTTCATTCTCTTGTACTCCTTGTTACTTAGTTGTACTTACTTAACTCGTTCCATTTTCATGGATTGAGTCTATATTATTAATAACATTTCTACCTCTTCATTCCGTAATTTAACTTCTAACTCTGTTCTTGTCATCTCCATTATTAACTCATTCCGAGTTGTTAACATTGATAGCTTCCCCTACCCTTCCTACTTAACGCGTTGGCTGCTACGTTTTCCTTTCCTGAATGATATAACATATCACAGTCGTAATCTCTTATCCATTTTAATTACCTTCTCTACCTCACATTCAACTCCTTCTGTGTGAAGATATATTTCAGACTCCTAGAGTCCGTGTATATCTCACACTTCTCCCCATATAAATACTATCTTCAGATTTTTAATTCAAAAACTACAGCTGCCAATTATAGATCATAAGTAGGATAAACCTCCTCATAATCCTTTAACTGGCGTGATGCATACACAATGACTTTGCCATGCTACATGAGCACGTAATCTTGTCATCTATGTGAAACATCGAGATACACTACAAAATTCCCCGTATCATCTGATAAAGACAATACAGGTGCCTCAATTAACCTTCCTTTTTAGTTTCTAAAAATTATTTTCTCACTTCTCATTCCCAACATACTTATCGATAACATATCTATATATCTTTTAAGCTAAAATTCACACTTAGTGAATTCCGTATCCAATTTCTCCCTCCGTAGTGTTCCTCACACTATCTTCAAATGTTCAACGTGATCCTCTGACGTCTTGAATTAGACTAGAATATCACCAATGATCATTACGACACCCTCATCCAAATATTATTTGAACACTCTGTGACGCTA
Organism: Panax quinquefolius; assembly: GCA_020205615.1. Taxonomy (NCBI): domain Eukaryota; kingdom Viridiplantae; phylum Streptophyta; class Magnoliopsida; order Apiales; family Araliaceae; genus Panax; species Panax quinquefolius. The sequence continues at coordinate 348,032 of JAINUW010000486.1, forward strand.
ATGGTACTCTCAACCATAGCACCTCACAAGAGCACCTATCAGCTTACCACCGTCTTGCTCGGTGCCCCTTACGAAAAGTCTAACTTTCGCATATTAGTCAACCCAAATGACATAACCAAAAACTTGTCATAACTATAACGAGTTCTGAATGTCATCTTAGGTGCCTCGTCCTTCTTTACGTCCCACCGACAATACCCCGTACGTAAATCTATCTTAGGAAAATTCTTTGCCCTCTTTAACTGATCAAATAGATCATCAATCTTGGGCCATGGGTATTTATTCTTAACTACTATTTTACTCCTCTTACGATAGTCGATACGCAACGTAACGACTCATCCCCTTACTTAACATCCTCCTAACTTGCGTCATGGCTAGACAACAAGAGCGTTGCGATATTTTATTACCGTAAATTACTACCTTGAATTTTCTTAGAAAACTGAAGATTAATACTTTTATTCTAACAATTTATTAAAGTTCTATGATTAATCAACCCATTCATACCGAGAATTACTTCAAATCCTCTCAACATTATCAGTGCTTATCTACCGATACTTGTTTACCTTAATTATTCATGAAAAAATTTTCACGAATATAATTAACTAAAGTTATTTCCTCCTCTTCTACCTTAATGTTTAAAGGTACTTATACCCATTTTTAGACAGACTCCTAGATGAGTCTTTCCACATGTATTACACGCTCTGATCCTACGCTTAGGATCCCCTTGTCTCACTCTAGTATTTCCGGAGTTAAAATTCTTTCTTTTTGGCATACTGCCACTACTACTGGCACTTTCTGCCTTGGTCCCTCCTTCTCACTTGCTCTTATTCTTTCTGCCTCTCTTTGTGGTATTGGGTTAACGCCTCACTACCACCCTCCGCTATAATTGTGTTCTCCAGAATGGTCCTATAGGAAACACTCTGGAACACATAAATCCTACTATAGAGCCAGGGTTTCAGGCCATGCTCAAACCTACGAGCCTTCCTCTCCTCAGTGTCCACTTGATGTGGATCAAACCTTGCCAATTCATTAAATTTGGCCGCATACTGGGGAACCGTTATGTCCCCTTGCTTAAGTTAATCTCCATTCTCCATTGCATGCTTGTAGGAAAATAATTCTCGAAGAAAACCTTCTTGAACTGTTCCCACATTACCGCATATGTTCTAGCCCCACCCTGGTGAGCCTCCCACTAAAAGTTGGCTACCCCTTTCGTCATGTAAGTCGCAAAAGAAATCTTTTGGGCCCGTCGTTCCTTTGAACTCCGACGGACCTACGCTTTTAAACTCTTTAAAGGTAGTTGTTCTGGCTACCCTAGGTTCTGTGAGTGCTCTACCCCCCCCTCGGTTTGGTTAAATGCAGCCGTTAATAAATTAACGAACTCTTGCATAGGGTTGTTTTGACCCCCCCTGGTTATCATTATGTGATTCTGCTTCCTGATTACGTTGTCTTTTCTGTGGCAGCATTTTCTGACTAATAAAAATTTCATTATTATCTATTTACTTACTTCATTGTTATTGCCACATATTAACTCATACCATAACAAAGCATATTAAATGAAAACTTCATTATATTCATATGCTTCTTCATAGTTTGAAACTATTTACAATTTGTTTCCATAGCCAAAAGCTATTACACTTCTATTCCGCAATTAAACTTCACAAACGTGGGGATTTACCAAAAAGACTACCCTTTTATACAAAAGAGGGTTTTACGTCACTACACATATATATTTATAACTCTAGATTTCTAATAATGCATAACAGCGTTCTCGTGTTTCTCATTCGCAATCTTTGCTACAGTATCCTGACTAATCATATGACGGGTTTGTCCTGACTCAATGGAATAACAAGCAACTTTCAGCTTGAAATCCTTATGATCAATCTCATGGATGTAAGACATCCGTGCTATCTTTCAGTCCTTCTCCCCCAGTTCCCTACGACGCTCATCGGCCTCTTCCATATAGTCCCTAGCCTGCTCTGTCATAAGCACCTGTTTATCGTGCTTTGACTCAAAATCTGCTTCTGCAGACATCTTAGCTTCATGGAGATAACTAATCTCTTCACTATGATTCTGCACAACTGTAGTCAGTTGCACATTCCTATCAAGCACTGCCAGATACAATGCTCTCATTGTATCTGGAGGTGATAACTCTAGTGTAGGTACCACCGTATCAACCGATGTTACCTCCATTCATTCCTCCACATCGTTCATCATACTAAAGTATGACGCTATATCCATATCTCCCTCGGAGTAGTCTTCCTCAAAAAAGTACTCCTTTGTCTCCGACTCCTCTAGAATCACTAATGGTACCTCCGCCACCGACATAGGTACATGCTCCACTCTATTCACAATTTCTTTGCTCACCGAGTGTATATCTCTATATATCAACCTATCGATCGACATACTACAATAACATATATGTTGATTAGTACATAATGTGACGCCCCCAAAATAGGTATATATCATCCATCTTGAGTCGCCAAATACATGGTACAGAATTTAAATACAAACTTCTTTTATACAGTACGACAAAACGTAGCTGAGAGTTTCAACACGGATAATGTCTCGTAGAGAGTATCCAAACTCAAATAAAGTCCTCATTACAATTATTATCACACTATTTCACTGAATAGTGAAGACTACTAATGCAAACATCTGGACCGTCACTCCGTTCCTCGACTAGTCCCAGCTATATTCTCATTTCTTGAAGAGAACAATGAAAACAAAGGGTGAGCTCAACTATCCCAGTAAGAAATATTATGACTAAGATAATGCAGAATAAATTATCGTTAGCCTTCAACAATGTTAAAATGATAAAATATAATAAACATCAAGTTTAACTGCAGCGGAACAAGCAATCCATTAGAAGAGTCAAGTAGAGCATGATATCTACTATCTTCTATGATTTAAAAAGTTTATCATCAATTTTATCATTTGAGACTCGACTTAATAAATAAACCACAACATCGAATCATCCCTGCACTACGGGCCAAGGATATTCATGTAATCATCAATGGTCATGATTATACCGAATAATCCCAGGTTATAATCATACCAACAACTGTCCATCAATGAACTACATGCCAATGATGACTTTTACCACATCATTTGTAACATTACGGGTCATGATTATACCGAATGATCCCTGGTCATAATCATACCAATCAATAGTACATCTATGCACGTAAGCCACATATGACTTTTATCATAATATAAGCATGAGGATGATGACAATGATATAAGAATTCAATTAAAAGCAAGCAAAGGATAAATATTTAAAGATTTATAATTTAATTTATCCAGAATTTAATATTGTCTAAATTGTCAACATGATACTGCTTTATGGAGTAAAATTCAAGAATGATACTGTATCAAAAATGATTTGGACTGAAAAAAAATCATTTTTTTGTTATGAATAGTACTTCGGGAGAATAGTACCCAGGTGAATAGTACCCTGAGAATAGTACTCCGTGAATAGTACTTTGTGAATAGTACTCGTGAATAGTACTTTGTGAATAATACTTTGTGAATAGTACCCCTAAATAGTACTTTTGTGAATAGTATCGTATAAATGAATAGTACTCATGGACAGTACTCCAGCATGAAAAACTTAAATTTAACAAGAATGTGCAAAAAATATCCTCGTGAAGCAATACTAGATGAAGCGCAAATTTCAAGGATATTCTACTAATTTCACGGAGTATAGAAGCAATACTTTAACAAAATGATGGTATAATCAGGAATACGAGACGAAATAATATTACTCACATACTACAGAGTATTGAAGAAAATATTATTTCTTATGAATTCTAAACAAAAATAATATCCCTTACCTCAGAAGAAGATTGGATACTAGAATAGTGAAGTAGCAGACTTCTCTTCTTCTTTCTCTCTATTGCTTCTCTCTCTATAATTGCTCTTATGAGTCTTAGTGAATTGGTGAGAATGAAAGAACAATGAGCTTTTATTTATAGGAAAATATAGTTTCGATAATTGCACGTTTTGGGGCTCGAAATATTACAATATAATACCTTCATCTTTTCTTTCATTTTTAATTTAGTCCTGCAAGTATTATCAAACTTGCACCACCTCCCCTAATAGTACATCTTGTGAATCAATAGTACAATCATGTGAATCAATAGTACAATCATGTGAAAAAATAATTACAGTATAGTACCTTCATCTATACCTCTATTTTTAATTTAGTCATGCAAGTATTATCAATCTTGCACCACCTCCCCTAATAGTACATGCATGTGATGTAAGACCCCAACTTATTATAAATAAAATCGAATTTCCTTTATTTATTATTGTCAGTAATAAGGTGATAATTTGATATAATACTTTGGTTATGGGTGAAATGTGCAAAATTTGCAAAATAAGCAAGTGGTTATAAAATATTCATTGTGTCGGGGAATATTCATTTTGGTAAATGGAATATTCTTTCCGTCAGGGGAATATTAAATGCGACTGGTATGACCATTTGTGGGCCCCATAACGGATAACTATCTGATGAAGAAAACGACAAAGTTTGAGTTTTATAAATAACGGCGTAATTGTTACCGTTAACACTGTTGGAATACCTGGTGGTTAAAATACAGTAATACGCGTGGTTGCATAAAGAGCATTACGGTATTGGATAAAGTATTGATGAATTATTGATCCTTACGTAGGAAGGCACTATTCAATAATTGTTACAGTAGTTACTGTTCAATATTTTATTTTATTGATTTAATAAATGCTGCGTTGATATTTTATATTATTGTTGTTCCAATAATTGTTTCTGCACTGTATTTCCCATTATCAGATCATTAATTCATATTATTTGAATAATATTATTAGATAGCATTATTGGCAATGTCTAGAAAGTTCTGTCAAGGAGAGGTTTGGTCACCTAATTGCCTACCAAGAATGAGAGAAATCCTTATCGGAAAGCCCCCTCTTTCCTGGGAACGGCCTGGTTGTCATAAATGTGATTCTGTAATATTATTTATGAATAATTAATTATTGATTCATATGATAAGGAAATATTTATTTTATGTGGATATAAATGTTGGATCATTGTGATTTTTGGATATGTTATACATATATAAGTTGAGTATATGTCCACAAATTTTGAACCGTTAAAAATGAACGTATGATTTGTTATGAATTTTAAGAAATGTCTGGTTCAGAAATTATTGAAGTTTCGAAATTTATCATTTTGGTGGAAAATTCTAGAATTAGTGGGCCCCACTTTTGGTTGGTGAGAAATGTGCTGGAATTTTTATTCAAATGTGGTGGGTGGGAATAGTACCAGGTAAAGCCACCAGGTTGCAGGTCAAGTCTGCTTCGGCGTGCTAACATTTTCCTATAAATAGAGGGCTAAGTTAGAATTGAAAATCACTTGTAAACAAGTTTTCTCTCTTTTCTCTCTATATTATTGAGCGTATTTGTGAGTATTTTGATACTTTGAGAGTTCTTTATTCAAAGACAAGTTTCATTCAAATTTCATATCCGATATTCATCGTAAGCATTGTTCGTTTGAGGTAAGGGATGTTATTTTCTTCTTAAATGATATTATTTTCTTCAATATCATTATGCCAAAATATTGGTTTGAACTTTTTATCAAATTTGGAACTTTTTGTGTTGTGGTTACTATTCACGTATACGGCACTATTCACGGATACGACACTATTCACCGAAAAATGAAATTTTCTTCTTTTTATCCAAGATATCTATTATGGTTACTATCTTTGATTGTATCCATATTTTGATTTTAATTTTTGAATTCTGCTTCAAAATTGGTTATTATGGAGTATTATTAAACTTGGATAAAACTGTAATACGAATCCTTAATATTTGTTCTTTTATCTCACTGGATTCATTTTCTTTAAGATATTTTTCATCATCCTCAGTCCTAAATGATGATATAATTAAATATCTTTGGCCTGTAGCGCAAAGATGAATGATTACCTAATGAATATAATGAATATCTTTGGCTCGTAGTGCAAAGATGAACAGGTGTTGAGATGAACATGACCAACTGGTGATACAAATGAATATCTTTGGCCTGTAGTGCAAAGATGAATATTTGATTCAAGATGTATATTGATTGATGTTACATGGATAAAATATTGATGATGGACTTTTAAATCTTAGAAGATAGTAGAATTCTTTCTCTACTTGACTCTTCTAATGGATTACTGTTTCCGCTGCAGTTGTTGATCTAAAACTTGTTATCTATTATATTTTATCAGATTATTCTCTGTTGAAGACTAATGATAATTTGTTGTATATTATCTTTAGTCATGATATTCTTTACTGGGTTAGTTGAGCTCACCCTTTTCCTTTTTGTTCCATTGTTCTTCTCAGGAGGAGAGAATTTAGCAGGAACTAGCCGGGGTATGGAGTGATGATTTAAGATAGTTGTTTTAGTCGTCCTCACTATTTTGTAAAATAGTGTATCAATAATTGTAATGAGGACTCCTTTTGAGTTTGTATTCTCTCTATTAGACAATAGTTGTATTCAAACTCACAGTATATGTGTTGTCATATTTTGCACGACAATTGTATTACTGAAGTTGTATTTGTTTTTGTACCATGTATTTGGCGACTTAGAATGGGTGATGTATACCTATTTTGGGGGCGTCACAGTTGGTATCAAAGCTATATGTAAAGAGCCCCGAGCCTCTATCTGGTGACTTCTTGTTGATGGGGGATGCACCGAAGTCAAACTCTCCGTAGGGGACGCCGTTCTGCGGTGACAAGCTGATAGGTACCCTGTGAGGTGCTGACACAAGTTGGTGTCCAAAGTCACAGTTGGTATCAAAGCTTAGGGATATGATCCCTGGCTGAGATGTGAGACACGAACTAGGAGGGGAGAGTCGGGTAATTCCTTCGCTAGTATGACCTTATTTGTTATTTGGTTGGTCAGTCAGAGCATATGGTTAATATGTGATATGTTAATTTGCTAATTAACCCTTGTTTTATGGCAGTATTTGAGAATGGCAGCTGCAAATGTTAACAATGAAGTGAATCTGACCGTGGAGACACCTTTAATCACCACCCAGGGGAACGTGCAACAGGAAGGCAATATTTCTCCTGTAAACAACACTACCGAAAAAATGATGAATGATGGGATGTTGAGAAGTTTTTTGTAATTCATGCAAAACCAGACGAGGGAGACTCGTACACAAAATACGAGTGGAAATGATAGCAATGTGCGGCTTGTCACAGCCAAGCAGTTCAAGGAGTTGGGACCACCAGAATTTATTGGAAAGCCGGATCCGATTAAGGCGGAAACGTGGGTCAAGTAAATTATCAAGATATTCGACGTTTTGGGATGCACGGAGGAACAGAAGGTTCCATTCACCACATTTATGTTCCGCGGTGAGGCAGACTACTAGTGGGAGTCTGTGAAGCGTACCCAGCCTACCACTTAACATGTCTTGGGAAACGTTTCATTAACTGTTTAATGACAAGTACTTTCCTGAAAGTATTCGTCATATGAAGAAGGTGGAGTTTATCAGACTGGAACAAAACAACATGACATTGTCCCAGTACGAGGCGATGTTTGCAGAGTTATCCAGGGTTGCACCTCATTTGGTCGAGAATGAGGAACAAATGACGAGGATGTTTCTGAGAGGTTTAAAACCCGAGATTCGACAATATCTTATCTCTCATAAATATTCTTTATATTTAGATGTTGTAAATAGGGCTCAATTATTAGAGCGAGATAATGAGTATGTTTAACCAAAGGAACATAACCAGGGTCATACCGGTGGCAGCGGTCATAGGACCAATGACAACCAGCGGGGAGGAAAGCATTCAGACAAAAGCAGTAACCACTCTGGTGGTAATCGTGGCCATGAAAATAGAAGAAGCGAGTCGGGAGGAGATTTCAAGAGCAGAAGGTACAACAATGATAACGTAAAGACGTCAGCACAAACATCAACTATTTCTAGGGGAGGAGAACGAGCACCGGTCATTTGTTACAAATGCGGGAAAGAGGGACACATCAGCCCAAACTGCCCACAACAATCCAAGGTGTGTTATAACTTTGGAAAGAAAGGTCATATAGCTAGAGATTTTTTAGTTGTTAAACCAAGTTCAACGGGAATGGTGACTCCATAGGCTATCCCAGACAAGTCAAAGTCGGTGGTTCCTGGAAGGGCGTTTGTCGTGACTGCCCAAAATACGTGGAACCCAAACGAGGTGATCACGGGTAAGCTAATCATAAACTCTTGCGAAGTTTATACCTTATTCGATACCGGTTCTACCCATTCTTTTATCTCTCCTGCTTGTGCTCAACGTTTAAACTTGACTCTGGAGAAGTTAGACCTTGACTTATCTGTTGAGACTCTGTTAGGAGAAACTTTCATTACATCTACTGTTTATAAATCTTGCTTAATTCAAGTTGGTACCATCACATTACCTGCTGATCTTATTTCGTTGAAAATTCTTGCATTTGATGTGATTTTAGGGATTGATTGGTTAACTACCAATCAAGCTAAAATTAATTGTTTTCGTTAGGTTGTCAGTTTTCATATTCCTAACCAACCTGTTATGCGAATTCAAACAACCAAACCACTAAAATCAATCACTGTCATATCAAGCCATAAAGCTATTCGTTTATTGAAAAATGGATGTCAAGCTTTCTTAGCCCATGTCATGGACTTGAACAAAAACACGTCAAATTTGAATAATATTTCTGTTGTTAGTGAATTTCCAGACGTATTTCCTGAAGAACTTCCCGGTCTACCCCCAGAACGTGAAGTTGAATTCTTTATTAACCTTGAACCTGGTACAAAGCCCATTTCTAAACCCCATATCGAATGGCTCCTATTGAGCTTCAGGAGTTAAAGGTCCAACTACAGGAGTTGTTGGACATCGGTTTCATTCGCCCCAAGTACATCTCCTTGGGGTGCTCTGTGTTATTCAGAAGAAAAAAGACGGGAGTATGCGACTTTGTATTGACTACTGAGAATTGAACCATGTCACCATCAAGAATAGGTATCCACTACCTCGTATTGATGATCCATTCGACCGCCATTACAAGGAGCACAATTCTTTTCAAAGATCGATCTTCGATTCGGATATCATCGGTGAAGATTAGAACTAAGGATATTCCAAAGACTGCCTTCAGAACTCGGTACGGGTATTATGAATTCTTAGTCATGTCTTTTGGATTGACTAATGCTCCTGCTGCTTTCATGGATATGATGAACCGTGTATTCAAGGAATATTTGGATCAGTTCGTTGTTGTCTTTATTGATGACATCCTCATCTATTCTAAAAGCCGTGAAGATCATGAGCACCATTTGAAGCTGGTACTGCAAAGGCTTCGTGATAACAAGTTGTATGCCAATCTGAAGAAATGCGAGTTTTGGCTTGAGGAAGTAGCATTCCTTGGGCACGTGGTGTCAAAACATGGAGTATCTGTCGACCCGGTGAAGATTGAAGCCATACAAAGTTGGGAGCAACCAAAGTCGGTGACCGAAGTACGTAGCTTTCTGGGCTTAACTGGTTACTATCGAAATTCGTGAAAGGATTTTCTCAAATCGCTACTCCATTAACTCAGCTGACTCGTAAAGATATAAAATTTGGTTGGAGCGAGGATTGTGAGTAGAGTTTTCAAGAACTCAAGAGAAGACTCATTTCGGCACCTGTTCTGACAATACCATTTGGTTCGGATGGATTTGTTATCTATAGCGATGGTTTAGGCAAAGGGTTAGGATGTGTTCTCATTTAACATGGGAAAGTCATAGCCTATGCCTCGCGACAACTCAAAGAATATGAGAGGAATTATCCTACTCATGATTTGGAGTTGGCAGCATTCGTTTTTGCGTTGAAGATCTGGAGACACTACCTGTATGGGGAGAAAGTGGAGATCTATACAGATCATAAAAGCCTCAAATATTTCTTCACCCAAAAGGAACTCAATATGCGAAAACAAAGTTGGCTCGAGCTATTGAAAGATTACGATTATACCATCCAATATCATCCTGGAAAAGCAAACGTGGTAGTTGACGCATTGAGTAGAAGATCATATGTGGGTACGAGTGCAATGTTGTTAACACAAAGGCCCATTTTGTATGACTTGCAAAGGATGGAGATAGAGATGAAGGCTCTAAGTACCCACGTGATGATATGAAACATACGAGTAGAACCGACTTTAATCGATAAAGTTAAAGCTGCTCAAACTACGGACATTGAACTGATGTGTATGAAGAAGAAAGTGCAAGAAGGTGCTATTCCAGAAGCAAGAATCGATGAAGAAGGAATACTTCGAGTCAACTCCAGACTTTGTGTTCCTAACGATTCTGACTGGAAGCATAGTGTGACACCCCCAAATCCTGGTACTTTATTTCCTCAAGATTTGGTGCTCACTTAATCAAAACATTCATTTATAACTACCCAATTATAACAAAATTGAATAATAAAAACCTGCCCGCCTGCATGTGATTAAACTCAAATAAAATCTCCCGTGTTATCTAACCTTTAACAATAATCATTCAAATGCGGAAATTAAATAAACTTCATTACAATCTTTAAACCAAAGTCTAATAATAATACTATCAAATCTATTACAAGTCTTCAAGATTTGTTCATCTTTCCTTTTCCTTTCTTTGGTGCTAGGTACGCCACGGTTTCAACTTTAGTTGTAAGAAATTTTACAGCAAGAGTGAGCAAACAAGGCCCACTTGAAATAACAATAAATAAATCTTTAAACTTTTACATCAATTGCCAATATTAGGCTCAATAGAAACTGAACAATATATTCTATTAACTTTCGAAAATTATAACATTCATCGAGGGTCTAATGACCACTTAATCATGTCCACGATTATAAGTAATTTTTCAACATTAACTTTAACAGTCATAAGACTATAAGGACTCCACGTACTTAGGGGGATCAACCCTTCGTACAATGTATTGTGCACAACCATTTCAACGCTAAACGTAACCTCTATTAAAAGAGTTGTTCATCTCAATATTTAGAGTACAAGTCCGCACCAAAGGAAGTTTGGTTTGGATAAGCTTTCAAGATAATTTAGAATTCAATGAACATCAACTAAGGAGTAGTTGAATAAGACCAATAACACTATACTATAGAATAATCGTGATTGAATCAATTATAGTAAACTAAAGTCATGCATTAGGAATAATCTAATAGCATATAATTTGAATAACTATAGCATACCTTGCTTGAACAACACTAAGCCAAGGTTAATTAGAATTGAATAATAAGCATACATAGCATATATATAGTTGTGCATGCTAAACCACAAGTTAAGTACAAGAATAACTTGCTCCAAATAACTTACATCATTATATTGTAATCGAATTAAAAATAGTAATTGAATTAACAAAATAATAGATTAGAGAACTTGTATCGTCATGAGTAACTAGATACAATGACTTACTCAATCATAGGAAATCTAGCTCTACGAAAGTGTAGAAGTAGCAACTTACAACAATTGTAATTGAAAACAATAATGTACAAAATAAAATTAAACTCGCACAATGAAGTTTTGAGTTAGAGAACTTGCCTTTAGCACAAGCTAAACCTTACAACTTGAATCAATACCCTATACATATGTCATCATGACATAATTAGTCATTACCAACATTTTATATCTATATAACCAAAATATAATCATCATGTAGGTTAAATTATCAATTCACAAAATCAAACTACGTTAATACTAATTAACTCTTGATAACACGCTCATTCATAGTTTAATACTACTGAAATCATCATTTAACATTCATATTATTAACACATAACATTTATCTTCAAAATTTGTGTACTTAAACAAAACTTTCAGAACCTTCTTAACGCTTCATGGCTACTTATAATGTGGTTTACAAATATGTGGTTCAGCGCGTTATGATGCGAGATTTATCTTTGTTGAGCCCATATTGCATGCGCAAGAGAGTCCGTAATCCATAAGGCTAGACCAATCTCTGACGACCAAGAATGCAACAGCATGAACAAAAGCCAAATTGGCCTAAAAGTTCGAATATAATAAATTGATTATCATGTAATTTACATATAAACTTCATATAAACATATTGTGAAGACTTCTAACATGTTTCTACTCATAAAATAACTTAAACATCAAATATACAACACTCAATTTTAATGTTTTTGGCAAAAACTCCATTTTTGATATTTTTAATGAAAATTAACACTGTGCTTTTGTTTTTCAACCAAAACAGTAAATTCAAAACATCATGATTATGATTTTACATACTCTATCAATTCCAACAATCAATTTTTCAATTTAACAACTAATTAAACCTAAATTTTCTATTTTAAATTAAGCCATATTCATATATATTTTCATGTAAACACTGTAATATGGTTTTTTTACAAAACACATACATACATGAACTAGTATATCTATAATCATATATAAACTCATGAAAACCTTTTTACAAACAATTCTCATATAAAGTTGTATATATATTAACAATTCATCCTTTAAAAGAATTTTATAGAGAACTTTTTGGAAGAAGAAAAACTAAACTTTAAAAATAAAATACAAGGATTAATATCATACCTTTGATTAAGAAGATGATACTCTAGAGTTTAGAAGCAAATAGTTATGATTACAATCTTCTTTCCCCAATTCTTTTCTCAATTTCTAAGTTTCTCTCAACTTTTTCTCTCAGTATTTTCTTCTTCTTCTTTTTCTTCAATCGAGCCTTCTTCTCTTCCTAACTCTAACTTCGTAATAAAAAATATAACGATATGATATAATATCTATTAATGAAATAATATAAATATAGATATAATTATATCAGTTATATTTTGTTTAAAAATCAAAAGCCATAAGGCTTGTTTGGCTAAGCTAATAAAAATAACCCTTTAATCCTTACACCTTGTTTGGTAAACTGAATTAAAACAAATGGATTAATCCTTATACCTTATTTGATAAAACACTATTAGATTAAAGACTTATTATGCAATAAGACATGTTTGGCAAAACTAGATTAAACTCTTTTAATTTATTTTAATAACTCCTTTATAGCAAGGTTATTTGTCACACTTCTATTAAATTAAATAATCAATTTAATCAATTAAAATTATTAATCTATTAAATTACTTTCATATCTAAATCATTATCAAAAACTATAATTTCTTTATAATTATAATTTTATTCAACCAACTAATACTTCATTTTAATCACAATCCCAACTAAAATATTATAATTCATTTAATCATTATAAGCTCTCTAGCTTACTTATTAAATTAAATTATTATATAATCTCATAACAATTAATTTTCTTAGCTCCTTAATTATTTATTCAATAAATAATTAACTAAATCACATCAATTCAAATTGAACAATTATTTATTCAATAATAAATATATCTATTAAATATTTATATAAATAAATATTTAATATTACACTTTAAAATTCAAGAATGTTACATCATTCCCCTCCTTACAAGGATTCATCATTCATCCGAATCAATCGTAACAACTCAAAAAATCATTCGTTACATTCTTCCCTACTTACAATGATTATGTCCCCGTAATCAAGACATGATTAAACAAATAACTGTGGTACTCTTTCAACATTTTCTTCGAGTTCCCACGTAGCTTCTTCAGCGTTGTGGTTCCTCCATATCACCTTCACAGAAGGTATTCCTTTATTCCCGAGCACTTGTTATTTCCTGTCGACTATCTGGATAGGAACCTCTTCATAAGACAAATATTTCTCGAACTGCAACGGTTCATACTCGATCACATGTTTGTAGTCGGGTTTATATGGTTGTAACACCGAAATGTGAAAAACATTATGAATGTTTTCCAACTCTGGAGGTAGAGCTACCTCGTAAGCCACTTCTCCCACTCTTCGCAACACTTCAAAGGGTCCAATAAACTTCGGGCTTAGCTTTCCCTTTTTACCGAAACAAATTTTCCCTTTCCAAGGAAAAACTTTTAGGAATACAAAAGTTCCTACGTCGAATGCACGATCTTGTCTGTGTTGATCAGCATACTTTTTTTGTCTATCTTGGGCTGCTACTAATCTTGTCCTGATGAGTTTAACAACGTCAGTAGTTTGTTATACCAGTTCTGGTCCTAACAGTTGGCATTCAATGACTTCATCCCAAAGACAAATGGAGTTCTCGCGACTTCTCGCCGCCACATAATGCCTCTAAGGTGGCATGCCGATGCTCGCGTGATAACTGTTGTTGTAAGCAAATTCCACCAATGGTAATTATTCTTCCCAGCTTCCTTTAAAGTCCATGACACATGCTCTCAGTATATCTTCCAATGTCTGAATTGTTCGTTCTCTTTGTCCATCTGTTTGTGGATGATAAGCCGTGCTCATTTGCAACTGTGTCCCCATGCATTCTTGTAGTCTCTTCTAGAAATTTGATGTGAATCGCGGATCTCTATTGGACACAATTGATACTGGCACCCCGTGCCTCAAAACGATCTCTTTAATGTACAACCTTGCCAACTGATCAAGATTGAATCTAATCTTTATTGGTAGAAAGTGTGCTGATTTTGTCAGTCTGTCCACTATCACCCAAATCGCATCGCATCCTCTCTGAGTAGTTGGAAGACCCACCACAAAATCCATCGTGATGTGTTCCCACTTCCATTCCGGTATTTCCAACGGTTGAAGTAATATGCTGGGTCTTTGATGTTCGGCTTTTATTCTTTGACATGTCAAGCATTTCGCTACACGATTCAAAGAACATCCCTTTTCATATTTGACCACCAAAAATGTTTCCGCGCAAATCTTGATACATTTTCGTGCTTCTGGATGAATTGAATATTTTGAGCTATGAGCTTTCGATCAAAAAATTTCTTCTTTCGGTTCTAAGACTTCTTTGGAACCCAAATTCTTCCCTCGAACCGTAGTAATCCTTGAAGATCGACCTTGTATTTTACATCACCGCCTTCAACCAGATTCTCTTTGATTTTCCTACACTCTTCATCTTGTAGTTGAGCATTCTTCACTTTGTCCCCTAAAGTTGGACCCGTTTCTATCTGGAATAGTTGTTCATCGATTCTTTTGAAAATTTGATTTTAACTCCGCTTTTGTCATTCTTTGAAATGAGCTCCTCCTGAGTTGTTATCAGCATCAACTTCTCCCGACCTTTCTTGCTTAAAGCATCTGCCACCACATTCGCTTTGCCCGGATGATAAAAGATTTCACAATCATAATCTTTTATCAATTCCATCCACCTTCTTTGACGCATGTTCAAATCCTTCTGAGTGAAAATATACTTCAGACTTTTGTGGTCTGTGTAGATCTCACATTTCTCTCCATAAAGATAGTGTCTCCATATCTTCAGAGCAAATACAACTGCAGCCAATTCCAAATCATGAGTCGGATACCCTTTCTCATAATCCTTCAGTTGTCTTGATGCATGCAATAACTTTTGCCGCTCGCATAAGAACACAACCCAACCCTTTGTGTGAGGCATCACTATACACCACAAAATTTCTTGTATTATCTGGTAATGTCAACACAGGTGCCACACTTAACTTCTTCAAATCTTGGAAGCTCTCTTCACATTTCTCTGTCCAAACGAATTTTACAGCCTTCCATGTCAAATTTGTTAGCGGAGTGGCTATCTTAGAAAAATCTTGGATGAATCTTCTATAATAATAAGTCAGTCCCAAGAAACTCCTCACTTCTGACGGTGTTCTTGGTTGTTCCCAATTGATTACAGCTTCCACTTTTGATGGATCTACTGAAATCCCATCCTTGTCAATAACATGTCCCAAAAATTGAACACAGTCGAGCCAAAATTCGCACTTAGAGAATTTTGCATACAATTTTTCCTTTTTTAGTGTTTCCAATGTCAAACGTAAGTGTTCCACGTGTTCTTCTTGAGTTTTGGAATACACCAGAATGTCATCAATAAATACCACTTCAAACTTGTCTAAGAATGGTTTGAACACCCTGTTCATCAAATCCATGAACGCAGCTGGGGCATTAGTTAAACCAAAAGACATCACCAAAAACTCGTAATGTCCGTACCGAGTTCTGAATGCCGTTCTAGGTATATCCTCCTTTCTTACCTTCAATTGGTGATACCCACTTCTCAAATCTATTTTCGAGAAATATTTAGCACCCTTCAGCTGATCAAACAAGTCTAGATCTAGGCAACAGATACCTATTCTTAATAGTGACTTTGTTTAACTCTCTATAATCAATGCAAAGACGCATTGATCCATCCTTCTTCTTAACGAATAAAAAAACTGGCGCCTCCCCACGCACGATACGCTTGGTTGAATATATTTTTTGTCCAAAGAACTCTTGCAATCTGTATCATCACTTTCTTCATTTCTACCCGAGCCATTCTCAGACGGGCCTTCGATATTTAAGGTTGTTCTCGGTGCCAAGTCGATCATTTAACTCAATTTCTCTGTCAGCGGAAGTCCTGGTAATTAAATCTTCTGGAAACACGTCTTCGAATTCTCTCACTACCGGTATTTCTTCTAGTTTTACACCCTTCTTCTGAGTATAAACTATGTAAGCTAAATAGCCCACACAACCTTGGCTTAACAATTTCTTGGCTCGCATAGTCCTCGACATTTCATTTGTCTAGGCGATTTGCTACCATAAAATACTACCTTTGATTTTGAGTCATAAGGTTTACATACTTTTGTGACAATCGATTCGCTCCATATTTGAACAACCAATCCATCCCCAAAATTACATCAAATTTCTAGTCTAATCGGAATCAAATCTACCAACAAGATATTTTCCTTAATGTTCACCCTACTACAATTCTCAGATACGAATCTAACAGGATTACTTCCTTATTCGCAATTTCTATGTTCAAAGGAAAATTCAGTTCTTCTCTAGGCAATTCTAACCTCTTAGCAAATTCATCAGATATAAACAAACAAGTAGCACCCGAATCGAATAATACATAAGCATTTATATCATTGATTGGGATAATACCTGATACTACATCTTTTGATTGCACAACATCTTGCACAGTCATGTTGAAGGTTCTGGTTGTGGGTTTGTTTGATGCTGCAGGTCCTGCAATGGCCCATGCACTTCCATTGTTACCTCCATTGCTTCTGGTTGTTACTCCTTCCCTCTTCTTAGGGCATTCACGAGCAAAGTGATCCTTGTATCCGCACGTGAAGCATACATTCTTCTTCTGTTGAGTGCAATTTGGGGCAATGTGACCCTCCTGGCCACAATTGAAGCAAACTCGTTTCCCCATCAAGCACGCACCCTTATGGAATTTCCCGCATGTCGCACATGCTTCAAACTTTTTGTTTTGCTGGTTACCCTACTGGTGTCCAGCACCTATGCTCCCATTCCACTTCCTCTTCAAGTTGTTGTTGTTGTTGTTATTTATTGCTATTTCCACTGCTACCACCTCCATTCTTAGTCTCATTATCATTTTTCTTCTTCTTTTGTTCCTGGTTGAACTTTATCACTGCCTCGCCTCCACCTTTAGCAAGTACTGCTTTCTCCATCACCACTGCAAATGTCTTCAATCGGAATAGGAGACCCTCTTTGCATACCAGGCTTCACCCCTGTTCAAATCTCTTCGCCTTACGCTCGTCCGTGCTGACTTGATATGGCGCAAACCTCACCAATTCATTGAACTTCGCGGCATATTCAGATACCGTCATCGTTCCTTGCTTTAGTTCTAGAAACTGCACTTCTAGCTGACTCTTCGAACTCTCCGAAAAATAGGTCTCGAAGAACAACTCCCTGAACCTATCCCAGGTCATCACTCCTGGCTCTTCCTGAGTTTTATTGGCTTGCCACCAATAACTAGCTTCGCTTTCAACATGAACGTCATAAAAAAGCGATCTTCTCGGTCATCCCTACCCTAGCGACATCGAATACTTTTTCTATCTCCATAATCTAGGTCTGTGCTTCGACTTGATTCATAGACCCACGGAATTCAGGTGGTCCAACCGCCTTGAAATCCTTAAACGTTGTACCATGGTTTTGTGGTTGATTCTGCAACGCTCCTGTCAGTAGTGTCACTAGTTGTTGAACGGGGTTACCGTCAACATTGTCATTATTGGTAGTTCTGTCATTGTTTCTCTGTCGGGGTGGTTCATGTCTGTGAGGCATTTTTTGTTAAAATAAAACATCTATTAGACTATTACTCAACTTCTTTAAGTATTTTCTAATTAACTTGCCTCCATAAAAGAAATAACCACATAACACATAACACTTTGAATAAAATAACAACTTTTATTTATTTGAAACCTTTTTGGAAAACATAAAACAATAGCATCACTGCTATCTACATTACTTTCCTGAACTACAAAAGTTTCAGGACAACCTCATAGTCATATCCCATAGGTTACTTAACACTTGGGATTTACAATTTATTTAACCTTTCACTCATCGTGCAACAACTACGATGTTCTATTAAGATACTTCTTAGCCCTATCACATTCTTCCTCCATGACTCAAACATCATTCCGCGATCTAATACATATGATGGCGGCGTCTCAAACCGAATCTGATATCCCATGACCCGATCTTGAGCTCGATTAATTGCGGTGTCAAATACTTTATCCATCTCTTCCATCTTCATCCTTTTCTTTGTGAGTTCCTTTATCGCTTCTTCCATTCGTTGATAAGCTTCCTCAGATGCATCTTCAAATTTCTTGCCCTATTAGTAGAGCTTCTTCTCTCAAATTTTGTTCTTCGTTCAAAGAACCATCTCGATCAATTGTTCTTTCTCTCCTTCACCAGTATTAGTTTCTCCTCGGCATTTGTCAATCGTTCCTCACGATCCCGGATCTCACCGTCTTTTGTGTCATTCATAGATTTGTTGTTGTTCGCCTACTATCTCCCCGCAACTCCTCAACTGTATCCCGAAGTTCCACGTTACGGCCATGCACCTCATAGTATATACTGGCCAACCATCGAAGTTAAGTGGAATCCTTTCCTCCTCATCCTCATCATCCTCATCCTCCTGTGGTAACTCAATGGGATCCTCCTCATCTGTTTCCACGCCATCATCCTCATCTTCAACTCATCGTGACCAACGGGCCGACTCCGTGGCGAAGAGTTGTTCCCAAACTACTTGAATGTCGCGAGGCTCCTCCTCTATAGGCACTTGAGGTCCCACCTCCCTAGCCTGACTGGATTCTCCGACATTAGTCATCCTGACAACAAAGTTTTAAAGTTTTAATTATTAATCATTACTATTCGACACTCACGAGTACATAATTTAAAATCACATAAGCACATAAGTGTTTTATTACTTCTTTCTTAAAACTCGATAAGAGTTATCTCCACTATCTTTTCAAAGGTTACTTCTAAGGGCTTTCCCCCACCTAAGGTTCATAACCTAAAGCTTTGATACTAACTGTGACACCCCAAATCCCCCGGTACTTCATTTCCTCAAGATTTGGTGCTCACTTAATCAAAACATTCATTTATAACTACCCAATTATAATAAAATTGAATAATAAAAACACCGCCCATCTTTGGATTAAACTCAAATAAAAATCTCCCAAAGGTTATCTAACCTTTAACAACAATCATTCAAATGCGAAATTAAATAAACTTCATTACAATCTTTAAACCAAAGTCTAATAATAATACTATTAAATCTATTACAAGTCTTGAAGATTGTTCATCTTTCCTTTTCCTTTATTGGTGCTAGGTACGCCACCAATTTCAACTTTAGTCAGAAGAAATTTTACGAGCAAGAGTGAGCAAACAAGGCCCACTTGAAATAACAATAAATAAATCTTTAAACTTTTACATCAATTACCAATATTAGGCTCAATAGAACGAACAATATATTCTATTAACTTTTCGAAAATTATAACATTCAATCGAGGGTCTAATGACCACTAATCATGTCCACAATTATAAGTAATCTTTCAACTTTAACTTTAACAAATATAAGACTATAAGGACTCCATGTACTTGGGGGATCAACCCTTCGTATAAATGTATTGTGCACAACCATTTCAACGCTAAGCGTAACCTCTATTAAAAGAGTTGTTCATCTCAAAGATTTAGAGTACAAGTCCGCACCAAAGGAAGTTTGGTTTGGATAAGCTTTCAAGATAATTTGGAATTCAACGAACATCAACTAAGGAGTAGTTGAATAAGACCAATAACACTATACTATAGAATAATCGTGATTGAATCAATTATAGTAAACTAAAGTCATGCATTAGGAATAATCTAATAGCATACAATTTGAATAACTATAGCATACCTTGCTTGAACAACACTAAGCCAAGGTTAATTAGAATTGAATAATAAGCATACATAGCATATATATAGTTGTGAATGCTAAACCACAAGTTAAGTACAAGAATAACTTGCTCCAAATAACTTACATCATTATATTGTAATCGAATTGAAAACAGTAATTGAATTAACAAGATAATAGATTAGAGAACTTCAGATCGTCATGAGTAACTAGATACAATGACTTACTCAATCATAGGAAATCTAGCTCACGAAAGTGTAGAAGTAGCAACTTACAACAACAATTGTAATTGAAAACAATAATGTACCAAATGAAATTAAACTCGCACAATGAAGTTTTGAGTTAGAGAACTTGCCTTTTTTAGCACAAGCTAAATCTTACAACTTGAATCAATACCTATACATATGTCATCATGACATAATTAGTCATTACCAATATTTTATATCTATATAACCAAAATATAAACATCATGTAGGTTAAATTACCAATTCACAAAATCAAACTACGTTAATACTAATTAACTCTTGATAACACGCTCATTCATAGTTTAATACTACTGAAATCATCATTTAGCATTTATATTATTAACACATAACATTTATCTTCAAAATTTGTGTACTTAAACAAAATTGTCAGAACCTTCTGCTAACTCATGCCACAAGCATATGATAATTTACATCATGGTTCGCTGGGTTGCGGCGTAGGTATAAGATCATAATGGCGTGGTACGCCGTAAGTGCACAAGAAGATTTGTCTTTGTTGGCCCGCCATTGCATGCCAGAGTCCGTAATCCAAATGACCAAACTCTAGAACAAAGATGAACAAAATCCAAATTAGCCTAAAAGCTCTAATCTAATAGATCGATTATCATGTAATTTACATATAAACTTCATATAAACATATTGTGAAGAATTCTAACATGTTTCTACACATAAAATAACTTAAACATCAAAAATACAACACTCAATTTCAATGTTTTTGGCAAAAACTCCATTTTTGATATTTTTAATGAAAATAAACACTGTGCTTTTGTTTTTCAACCAAAACAGTAAATTCAAAACATCATGATTATGATTTTACATACTCTATCAATTCCAACAATCAATTTTCAATTTAACAACTAATTAAACCTAAATTTTCTATTTTAAATTAAGCCATATTCATATATATTTTCATGTAAACACCGTAATATGGTTTTTTACAAAACACATACATACATGAACTAGTATATCTATAATCATATATAAACTCATGAAAACCTTTTACAAACAATTCTCATATAAAGTTGTATATATATTAACAATTCATCCTTTAAAAGAATTTTACAGAGAACTTTTTTGGAAGAAGAAAAACTAAACTTTAAAAATAAAATACAAGGATTAATATCATACCTTTGATTAAGAAGATGATACTCTAGAGTTTAGAAGCAAATAGTTATGATTACAATCTTCTTTTCCCCAATTCTTTTCTCAATTTCTAAGTTTCTCTCAACTTTTCTCTCTGTATTTTTCTTCTTCTTCTTTTTCTTCAACTGAGCCTTCTTCTCTTCCTAACTCTAACTACGTATAAAATTATAACGTATATGATATAATATCTATTAATGAAATAATATAAATATAGATATAATTATATCAGTTATATTTTGCTTAAAAATCAAAAGCCATAAGGCTTGTTTGGCTAAGTTTAATAAAATAACCCTTTAATCCCTTACCTCTGTTTGGTAAACTTAATTAAAATAAATGGA
This sequence comes from Panax quinquefolius, assembly GCA_020205615.1. Taxonomy (NCBI): domain Eukaryota; kingdom Viridiplantae; phylum Streptophyta; class Magnoliopsida; order Apiales; family Araliaceae; genus Panax; species Panax quinquefolius. The sequence continues at coordinate 369,966 of JAINUW010000486.1, forward strand.
TTAATCTTATACATTGTTTGATAAAATACTATTAGATTAAAGACTTATTATGCAATAAGACATGTTTGGCAAAACTAGATTAAACTCTTTTAATTTATTTTAATAACTCCTTTATAGCAAGGTTATTTGTCACACTTCTATTAAATTAAATAATCAATTTAATCAATTAAAATTATTAATCTATTAAATTACTTTCACATCTAAATCATTATCAAAAACTATAATTTCTTTATAATTATAATTTTATTCAACCAACTAATACTTCATTTTAATCACAATTCCTAATTAAAATATTATAATTCATTTAATCATTATAAGCTCTCTAGCTTACTTATTAAATTAAATTATTATATAATCTCATAACAATTAATTTTCTTAGCTCCTTAATTATTTATTCAACAAATAATTAACTAAATCACATCAATTCAAATTGAACAATTATTTATTCAATAATAAACATATCCATTAAATATTTATATAAATCAATAAATATTTAATATTACACTTTAAAATTCTGGAATGTTACACATAGAATCATGACGGAGGCACACAACACACCGTTTGCAATCCATCCCGGGAGTACCAAAATGTATCATGATCTTCGACATACATTTTGGTGGAACAATATGAAGAGAGAGATCGCAGAGTTTATCTCGAGGTATTTAACTTGTCAACGTGTAAAGGCAGAGCATCAAGTGCCTAAGGGTCCGTTGCAACCACTTGAGATTCTGAAATGGAAGTGGAAACACATTACTATGGATTTTGTTACAGGTCTTCCCAAGGTTTCTCAAGGCATAGATGCGATTTGGGTTATTGTTGATAGATTAACCAAGTCTGCCCATTTTTTGCCTATACGGGAGACTTATTCCCTTGAACGTCTTGCTCGTATGTACGTGAATGAGATTGTAAGATTGCATGGCATGCCAGTATACATAGTTTCGCATCGTGACCCAAGATTCACTTCACGATTTTGGGTTAGCTTGCAAAAAGCTATTGGGATGATTACGATACGATTGGGCTTAAGATACCATCCTCAAACGGACGGACAATCAGAGAGGACTATTCAAACTCTTGAAGATTTATTAAGACTCTATGTCCTAGATTTCAAAGGGAGTTGGGATAAGTACCTACCATTGGTGGAATTCTCCTACAATAACAGTTATCAAGCAAGTATAGGCATGGCTCCATTCGAGACGTTGTATGGAAGACAATGTCGCTCTCCAGTATGCTGGGACGAGGTGGGTGAAACAACATTATTGGGACCAGAATTGGTATGCATAACTACAGAGAAGATCCAAATGATCCGACAACGTATACAAACGGCACATGATCGACAAAAGAGTTATGCGGATCTTCATCGAAAGAACGTGGAATTTCATATTGGGGATCATGTATTGTTACGTGTTGCACCATGGAAGGGAGTTACAAGATTTGGGAAGAGAGGAAAGCTCAATCCACGATTTGTTGGTCCATTTGAGATTCTTGACCGAATAGAAAATGTGGCTTATAGACTCGCATTACCTCCAAGCATGTCTCGTGTTCATAATGTTTTTCACATATCTGTGCTTCGTAAATATGTGAAAGACCCGAACCACATTATTGAGTTAGAACCAGACGAGATAGCCAAAGATTTAACGTACGAGAAGGTACCTGTTAAGATCTTGGATAAGAAAGAGCATGTCCTACGCATGAAGGTTATACCACAAGTTAAGGTTTTGTGGAGGAACCATGCTATTGAAGAAATGACATGGGAGTTGGAATCAGAAATAAAAGCGAGGTATCCTCACCTTTTCGAAACACCAGGTACGTACGTCAATTTCGAGGATGAAATTTCATAAGGAGGGGAGGTTGTAAGACCCCAACTTATTATAAATAAAATCGAATTTCCTTTATTTATTATTGTGAGTAATAAGGTGATAATTTGATATAATACTTTGGTTATGGGTGAAATGTGCAAAATTTGCAAAATAAGCAATGTGGTTATAAAATATTCATTGTGTCGGGAAATATTCGTTTGGTCGTGGAATATTCTTTCTATCGGAGAATATTCGTACGACGGCGTAACCATTTGTGGGCCCCATAACGGTTAACTGTCGGATGAAGAAAACGACAAAGTTTGAGTTTTATAAATAACGGCGTAATTGTTACCGTTAACATTGTTGGAATACCTGGTGGTTAAAATACAAGAATCTGGCGTGGTTGCACAAAGTATACACGGTATTGCATGAAGATTGATGAATTATTGATCCTTACGCATTTAAGGCACTACTCAATAATTGTTATAGTAGTTACTGTTCAATATTTTATTTTATTGATTCAGTAATTGCTGTGTTGATATTATATATTATTGTTGTTTCAATAATTATTACGGCACTGTATTTCCCATTATCATATCAATAATTTATATTATTTGAATAATATTATTAGATAGCATTATTGGCAATGTCTAGAAAGTTCTGTCAAGGAGAGGTTTGGTCACCTAATTGCGCGCTAGTAAGGAGAAATCTTTATCGGAAAGCCCACTCTTTCCTGGGAACGACCTGGTTGTCATAAATGTGATTCTGTAATATTATTTGTGAATAATTAATTATTGATTCATATGATAAGAAAATATTTATTTTATGTGGATATAAATATTGGATCATTGTGATTTTTGGATATGTTATACATATATAAGTTGAGTATATGTCCACAAATTTTGAACCGTTAAAAATGAACGTATGATTTGTTATGAATTTTAAGAAATGACTGGTTCAGAAATTATTGAAGTTTCGAAATTTATCATTTTGGTGGAAAATTCTAGAATTGGTGGGCCCCACTTTTGGTTGGTGAGAAATGTGCTGAAATTTTTATTCAAATGTGGTGGGTGAGAATAGTAGCAGGTAAAGCCATCAGGTTTCAAGTCAAGTCTGCTTTGGCGTGCTAATATTTTCCTATAAATAGAGGGCTAAGTTAGAATTGAAAATCACACCAAAAACAAGTTTTCTCTCTTTCTCTCTCTATATTTTTGAGCGTATTTTGTGAGTATTTTGATACTTTGAGAGTTGCTATTTAGCACAAGTTTCATTCAGCCTCATATCCGATATTCCGATCAGAAGTACTGTTCGTTTGAGGTAAAGGATGTTATTTTCTTCTTAAATGATATTATTTTCTTCAATATCATTATGCCAAAATATTGGTTTGAACTTTTTTTTTTTATCAAATTTGAAACTTTTGTATCGGAGTTACTATTCACGTATACGGCACTATTCACGAATACGACACTATTCATTGAAAAATGAAATTTTCTTCTTTTTATCCAAGATGTCTATTATGGTTACTATCTTTGATTGTATCCATGTTTTGATTTTTATTTTTGAATTCTACTTCAAAATTAGTTATTATGGAGTATTATTAAACTTGGATAAAACTGTAATACGAATCCTTAATATTTGTTCTTTTATCTCACTGGATTCATTTTCTTTAAAATATTTTTCATCATCCTTAGTCCTAAATGATGATATAATTGAATATCTTTGGCCTGTAGTGCAAAGATGAATGATTACCTAATGAATATCTTTGGCCCGTAGTGCAAAGATGAAGCAGTGTTGAGATGAACATGACTAATTTGGTGATACAAATTAATATCTTTGGCCTGTAGTGCAAATATGAATATTTGATGCAAGATGTATATTGATTGATGTTACAGGGATAAAATATTGATGATGGACTTTTAAATATTAGAAGATAGTAGAATTCTTTCTCTACTTGACTCTTCTAATGGATTGCTGTTTCCGCTGCAGTTGTTGATCTAAAACTTGTTTTCTATTACATTTTATCAGATTATTCTCTGTTGAAGACTAATGATAAGTTGTTGTATATTATCTTTAGTCATGATATTCTTTGCTGGGTTAGTTGAGCTCACCCTTTTCCTTTTTGTTCCATTGTTCTTCTCAGGAGGAGAGAATTTAGCAGGAACTAGCCGGGGCATGGAGTGATGATTCAAGATAGTTTTTTTAGTAGTCCTCACTATTTTGTAAAATAGTGTATCAATAATTATAATGAGGACTCCTTTTGAGTTTGTATACTCTCTATTAGACAATAGTTGTATTCAAACTCACAGTATATGTGTTGTCGTATTTTGCACGACAATTGTATTACTGAAGTTGTATTTGTTTTTGTACCATGTATTTGGCGACTCAGAATGGGTGATGTATACCTATTTTGGGGGCATCACATTTGAATCAATAGTTATAAACATGTGAATTAATAGCAATTAATTACTCATTTATCCGATTAATTACCCGATTAGTCAATATAACTTCCAGACATCAATTACTATCGAAATAAATGTCGATTTCCACTAACACTAATAATCCCAACACAATGGAACTATCAATTTCATCTTTAATCAACACGAACTTATTCATCATTAATATTATAACTCACAATATTTATCAACCAGATCATTCCCAGGAAAGAGTGGGCTTTCCGATAAGGATTTCTCCCTATTGGCGCGCAATTAGGTGACCAAACCTCTCCTTGACAGAACTTTCTAGACTTTGTCAATATTGCAAATAATAATGTGAATAACTTTGTCGTCTCAATTATTGATTTCATAATATAAAATATTATGCAGATGATACTGTGACAATAATTGAATCAATAATATGAAAGATATTATGCAGCAATTACTATAGCAATAGTAGGGGTCTTACACATAACACAATAGTATAAGCACAAATCACATTTAATTTATTTAGGGTTACTTTCCATCCTTTAAAGCTTTCGGTACTGAGTTTCCTTAATACCTTATTAACTCATTCGACTTAAGTAAAGCTCAAGTTTACTTCCTTCAGACTGTTCCTTCCTTAACGAGGTTATTAGCCTAAGGTTCTTCCCCCCCCTTAAGTTTTATAACCTAATGCTTTGATACCACTTGTGACGCCCCCAAATCCAGGTCTCTTCCAACCCGACATATAGTGCTACACGGTGCTACAGTTCACACAAACATTCAATTGAAATACACCAAAATAACGAATATGTCTATATATTCCAAAAAAATATTACCATTCCCCAGGTTCTTTATGATAAGCTTACCCGTGATAACCTCGTTCGGGTTCCTTGCTTTCTGGGAGGTCACAACAAACGCTCTCCCTTGCATTACCGGCTTTGACTTTTCTGGGACGGCCTTTGGTGCCTCCATCCTTGCTGAATTTCTCTTAAGTGAACGACAAAATCGAGCTAAGTGACCTTCCCTTCCACAATTATAACATGCTTTGGACGACATCGCGCAGTTTGAACTGATATGTCCCGCCCCTCCGCATTTGAAGCATATTATAGGTGGTCGTTCTCCTTCCTTAACAACGGGTGCTGGTGCTGACGTCTTTCCATCATTGTTGAATCTCCTTTTCTTGAAATGTCCATTTTTATTGTCTTGGCTATGATTACCACCGAAGTGGTTACCATTTCTGGAATGTTGATTCCCTCTATGCTTGTTGTCACCGTTTCGATGACTGTTACCACTTGTATTTTCATTCTGCCGGCTGCTCTCTCTTGGTTGTGTTGACTCGTTATCGCACTCCAATAACTGAGCCCTATTTACAACATCTGAATACAAACACAGTTTATGAGAAATAAGATATTGACGTATCTCTGGTTTCAAACCTCTTAAAAACATTCGTGTCATTCGCTCCTCATTATCGACCAAATGGGATGCAAACTGGGATAACTCCGCAAATTTAGCCTCGTATTGCGACACGGTCATATTTTTTTGTTCCAACTTGATAAACTCCACCTCCTTCATGTGACGAATACTTTCGGGAAAGTACTTGTCGTTGAATAGCTCTTGGAACTTCTCCCAAGACATCTTGAGTACGTCAGGCTGGGTATGTTTTACAGATTCCCACCAGTAATCTGTCTCTTCACGCAACATGAAGGTGGCGAAGGGAACCTTTTGCTCCTCGGAGCATCCCAAGACATCAAATATCTTGGTCATCTTTTCGAGTCAGCTGAGTTAATGGAGTAGCGATTCGAGAAAATCCTTCCACGAATCTCCGATAATAACCAATTTAAGCCCGTAAAGCTACACGTACTTTACCATCGATTTAGGTTGCTCCCGACTTTGAATAGCTTCAATCTTTCTTTGGGTCAACAGATATTCCATGACTTGATATCAAGTGCCCAAGGAATGCAACTTCCCAAGCCGTAACTCGCATTTCTTCAACTTGGCATATAGCTTGTTTTCACGAAGCTTTTAGAGTATCGACCTCAAGTGTTGCTCATGATGTTCACGGCTTTTTGAATATATGAGGATGTCATCAATAAAGATGACCACAAAATGATCCAAATATTCCTTGAATACTCGGTTCATCATATCCATGAAGGCAAGGGAGCATTAGTCAATCCAAAAGACATGACTAAGAATTCATAATGCCCGTCATCGAAGTTTCGAAGGCGATCTTTGGAATATCCTCGCTTTTAACCTTCGGTGATGATATCCAAAACGAAGATCGATCTTTGAAAAAAAATTATGCTTTGTATGGCGATCAAACAGTCATCAATACGTGGCAATGGGTACCTATTTTTGATGGTGACATGATTCAACTCTCGATAATCAATACAAAGTCGCATACTCCCATCTTTCTTCTTCATGAATAGAACAGAGCACCCCAAGGAGGCGACGATTAGGACGAATGAAACCAATGTCTAACAATTCCTGCAATTGGGTCTTTAACTCCCGAAGTTCAATAGGAGCCATTCGATATGGGGTTTGGAAATGATTTTTGTACCGGGTTCAAGGTCGATACAAGGTTGTATGTCATTAGACATCTTGTATGATAGTGGCAAAACACTCTTCCAACGTTGGGTTCGCCTCACCCTAGTTGATTCACCAAATATAACTACTAAATGATGACCACCGATTTCTATTCCCCATCATATTCCCGCTTTCAACCTAGCTACACTCTTATTACCTGAAAGGAATTGTGAAGCAAATGGGTTAATTAATATATCAAATATTATCCCTATACTCTGATCGACCAATTAAATACCAAATAAATTTAGGTAGGTCATACCAGCGAAGTAATTCCCCGTCTCTCCCCTCCTAGTACTATTCTCACATCTTAGCCGTGGATCATATCCCTAAGCTCGATACCAACCGTGACGCCCCAAAATTAGGTATACGCCACCCATCTTGGGTCGCCACTTACATGGTACATAAATTCAAATACAACTTACTAATATAATCGTCAGGTATACAATACGACATAAACATGAGTTTGAATACAAATATTGTCTACTAGATATTATACAAACTCAAAAGGAGTCCTCATTACAACTATTATCACACTATTTCACGTAATAGTGAGGACTACTAATGCTATCCTCTCGGACCATTACTCCGCTCCCCGACTCGTCCCGCCTATGTTCTCATTTCCAAGAGAACAAGTGAAAGAAAGGGTGAGCTCAACTAGCCCAAGAAGAAATATTATGACTAAGATAATGCGTAATAATTTATCATTAGCCTTCAAATGTTGTTAAACCGATAAAATACAATAGACAACAAGTTTAATCTGCAATGGAATAAGCAATCCATCAAAAGAGTCAAGTAGAGAATAAAGTCTACTATCTTTTAGGTTTTAAAAGGTTTTTCATCATCATCGTTATAAGCCGAGACTCAACTTTAATAAATAATCCACATCATCGAATCACCCCCGCACTACTAGCCAAGGATATTCATCAAATTATCAATGGTCATGACTATACCGAATCACCCCCGGTCATAATCATACCAAAACTATCCATCACCGCATTACATGTGCCACCGAGGACTTTTATCACATCATTTATAACAAGCCATGATTATACCGAATGATCCCCGGTCATAATCATACTAAGTTCATCTATACACGTAAGTCAAGATAACATAATATAACATGAGGATGATGACAATGACATAATAATTCAATAAAACAAGTTCAAGAATTATTTTATCCAGAATTATTAACGCCCAAATTGTCAAAATGATACTGCTTTTGTAGTGTAAAATTCAAGAATGATCGAAGAATATTTCCATGAAAAGATATCGATGAAACGCAAATATCAAGGATATTCTACTAATTTCATGGAGTATAGAAGTCAAAGTTTTAACCAACTGGGTATAATAAAGAATGGAATAACAAAAGAAATCACCACGCATGCAGGTACTTGATAGATGCAAAGTTATTCCAATGTAATAATAATAACGGAACTGTGTCGTGAAATTCACACCGACTGGATGTTCCAATGTAATAATAAAGATGGAACGAGATCCTGTAAAACACACGAGATAGGATATTCCAATGAATGATAAAGAGCGGAACCAGTGGGTGTAAAAAACACATGCATGTGATGTTCCAACAGTAATAATAAAGACGGAACCAGTCCTGTAAAACACATACGCATGTGATGTTCCAAATGTAATAATAAGAAGAATGTCACCAAGTATAGGGTAAACCACGATATACAAAGTTATTCCAATGTAATAATAAGCAATGGAATAACAAAATGGATTTCACCAAGTATAGGGTACGCCGCGACATGTGTCATGTATAGGTATGCCACTTTTATAAAGTTATTCCAATGTAATAATATAGAATGGAATAATGTAAGTTCTCTTCAAGAAGAAAGAATAACACCCATTACGGTACAACAAATAATATCCCTTACCTTAGAAGAACCGAATATTGGCAAGGTGAAGTAGCAGAATACTTTTCTTCTTTCTCTCTATAGTTTTCTCTCTAGAGTTTCATTGAATTCGTGAAAAATAATGAAGCACTAGGCCTCTATTTATAGAAGATTTTAGCTTAGCAGACCGCCATGTGAAAAGGCAAGTGGCTTGACGACCGGTGATGTGAAAAGAAAAGTGGTTCGGCTCTGTAATATGAAACGACAAGTGGTTCGGCGCTTTCAGAATGTGAAACGACAAGTGGTTCGGCGCTCAGAATGTGAAACGACAAGTGGTTCGACGCTTGGTAAAGGTAATTACCATTGACGAAGGTAATTACTATTCACAAAGGTAATTACTATTGACGAAGGTAATTACTATTGACGAAGATAATTACTATTCACAAAGGTAATTACTATTGACGAAGGTAATTACTATTCACAAAGGTAATTACTATTGATCGAAGTTAATTACTATCGACGAAGATAATTACTATTCACAAAGGTAATTACTATTGATAAAGGTAATTACTATTCACAAAGGTAATTACTATTGTGAAGGTAATTACTATATCGATTTAAGAGACTCTTAGATAATGACATATGGGCCCCCCATAAAATAATCAAATTTACCACAAATGTCTCATAACAGACTCTTTATATACATCAAGGATTGAATAAATATTACCACAAATCATTTTATTTTTAATCAACACATATTTAATCTTTCAACAATTATTAATCATTTATAACTTGTCGTCTCAATTATTGATTTAATACTATAACATATTATACAGATGATATTGTGACAATAATTGAATCAATAATATAAGAGATATGATGCAAAGAATTCATCGTAGTAATAATTGAGCATAAATGAGTGACTCCTCACGTAAGCATCAATAATCAATATCGTGTGCTCTCTTATACAACCACGCCAGACATCGCATACTTTTACTACCGTGTAGTTCAACGCTTTTAACGCTAACACCTCTCATAGTTATTTTTATAGAAAAATAATTTTGTCGTTTTCTAACTACGACAATACTTCCGTTATGGGGTCCATTAATGATTGAGTCGTCGCACGAATATTCCCCAACTAAAAGAATATTCCCACCAAACTAATATTTTATAACAACTTGCATACTTTGCAAAATTTATAAATACTACCCACAACTATAATATTATCTTAAATTCACACCATAATATTAAAAATTATTTCGACAAAATTTAAATCTTTATTGATAAAATCGGGGTCTCACAATCTCCCTCCTTATGGAATTTCCCTCGAAATTAGGGTACGTACTGTATGATAAAGAGGTGAGGATACCTTGAATACCTTTATCGTTAAAAATATTAAATTCATCTTCTAATCCTACCAAAGATATTCATTAACAATTCATCTTTGCACTACAAAAGCCAAAGATATACAATCAGAAACCAATAATCTTTGAGACGCAGACTTAATAGTATCACGACCATTAATTATCCATGCACCAATCGCCAAGGATATTCGTGTTTTCATTACTATCATGATTATACCGAATAATCCTTGGTCATAATCATACCAAGTCTATCAATGCACTACTACGACCAAAGATGACTTTTTACCACATCCATGAATTAATATTTCATTCTTTGAGACTCATTTCAATAATTAATCCATATCATCGAATCATCCCCGCCTTTCTGTGCCAAGGATATTCATTAGTATCACGACCACATTTAATTATCCATGCACTACTACCAAAGATAATCGTGTATTCATTAGTATCACGACCACAAATTATCCATGCACTACTACCAAAGATAATCGTATGGTATTCATTAGTATTAGTATATTCACAAATTATCCATGCACTACTACCAAATTATATCACCACCACAAATTATCCATGCACTACTACCAAAGATAATCGTGTATTCATTAGTATCACGACCACAAATTATCCATGCACTACTACCAAAGATAATCGTGTATTCATTAGTATCACGACCACAAATTATCCATGGACTACTACCAAAGATAATCGGTATTCATTAGTATCACGACCACAAATTATCCATGACTACGCACCAAAGATAATCGTGTGTATTCATTAGTATCACGACCACAAATTATCCATGCACTACTACCAAAGATAATCGTGTTTTCAATTACGGTTATGATTATACCGAACAATCCCTGGTCATAATCATACCAAGTCCATCTATGCACTACAGGCCATAATATAAACATGAGGATAATGATATAAAGAATCAATCAAATGAGATAAAGGATAAATATTAAACATTTATAATATAATTTATCCAGGATTCAAGAATATCCCCATGTTATCAATCACTTAATAATCTTATAATCTAATATCATTATAACAATATTTTAATCACTTCTTAAATTTATAAACAATTTATCTCAATTGTTTACGCTTTACCATATAATGCATTTAATCATTCAAAAATGCCATACTCATAAGATATCATCACCAATTATTAAATCCCTCATCAAAATATGCATATATTCTATATAGGATTCTCAAGCCATAAAATCTTATTTTCAACTTTGTTACTTCACATAACATATTTAACTCATATGTTCGTAACTAAACTATTTTCATGAAAAATACCAAATCAGTCCCAAAAATATTTCTTTTCTGGGTTTTAGCATAATATAGTCCCATAATGAAAATATATTTTTCTCGGAATTTTTAAAATTCATTTACTATTTTTCAAGAATCAACTTCTAATTAATTCCTTAAGAAATTAGCTACCTCAATTTTAACTCCAAAAATTCCCAAATCTTGGCAGGACCTTTCATATGTTAACGTGAGCTTCCAGTTTAAATTTCATGGTCATCGGAGTTATAGAACTCCGGTTATAAGCGTTGCGTCATCGGAAAAACCTAAATATTGAAATAGTCATAACTTGCTCATTTTAAATCAGAATGAGCTCATTTTTGGACAGGAGGTACTTTATACCATATACCTTCATGTCCCAAAAGGCCAGAAATTTTCTCATAATTTAAGTGACCGAAACAGCCCGTCTAAAATCATGGCAACAGCTTTTTTCGGTTTTTGCAGCTTTGCACTCCTTTGCTAAAATCAGTCCACACAAAAATCTACAACACCTTTTCCAGTAATTCCACTTGGATTAGTTAGGTAATTCATAGATCTAACTCTAGGACTTGACCACACTAAAAAATTCAAAATATAATAGGAGATATGGTCAATTGAATTTCATGTTACGTTTTTCACCAAAATCTGATTTTCAACTCTTTGTGATTTCTAAGAAACTTTCATGTTTTCACATACTAACCAACATAACTCATCTTAAAACTTACTAATACTTTATATACCCATGATTTTCATCAGTTCTATTCTTTTATTATGACTTTCATCATAAACCACATAAACTGCTCATTTTAGTTGAAGAAATATTTGAGGGTTTAAGAAATGGGTTTCAGATCGGGTCAATACAAAATTTGATTTCACGCCTAGGGTAGGCTAGGAAATTTTCAAGAATACGTCAAGAAATTTATTAATGATAGAAATATCATTCAAAACTACTACTCTTATCCAAGACTTAGATAGATAGTATGCGTTACAATGACACTTTACATAAATGTATAGTCAAAAACAGCTTTTAGAAATTAGAATCTTTGGGAAGTGCTCAAGGAAACCTTTCATACATGGGAGGCCATGCTTCTAGGTTATGATAGATATCATATGGCCACGTAATTATCCTTGGTTTACCCAATAGACCCCAAAGAAAATGAGAAGATTACTATCATATTCTTCCCAATGGCTAGTCTTCTCTTGATTTATCATTATCTCCACTGTCTCAAATTGAGAATTATACTTCAAACAAACACCAAGATCATATAGGTAGTGCTCAGTAAATATACTCAAAGAAGTGGATGAGCACAACCCCGCCTCTTATGATGACACGAGGTTGTATGTCATTAGACATCTTGTATGATAGTGGCAAAACACTCTTCCAACGCTGGGTTCGCTTTCACCCTAGTTGATTCACCAAATATAACTACTAAATGATGACCACCGCTCTATTCCATTGTTATTCTCGCCAACCTAGCTACACTCTTATTACCTGAAAGGAATTGTGAAGCAAATGGGTTAATTAATATATCAAATATTATCCCTATACTCTGACCGACCAATTAAATACCAAATAAATTTAGGTAGGTCATACTAGCGAAGTAATTCCCCGTCTCTCTCCTCCTAGTACTATTCTCACATCTTAGCCAGGGATCATATCCCTAAGCTCTGATACCAACTGTGACGCCCCCAAAATTAGGTATACGTCACCCATCTTGGGTCGCCACTTACATGGTACATAAATTCAAATACAACTTACTAATATAACTCGTATGGTACAATACGACATAAACTATGAGTTTGAATACAAATATTGTCTACTAGATATTATACAAACTCAAAAGGAGTCCTCATTACAACTATTATCACACTATTTCACGTAATAGTGAGGACTACTAATGCTATCCTCCGGACCATTACTCCGCTCCCCGACTTGTCCCGGCCTATGTTCTCATTTTCAAGAGAACAAAGTGAAAGAAAGGGTGAGCTCAACTAGCCCAAAGAAGAAATATTATGACTAAGATAATGCGAGAATAATTTATCATTAGCCTTCAACAAAGTTGTTAAACTGATAAAATACAATAGACAACAAGTTTAACTGCAGTGAATAAGCAATCCATCAAAAGAGTCAAGTAGAGAATAAAGTCTACTATCTTTTAGGTTTTAAAAGGTTTTTCATCACTGTTATAGCTGAGACTCAACTTTAATAAATAATCCACATCATCGAATCACCCCTACACTACGGCCAAGGATATTCATCAAATTATCAATGGTCATGACTATACCGAATCACCCCTGGTCATAATCATACCAAAAACTATCCATCATTGCATTACAGGCCACTGAGGACTTTTATCACATCATTTATAACAAGCCATGATTATACCGAATGATCCCTGGTCATAATCATACTAAGTTCATCTATACACGTAAGCCGAAGATAACATAATATAACATGAGGATGATGACAATGACATAATAATTCAATAAAACAAGTTCAAGAATTATTTTATCCAGAATTATTAACGCCCAAATTGTCAAAATGATCTTTTTTTTTGTAGTGTAAAATTCAAGAATGATCAAGAATATTTCCATGAAAAGATATCTTTAGATGAAACGCAAATATCAAGGATATTCTACTAATTTCATGGAGTATAGAAGTCAAAGTTTTAACCAACTGGGTATAATAAAGAATGGAATAACAAAAGAAATCACCATGCATGCGGTACTTCACATAGACAAAAGTTATTCCAATGTAATAATAATAACGGAATTTAAAGTCGTGAAATTCACACCGAACGGGATGTTCCAATGTAATAATAAAGATGGAACCAGATCCGGTGTAAAACACACGGATAGGATATTCCAACAGAATGATAAAGACGGAACCAGTCGGTGTAAAACACATGCATGTGATGTTCCAACAGAATAATAAAGAGCGGAACCAGTCGGGTGTAAAACACATGCATACATGATGTTCCAATGTAATAATAGAAGAATGTCACCAAGTATAGGGTAAACCACATTATACAAAAGTTATTCCAATGTAATAATAAGCAATGAAATAACAAAATGGATTTCACCAAGTATAGGGTATGCCGCGATACAAAGTCATGTATAGGTATGCCACTTTTTACAAAGTTATTCCAAATGTAATAATATAGAATGGAATAATGAAGTTCTCTTCAAGAAGAAAGAATAACACCCATTACGTGTACAACAAATAATATCCCTTACCTTAGAAGAACTGAATATTGGCAAGGTGAAGTAGCAGAATACTTTTCTTCTTTCTCTCTATAGTTTCTCTCTCTAGAGTTTCATTGAATTCGTGAAAAATAATGAAGCACTAGGCCTCTATTTATAGAAGATTTCTAGCTTAGCACCTGCCATGTGAAAAGGCAAGTGGCTTGACGACTGGTGATGTGAAAAGAAAAGTGGTTTGACGCCTGTAATATGAAACAACAAGTGGTTCGACGCCTGTAATGTGAAACGACAAGTGGTTCGACACCTGTAATGTGAAACGACAAGTGGTTCGACGCCTGGTAAAGGTAATTACCATTGACGAAGGTAATTACTATTCACAAAGGTAATTACTATTGACGAAGGTAATTACTATTGACGAAGATAATTACTATTCACAAAGGTAATTACTATTGACGAAGGTAATTACTATTCACAAAGGTAATTACTATTGACGAAGTTAATTACTATTGACGAAGATAATTACTATTCACAAAGGTAATTACTATTGACGAAGGTAATTACTATTCACAAAGGTAATTACTATTGACGAAGGTAATTACTATTGACGAAGAGACTCTTAGATAATGACATATGGGCCCCCCATAAAATAATCAAATTTACCACAAATGTCTCATAACAGACTCTTTATATACATCAAGGATTGAATAAATATTACCACAAATCATTTTATTTTTAATCAACACATATTTAATCTTTCAACAATTATTAATCATTTATAACTTGTCGTCTCAATTATTGATTTAATACTATAACATATTATATGATGATGATCTTTGTGTCAATAATTGAATCAATAATATAAGAGATATGATGCAAGAATTATCGTAGCAATAATTGAGCATAGGTGAGTGACTCCTCACGTAAGCATCAATAATCAATATCGTGTGCTACTATATATAACTACGCCAGACATCGTACTTTTTACTACGTGTAGTTCAACAGCTTTAACGCTTAACACCTCCGCCGTTATTTTTATAGAAAAATAATTTTGTCGCTTAACTACGACAATACTTCCGTTAGGGGTCCACTAATGATTGAGCCGTCGCATTTAATATTCCCCGACAAAAAGAATATTCCCCACCAAACGAATATTTTATAACAAATTGCATACTTTGCAAAATTTATAAATACTACCCACAACTATAATATTATCTTAAATTCACACCATAATATTAAAAAATTATTTCGACAAAATTTAAATCTTTATTGATAAAATTTGGGGTCTCACACATAGGCTATGACTTTCCCATGTTGCATGAGAACACATCCTAACCTTTGCTAGAAGCATCACTGTAGATGACAAATCCCTCCGAGCCGATGGTATTGTCAAAACAAAGTCTTTGAAATGAGTCTCCTCTTGAGTTCTTGAAAACTCTTCTCACATTCCTCACTCCAATTGAACTTTGTATCTTTTCGAGTCAGCTGAGTTAATGGAGTAGCGATTCAAGAAAATCCTTCCACGAATCTCCGATAATAACCAGCTAAGCCCAGAAAGACACGTACTTCGGCCACTGATTTAGGTTGCTCCCAGCTTTGAATAGCTTCAATCCTTGTTGGGTCAACAGATATTCCATGACTTGATATCACGTGCCCAAGGAATGCAACTTCCTCAAGCCAGAACTCGCATTTCTTCAACTTGGCATATAACTTGTTTTCACAAAGCTTTTGGAGTATCGATTTCAAGTGTTGCTCATGATCTTCACGGCTTTTTAGAATATATGAGGATGTCATCAATAAAAGCGACCACAAAATGATCCAAATATTCCTTGAATACTCGGTTCATCATATCCATGAAGGCGTTAGGAGCATTAGTCAATCCAAAAGACATGACTAAGAATTCATAATGCCCGTCTCGAAGTTCTAAAGGCGATCTTTGGAATATCCTCGATTTTAACTTCAAATTGATGATATCCGTAACTAAGATCGATCTTTGAAAAAATTATTCTCCTTGTAACTGATCAAACAGGTCATCAATACGTGGCAATGGGTACTTATTTTTGATGGTGACATGATTCAACTCTAGATAATCAATACAAAGTCGCATACTCCCATCTTTCTTCTTCACGAATAGAACAGGAGCACCCCAAGGAGACGTACTAGGACGAATGAAACCAATGTCTAACAATTCCTGCAATTGGGTCTTTAACTCCCGAAGTTCAATAGGAGCCATTCGATATGGGGTTTGGAAATGATTTTTGTACCGGGTTCAAGATCGTTACAAAATTCAACTTCACGCTCTGGGGGTAGGCCAGGAAGTTCTTCAGGGAATACGTTAGGAAATTTATTAACAATAGAAATATCCTTCAAATCTGACGTATTTTTGTTTAAATCCGTGACATTAGCTAAGAAAGCTTGACATCCATTTTTCAATAAACGAATAGCTTTATGGCTTGAGATGACCGTGATTGATTTTAATGGTTTAGTCGTTTGAATTTGCATAATAGGTTTATTAGGAATATGAAATCTAACAACCTTACGAAAACAATCAATTTTAGCATGATGAGTAGTTAACCAATCAATCCCTAGAATCACGTCAAATGCAAGTATTTTTAAGGAGATAAGATCGACAGGTAACGTGCGGTTACCGATATGAATCAAACAAGACTTATAAATAGTGGATGTAATGAAGGTTTCTCCTAATGGAGTTTCAACAAATAAGTCAAAGTCTAATTTCTCCGGAGTCAAATTTAAACGTTGAGCGCAAATAGGATAAATAAAAGAATGGGTAGAACTGGTATCAAATAAGGTATAGACTTCACTAGAGTTTATGATAAGCTTACCCGTGATAACCTCGTTCGGGTTCCTTGCTTTTTGGGAGGTCACACCAAACGCTCTCCCTTGCACTACCGGCTTTGACTTTTCTGGGACGGCCTTTGGTGTCTACATCCTAGCCGAATTTGTCTTCGGTGAACGACAAAATCGAGCTAAGTGACCTTCCCTTCCACAATTATAACATGCTTTGGACGGCATCGCGCAGTTTGGACTGATGTGTCCCTCCCCTCCGCATTTGAAGCATATGATAGGTGGTCGTTCTCCTTCCTTAACAACGGGTGCTGGTGCTGACGTCTTTCCATTATTGTTGAATCTCCTTTTCTTGAAATGTCCATTTTTATTATCTTAGTTATGATTACCACCGAAGTGGTTACCATTTTTGGCATGTTGATTCCCTCCACGCTTGTTGTCACCATTTCGATGTCTGTCACCACTTGTATTTTCATTCTGCCGGCTGCTCTCTCTTGGTTATGTTGACTTGTTATCGCGCTCCAATAACTGAGCCCTATTTACAACATCTGAATACAAACATAGTTTATGAGAAATAAGATATTGACGATATCTGGGTTTCAAACCTCTTAAAACATTCGTGTCATTCGCTTCCTCATTATCGACCAAATGGGATGCAAAACGGGATAACTCGCAAATTTAGCCTCAGATTGCGATTACGGTCATATTGTTTTGTTCCAACTTGATAAACTCCACCTCCTTCATGTGACGAATACTTTCGGAAAGTACTTGTCATTGAATAGCTCTTGGAACTTCTCCCAAGACATCTTGAAAAGGCCGTCGGTGAGTACGCTTTCTGATTCCAACCGAAGAATCCGCCTCTTCACGCAACATGAAGGTGGCGAAGGGAACCTTTGCTCCCCGGAGCATCCTGGACATCAAATATCTTGGTGATCTCGCTTTATCCATGCTTCATTTTTTAAGTGGTTTTGGCTCTCCAATAAACTCCGGTGGTCCCAGCTCCTTGAACTGTTTAGCGGTAATCGTCCGAGAGTTTCTAGTGTTTCCACCTACATTTTGGACAGGAGCCGCTCTCGCCTGATGTTGCATGAATTGCATAAAGCCTCTGAACATTCCATCGTTCATCATTAGGCCAGTGTTGTTGTTTGCATGAGAATTGTCGTCTTCCTAATGCACATTATTCTGATTGTTAATCTGTGGAGACTCAACGGTTTCTTGTGCTCCATTGCTATTCTCAATATTCTCGGATGCCATTTTCAAATATTGCCACAAAACAAGGGTTAATTGACGTGCAACATATTATCCATATACTCTGAGCAACCAATTAAATACCAAATAAACTTAGGTAGGTCATACTAGCATAGGAATTCCCCGTCTCTCCCCTCCTAGTTCTAGTCTCACATCTTAGCCAGGGATTATATCCCTAAGCTTTGATACCAACTGTGACGCTCCCAAAACAGGTATACATTACCTATTCTGAGTCGCCAAATACATGAACAAGAATACAAATACAACTTAATTATATAACTGTCGTGCAAAGTATGACAAAACATAAGCTATGAGTTTTAATACAAATATTGTCGTCTAGACAATATACAAACTCAAATTCAATATTGTTACATTTATTTTCCACTATTTCACTGAATAGTGAGGACTACTAATGCTATCATCTGGTCCGTCACTCCGTTCCCCGACTAGTCCCTGCTACGTTCTCATTTCCTGAAGAGAATAATAAAAGTAAAAGGGTGAGTTCAACTAGCCCAGTAGGAAACTAAGATAATGTAGAATATATTTTAGCCTTCAACAGTGTTAAACTGATATAATATAACAACAATCAAGTTTAACTGCAGCGGAACAAGCAATCCATTAAAAGAGTCAAGTAGAGAATAAAATCTACTATCTTTTATGATTTAGAAGGTTTTTTCACCATTTCTATCGCTGTGACTCAGCTTAATAAATAATCCACATCATCGAATCACCCCTGCACTACGGCCAAGGATATTCTTTAGTATCACAACCACAATTATCCATGCACTACGGGCCAAGAATATTTGTGTATTCAATAATGGTCATGATCATGCCAACAACTGTCCATCAATGCTCTACGGGCCAATGAAGACTTTTACCACATCATTTGTAACATTACGGTCATGATTACAACCGAATAATCCTCGGTCATAATCATACCAAGTCCATCTATGCACCACAGGCCATGAGATGACTTTCAACAAAATATAAACATGAGGATGATGACAATGATATAAGAATTCAATAAAACAAGTTCAAGAATTAATTTGTCCAGAACCAATAACGCCCAAATTGTCAACATGATATTTCTTTGTGGAGTAAAATTCAAGAATGCTCGGAAGAATATTTACATGAAAAGATCTTTGGATGAAGCACAAATATCAAGGATATTCCACTAATTTCATGGATTATAGAATTCAAAACTTTAACCAACTGAGTATAATAAAGAATGGAATAACAAAAGAAATCACCAAGCATGCGATAGATCAAGATATGTAGGTTATTCCAATGTAATAACAAATAACGAGATCAGTCCCCCAGAAACGCATGCATGCATGTGATATTCCAATGAATAATAAAGGCGGAATCAGTCGTACAGAAATGCATGCATGTGATATTCCAACAGAATAATAAAGGCGGAACCAGTCCCATGTAGAGCATATGCATGTGATGTTCCAATGTAATAATAAAGAATGGAATAATGTAAGAATTTCACCAAGTATAGGGTAGCCCGCGTATACATGTTTTTCCAACAGAATAATAAAGAATGAAATAACAGAAGTTCTCTGAATGGATAAGAAAGAAATAATACTCCCTACCTTGGAAAAACTGGATACTGGAATAGTGAGGTAGCAGACTTCTCTTCTTCTTTCTCTCTATAATTTCTCTCTATAATAATCGCTCTAAAGCTTTTGTGAATTGGTGAGAAATGAAGGAAGAATGAGCTTCTATTTATAGAAAAATATAGTTTTGATAATTGCACGTTTTGGGGCTCGAAAAATTACAGTACAATACCTCCAACTTTTCCTTTATTTTTAATTTAGTCATGGAAGTATTATCAAACTTGCACCACCTCCCCTAATAGTAAATAATGTGATTCAATAGTAAATTATGTGAATTAATAGTTCTAGACATGTGAAAATACGAATTACAGTATAGTACCTCCATCTATACCTCCATTTTTAACTTAGTCATGCAAGTATTATCAATCTTGCACCAATTCCCCTAATAGTAACAAGAATGTGAAACAATAGTATACACATGTGAAGAAATAGTTATAATCATGTGAAATAATAGCAATCAATTGCTCATTTATCAGGTTAAATAATTCGATTGGTCAATATAACCTCCGGACATCAATTATTATCAAAATAATTGTCGATTTTCACTAACCAAATAATTCCAACACAATGAAACCATTTTTATCAAAATATAAATTTTGAAATTTCAAGTTTGACTTTTCCCGAAAAAGTCAACTGTTTTGACCAAATAGTGAATTAGGAAAATTTTGTGTTTATAGACTATTTTTACTAATTTCATCGTTCCGGACTCAAATATCACGTCCGCGTTTCCAAATTCAACTTCGAACACAACTTCAATTTTAATAACATTCATCATTAGTATTATAACTCATAATATTTATCAACCGTGTCGTTCCTAAGAAGGAGGGGCTTTCAATAAAGATTTCTCCTATCATGCCAAGCATCAATAATTAGGTGACTAAACCCGTGACGCCCCCAAAATAGGTCCATTCCATCCAACCCATTCTGAGTCGCCAAATACATGGTACAGAAACAACTACAACTTTATTATCACAACAAAAAAACTGTGAGTTTAAATACAAATATTATCTTCTAGACAATATTTATACTCAAATAAATCCTCATCACATTTATTGATACATTATTTTACAATAATGGTGAGGACTACTAAACAACTCTCTCTAGAACCTTCATTCCATACCCCGACTAGTACTCGCTACATTCTCGCCTCCTGAGAAGAAAAATGGAACAACAAGGAAAAGGGTGAGCTCAACTAGCCCAAAGAAGAATGTTATGACTAAGATAATATACAACAAATTATCGTTAGTCTCCAACAGGAAAAAACTGATAGAATATCACAATGTACAACAAGTTTCGGATCAATATTCGCAATGGAAATAATAATTCATGTAAGAGTTACGTAGAGAATGAAATCTACTATAATCTATGAATTTAATACCCATCATCAATATTTTATCCTCAGAACATCAATCAATATTCATCTCAAATCAAATATTCATCTTTGCACTATGTGCCAAAGATATTCATCAATCTCCACATGTTCATCTCAACACTGCTCATCTTTGCACTAAAGGCCAAAGATATTCATCACTTGGCCATGTTCATTTAAACACCTCGCTCATCTTTGCACACAAAAGCCAAAGATATTCATCACTTCGGTCATGTTCATTTAAACACCGCTTCATCTTTGCACTATGTGCCAAAGATATTCTTCAGAAATCATTCATCTTTGCACTACAAAGCCAAAGATATTCAATAATATCATCATTTAAGACCGAGGATGATGAAAAATATTTTTTAAAGAAACGAATCCAAAGGAAACAAAATGACAAGGATTAAGGATTAAGGATTCGTACTTGGTTTTATCCACGTCAAAAAATACCTCAAAAATAATCATAGTGGTGTAAAATTCAAGAATGATCAAAACATGGATACAATCAAAGCTAGTATCCGTAATAGATATTTTAGACTTAAAAGAAAAATTTTCATTTTTCTATGAATAGTGCCGTATTCGTGAATAGTGTCAGATACGTGAATAAAGGCCGATACGTGAATAGTAACTCCGACACCAAAAGATAGAAATTCCACAAAAAAACATTTTCACGCTTACTTAATAGTACTTCGTGAATAAGAACTCGTGAATAGTAACTCATGAATAAGAACTCGTGAATAAGAACTCATGAATAGTAACCCCGACATGAAAAAGTTCCAAATTTGATAAAAAGTACCAACCAATATTTCAAAGATAATGATATCAAGAATTAATATCATTTGAGAAGAAAATAACATCCCTTACCTCAAAGAATCAAGATTTTAAGGAAAGGCTCAAGTGATGTCGAATGAAACTTGTAATCGAATAAAGAACTCTCAAAGTATCTAAATACTCACAAAATACGCCAATAATATATAGAGAGAAAGAGAGAAAACTTTGTTTCGTGTGATTTTCAATTCTAACTTAGCCTCTATTTATAGAAAATGTTAATTACCAAGGCATTTCGACCAAGCACCGATGGCTTTTACTCGCTACTATTGCCACCCACCACATTTGAAATAAAATTCAGCACATTTCTTCACCAACCACAAGTGGGGCCCACTCAATTCTAGAATTTTCCACCAAAATCAATTATAAACCTAATTTCCTAATCGACACCTCTTAAAATTCACAACAAATCATTCGTGCATTTTTAACGGCTCAAAATTTGTGGACATATACTCAACTTATGTATGTATAATATACCCAAAAATTACCACAATCCAACTACGGATTAAAAATTATAACCCCGCAATACATCGTAAAAATACCGATTTGATTTTTAATACCTCCAATCCGATAAAAATACAAATAAAACATCTCAAAGATTAATTCCTTCATTAATAACCACATAAATAAATCCATCATTTATATTCATATAAAATAAATATTTCCTTATCATATGAATCAATAATTAATTATTCACAAATAATATTATGTAATCACATTTATGACAACCAAAGCCGCTCCTCAGAAAGAGGGGCTTTCCAATAAGGATCTCTCCTCATCGGGCCAAGCAATTAAAGTGACCAAACCTCTCCTTAGATGTAACTTTCTAGACATTGCCAATAATGTTATCTAATAATATTATTCAAATAATATGAATTATTGATCCGATAATGGGAAATATCGTGCAAAGGACAATTATCAAAACAAGAATAATATAAAATATCAACGCAAAGAATTATCGAATCAATAAAATAAAATATCGAACAAGAATTCACCGTGAAAATTATTGAGTAAGTGCCATCTTCACGTATTTAATCAATAATTCAACAATACTGTAATACCGCAGGTGCATCAGGCAACCACGCCAGACATCGATTTTAACCACCGGTATTCCAATGCCTTAACTCAGAATAACTACTACCGTTATTTTTTAACCAACTTATATTTGTCGCTTTTCTTCATCCAATCGCTTCCGTTATGGGGCCACACACGGTCATAAGGCTGGGTCGCATTTAATATTCCCCGACAAAGATTTAATATTCCACCACCAAACTAATATTCCCCGACAACAATGAATATTTTATAACCACTTGCTTATTTTGAAATATTTATGATTTTACCCATAACTATCCACATTAATCAAATCAACCCTTACTATTTCAAAATAATAAATAAAGGAAATTCCTTTTATTTAAAAAATTTGGGGTCTTACAACCTCCCTCCTTATGAAATTTCGTCCTCGAAATCGACGACGACTCGGTGTTTCAAAAGATGAGAATACCTCGCTTTCATTTTCGCTTTCCAACTCCTGTGTCATTTCCTCATAAAGCATGGTTTCTCCACAAAACTTTAACTTATGGTATAACCTTCAGACATAGGACATGCTTCCTTCCTATCCAAAATCTTGACAGTACCTCTCCTCAGACGTTAAGTCTTCTGGCTATCTCGTCCTATTTCTAACTCAATGACGGTTTTGGGTCGTCCACATATTTACGTAACATCGACACGTGAAAAACGTTATGAACACGCGCCATACTTGGTGGTAAAACGAGTCTATAGGCCACACGCCCTATTCGATCGAGAATTTCAAATGGATTAATAAATCAAGGTTTGAGCTTTCCTCACCTCACCGATTCTCGCTTTTAAAATAACAACTTTCGTGACCTCCTTCTTCAAATTCATCACCCGGCAGTGTAGCTTGAACAATGCCTTTAACTTTATCGATTAAAGTCGATTATACTCAGATATCATCACGCATCAGATATCATCATGCGGGTACCTAGAGTTTTCATCTCCATCTCTATTATTTGTATATTATACTTAAATTAGTCTTTGACAATATCGTACTCAGATTCAGATAGTATACGATCTTCTACTCAACACGCCGCCTACCACGCTCGCTTTTCCAGGATGGCATGGTCGTAATATGTGCTTAAATGAGTCTCTCTCGAGTTCTTCAAGCTCTTCCCACATTCCTCGCTCCATTCGAATTTTGTATCTCTACGAGTAGCCTACGTTAATGGAATAGCGATTCGAGAATATCCTTCAACGAATCTCCGATAATAACCAACTAAGCTTCTAGAAAACTACGATTTCGACATCGATTTAGGTTGTTCTCAATCGCGACTCATATCCCAACTTGGATAAGACGTCACAATGACACCTATCGCTTTACTATCGCATCTAATATGACGCCCCCTACAGAGAGTCTCGCTTAGTGAATTCCACAAAGGAAGTCACAAGATAAAGGCTCGTGTACCAAATTTATAATTGAATTTTTAACTCCTCAAGTTCAATAGAGCCATTCGATATGAGATTTTAGAAATGAGTTTTGTACCGGTTCAAAGTCGATACAAAATTTAATATCGCTTTGGGAGTAAGCCAAGAAATTCTTCAGAAATACGCCAGAAAAATCAATAACAACAAGAATATTATTCAAATCGACGTGTCTTTATTCAAATCCATAACATGGACTAAGAAAACTTGACATCCGTAATAAACGAATGACTTCATGGCTTGATATGAAAATGTTTGACTACAATGGTTTGATTGCTTGAGTTCAAAACAAAGTTGCTTAAGAATATGAAAACTAACAACCTTACAAAAGCAATCAATTTGGCATGATGAGTAGTTAACCTTAAAATCAATCCCATCAAAAGCAAGTATCTTTAAAGAATAAGGTCAACAGTGTAAGGTAATGGTGCCAACTTGAATCAAACAAGATTTTTTAAACAACGGATGTAATGAAAGTTTCTCCAAACTGAGTCTCCATAAATAGGTCAAAGTCTAATTTCTCCGTAGTCAAGTTCAAACGCTGAGCGCAAGCAAGAGAGATAAAAGAATGGGTAGAACCAGATATCTAGTAAGGTATAAACTTCGCAAGAATTTATAATTAACTAACCCTGCTAACTTCGTTCGGTTCCTCGATTTTGACCTGGCCACGCACAAACGCTTCTTCCGTGAATCGCCGACTTTGAATTTTCTTCGACATCCTTTTCGAGTCACCATCTCACTGGATCTGGTTTCGATATCGCATAATCTCGAGCGATATGTCCTTCTTTTCCACAATTATAGCATACCTTAAACTGCTCAGGGCGCTTAATGATATGTCCTCTTCCCAAGATTTGTAACATACGACCGATGGTCTTTCTCCTCCTGGAACCATTTGCCATCGGGCGCCGACGCCTTCACATGGTCGTTGTTGAATCTCCTCTTTTAAAATCTCCTCCCAACTCGCTTCTTCTATTTTCATGGCCACGATTACCACCAGAGTGGTTACCGCTTTGTCCGTATTCTTCTTTCTCCATTTGGTTATCGCTATTCGATGATCGCTATCTTTGGTATGATCCTCGTTATGGTCCCTCATTGAACGCATTTCGCTATCTCGCTTCTAACAATCGAGCCTCGCTTACAACATCCGAATAGAGAGAAAATTTATGAGAAATGAGATATCGACGATGCCGTTTCAAACCTCTCGTAAACATCCGCTACATACGCTCCTCATTCTCCACCAAATGAGGTGCAAACCGATAACTCCGCGAACTTCGCTTGCATCGGGACACCGCCATGTTATTCGCGCCCAATCTAATAAACTCCACTTCCTTCATACGATTTAATACTTTCGTGGAAGTACTTGTCATTGAACTGCTTTCAAACGCTCTCCCATGACATGCCGAAAGTGCAAATGAATGGGTACGCTTCACGATTCCCACCAAGAATCATTTCGCCATTTTAACATAAAAGTAGCGAATGGAACTTTCTGTTCTTCGCATCCCAAGACATCGAATATCTTGGTAATTTGTTTTGACCCATGTTTCCGCCATGATCGGATCCGCTTTCCTTAACTCGTGGTCCCAACTCTTTCGCGCTTGGTTGTGACCACCCGTGAATTGCTATCATCTCCTCCTCATATTTTGAACACGAAGTCTCCTCGTCCGATTTTGCATGAATCGCAAAAAGCTTTTAAACATCCCTCGCTCATCATCGCTTCAGCTGGTGTTATTCACAGGAGGTACATTGCCAATTGCTGTAACGCTCTCCTCGCTGTTAAGTATGCATCTCCACACGCCTCCTCATTTACACCACTATTAATATTCTCAACGACATTCTCAATCATCGCCATAAAACAAGGGTTAATTAAGGAAAAATCAATCACATAATATCCCTATATATCGACCAACTAACAAATAAGCTTAGGTAGGACACACTAGCAAAGGATTTACTCGCGCCTCCCTCCTAGTTCTATTCCCCGATCTCCGCCAGAGATCATATCCCTAAGCTCGATACCAACCCGAATAACCCCAAAATAGGTCCATTCCATCCAACCCATTCTCGAGTCGCCAAATACATGGTATGTAAATCAACTACAACTTTATTATCACAACAATAAAATCTGTGAGTTTAAATACAAATATTATCTTCTAGACAATATTTATACTCAAATAAATCCTCATCACATTTATCGATACATTATTTTACAATAATGGTGAGGACTACTAAACAACTCTTTCTAGAACCTTCATTCCATACCCGACTAGTACTCGCTACATTCTCGCCTCCCCGAGAAGAAAAATGGAACAACAAGGAAAAGGGTGAGCTCAACTAGCCCAAAGAAGAATGTTACGACTAAGATAATATACAACAAATTATCGTTAGTCTCCAACAGGAAAAATCTGATAGAATACAATAGTACAACAAGTTTCGATCAATATTCGCAATGGAAATAATAATTCATGTAAGAGTTACGTAGAGAATGAAATCTACTATAATCTATGAATTTAATGTACCATCATCAATATTTTATCCCCGTAACATCAATCAATATTCATCTCAAATCAAATATTCATCTTTGCACTACAAAGCCAAAGATATTCATCAATTCCACATGTTCATCTCAACACTGCTCATCTTTGCACTAAAGGCCAAAAGATATTCAATGGCCATGTTCATTTAAACACTGCTCATCTTTGCACTAAAGCCAAAGATATTCATTGGCCATGTTCATTTAAACACCGCTCATCTTTGCACTACAAAGCCAAAGATATTCTTCAGAAATCATTCATCTTTGCACTACAAAGCCAAAGATATTCAATAATATCATCATTTAAGACCGAGGATGATGAAAAATATTTTTTAAAGAAACGAATCCAAAGGAAACAAAATGACAAGGATTAAGGATCAAGGATTCGTATTTGGTTTTATCCACGTCCAAAAATACCTCATAAATAATCATAGTGGTGTAAAATTCAAGAATGATCAAAACATGGATACAATCAAAGCTAGTATCCGTAATAGATATTTTAGACTTAAAAGAAAAATTTTCATTTTTCTATGAATAGTGCCAGATTCGTGAATAAGTGTCAGATACGTGAATAAGGCCGTGATACGTGAATAAGAATCCACACCAAAAAGATAGAAATTCCACAAAAAAACATTTTCACGCTTCATTTAATAGTACGTGAATAAGTAACTCGTGAATAAGAACTCATGAATAGTAACTCGTGAATAAGAACTCATGAATAGTAACCCGATACATGAAAAAGTTCCAAATTTGATAAAAAGTACCAACCAATATTTCAAAGATAATGATATCAAGAATTAATATCATTTGAGAAGAAAATAACATCCCTTACCTCAAAGAATCAAGATTTCTAAGGAAAGGCTCAAGTGATGTCGAATGAAACTTCAGATCAAACAAAGAACTCTCAAAGTATCTAAATACTCACAAAATACGCTCAATATATAGAGAGAGAAAGAGAGAAAACTTTGTTTCGTGTGATTTTCAATTCTAACTTAGCCTCTATTTATAGAAAATGTTAGCCTACCAAAGCAGACGACCGCCACCGATGGCTTTTACTCGCTACTATTGCCACCCACCACATTTGAAATAAAATTCAGCACATTTCTTCACCAACCACAAGTGGGGCCCACTCAATT
The DNA here is from genome assembly GCA_020205615.1 of Panax quinquefolius. Classification (NCBI taxonomy): domain Eukaryota; kingdom Viridiplantae; phylum Streptophyta; class Magnoliopsida; order Apiales; family Araliaceae; genus Panax; species Panax quinquefolius. Next base: position 398,498 of record JAINUW010000486.1, read on the forward strand.
CTAGAATTTTCCACCAAAATCAATTATAAACCTAATTTCCAATCCGACACCTCTTAAAATTCATAACAAATCATTCGTGCATTTTTAACGGCTCAAAATTTGTGGACATATACTCAACTTATGTATGTATAATATACCCAAAAATTACTACAATCCAACTATTTCGGATTAAAAATTATAACCCCGCAATACATCGTAAAAATACTCGATTTGATTTTTAATACCTCCAATCCGATAATAAATACAAATAAAACATCTCAAAGATTAATTCCTTCATTAATAACCACATAAATAAATCCATCATTTATATTCATATAAAATAAATATTTCCTTATCATATGAATCAATAATTAATTATTCACAAATAATATTATGTAATCACATTTATGACAACCAGTCGCTCCTCAGAAAGAGGGGCTTTCCAATAAGGATCTCTCCTCATCGGGCGCCGCAATTAGTGACCAAACCTCTCCTTAGATGTAACTTTCTAGACATTGCCAATAATGTTATCTAATAATATTATTCAAATAATATGAATTATTGATCCGATAATGGGAAATAATCAAGCAGTTGACAATTATCAAAACAAAGAATAATATAAAATATCAACGCAAAGAATTATTGAATCAATAAAATAAAATATCGAATAAAGAATCATCGTGAAAATTATCGAAAGTAGTGCCATCTTCACGTATTTAATCAATAATTCAACAATACAGGTAATACCGTGTGCATCGCGGCAATCACGCCAGACATCAGATTTTAACCACCGGTATTCCAATAGCCTTAACTCAGAATAACCACGCCTGCTATTTTTAACCAACTTATATTTGTCGCTTTCTTCATCCAATCGCTTTCGTTATGGGCCCATACACGGTCGCTATTTTCGTCGCATTTAATATTCCCCGACAAGCATTTAATATTCCACGACCAAACTAATATTCCCCGACAACAATGAATATTTTATAACCACTTGCTTATTTTGAAATATTTATGATTTTACCCATAACTAACCACATTAATCAAATCCACCCTTACTATTTCAAAATAATAAATAAAGGAAATTCCTTTTTATTTAAAAAAAAATTTGGGGTCTTACAAAACCTCTCATCGATGTAATTTCTAGACATTGTAAATATTGCAATTTAATAATATGAATAACTTTGTCGTCTCAATTATTGATTTAATTAACCAACATATTATGTAGATGATACAATGACAATAATCGAATCAATAATACGAGAGATATGATGCAAAGAATTATCGTAGCAATAATCGAGTATAAGTGATTTGATTTCACGTAAGCATCAATAATTAATATGCAGTGCTACTATGTAACCACGCGTAGACATCGTATTTTTACTACCGGGTAGTTCAACAGCTTAATCAGTAAAACTTCCGCCGTTATTTTCATAAAAGTATTTTTGTCGTTTTCTCAATCCGATAATAATTCCGTTATGGGGTCCACCAATGATTGTGTCGTTATGCATTTAATATTCCCTCGTTAAAACGAATATTCCCCACCAATCGAATATTATATAACAACTTACGTATTTTGCAAAATTTGTAAATATTACCCACAACTATAACATTATATCAAATCCACACCATAATATTCAAAAATATATTTCGAGAAAATTTAATCTTTATTCAAAAAGTTGGGGTCTTACAACCTCCCCTTCTTATAAAATTTCGTCCTCGAAATTAGGGTGCGTACCTGGTATGTCAAAGAGGTAAGGATATCTTGATTTCATCTCAGATTCTAACTCCTGTGTCATTTCTTTCACATCATGGTTTCTCCACAAAACTTTGACTTGAGGTATAACCTCGAGCGTAGAATATGATCCTTTTATCCAAGATTTTAACAAGTAACTCTTCATACGTTAAATCTTCCTCTATCTCGTCTGGTTCTAATTCAATAATGTGGTTCGGGTCTTTCACATATTTACGTAACATAGATATGTGAAAAACGTTATGAACACGAGACATACATGGCGTAAAAGCGAGTCTATACGCCTACGCTCCTACCGATCGAGGATTAAAATGGGCCAATGAATCGAGGGTTGAGCTTTTCTCTCTTCCAAATCTCGTAACTCCCTTCCATGGAGCAACACGTAATAACACATGATCTCCACTATCAAATTCCACGTCCTTTCGATGAAGATCAAGATAACTCTTTTGTCGATCTTGTGAGGTTTTTATATGTCATTCGGATCATTTGAATCTTTTCCGTAGTCATATACGCATCAACTCCGTCCCAACAACGTTGTTTCACCCACCTCATCCCAAAGATAATCGAGAATGACACTTTCTTCCATACAACGCCTCAAATGGAGCTATGCCAATACTTGCTTGATAACTGTTGTTATAGGAAAACTCCACCAATGGTACGAACTTATCCCAAATTCCCTTGAAGTCAAGGACACTGTAGTCTTAATAGATCTTCAAGAGTTTGAATGGTCCTCTCGATCGCCCGTCCGTCTCGAGGATGATATGCCGAAGCTAAATCAGAACTGCGCTCATAGCTTTTTGCAAACTAACCCAAAATCTTGAAGTGAATCTTGGTCTCGATCGTAAACTATGGATACGGCATACCATGAAGTCTTATAATCTCGTTTATGTACATACGAGCAAGACGCTCAAGTGTATAAGTTTCTCAGATAGGTAGAAAATGAGCAGATTTGGTCAATCTATCAACAATGACCCAAATTGCATCTATGGCTTGAGAAACCTTGGGAAGACCAAAGAATTAAATCCATAGTAATGTGTTCCCACTTCCATTCGGAATTTCAAGTGGTTGCAATGGACCTTTTGGTACTTGATGTCGCCGACTCGTTGACAAGTTAAACACCTTGAGATAAACTCGCTATCTCTCTCTTCATATTGCTCCACCAAAATGTATGTCAAGATCACGATACATTTTGGTACTCCAGATGGATTACAAAGCGGTGTGTTGTGCACCTCCATCATGATTTTATACTTTAAATCGTGGTTGTTAGGAACACAAAGTCCGGAGTCGACTCAAGTATTCCTTCCTCATCGATTCTTGCTTCCTAAGATAGCACCTTCTTGCACTTTCTTCTTCATAACGATTAGCTCCAAGTCTCGTAGCTTGAGCAGCTTTTAACTTTATCGATTAAAGTCGGTTCTACTCAGATATTCGCCATCATCATGTGGGTCCCCGAGTCTTTATCTCTAACTCCATCCTTTGCAAGTCATACAAAATGGGCTCATACGTTGATAATATTGCACTCGCATTCAAGATATGATTTTCTACTCAATGCGGCCACCACCACGCTCGCTTTTCCGTGATGGTATTGGATGGTATGATCATAATCTTTCAATAGTTCAAGCCAACGTCGTTGTCGTATGTTGAGTTCCTTTTGGGTGAAGAAATATTTGAGGCTTTTATGATCCGTGTAGATCTCCACTTTCTCCCCATACATGTAATGCCTCCAAATTTTAAGCGTTAAAACGACATCACGCCTAACTCTAGATCATGAGTAGGATAATTCCTCTCATATTCTTTGAGTTGCCGTGAGGCATAAGCTATGACTTTCCCATGTTGCATGAGAACACATCCTAACCCTTTGCCTCAAGCATCATCAGAGATGACAAATCCTCCGAGAGCCGATGGTATTGTCGTAACAAAAATAAATGAGTCTCTCTCGAAGTTCTTGAAAACTCTTCTCACATTCCTCACTCCAACCGAACTTTGTATCTTTTCGAGTCACCGAGTTAATGGAGTAGCGATTCGAGAAAATCCTTCCACGAATCTCCGATAATAACCAAAACTAAGCCCGAGAAAGCTACGACTTTACCATCGATTTAGGTTGCTCCCACTTTGAATAGCTTCAATCTTTGTTGGGTCAATAGATATTCCATGACTTGATATCACGTGCCCAAGGAATGCAACTTCCTCAAGCCGTAACTCGCATTTCTTTAACTTGGCATATATAGCTTTGTTTTCACGAAGCTTTTGGAGTATCAAACCTCAAGTGTTGCTTTCATGATCTTCACGGCTTTTGAATATATGAGGATGTCATCAATAAAGACGACCACAAAATGATCCAAATATTCTCTTGAATACTTGGCTCATCATATCCATGAAGGCAAAGTAGGAGCATTAGTCAATCCAAAAGACATGACTAAGAATTCATAATGCCCGCATCGAAGTTCTAAAGGTAGTCTTTGAATATCCTCGCTTTTAACCTTCAATTGATGATATCCGTAATCTAAGATCGATCTTTGAAAAAATTGTTCTCCTTGTAAATCGATCAAACAGTCATCAATACGCGGGCAATGGGTACCTATTTTTGATGGTGACATGATTCAACTCTCGATAATCAATACAAAGTCGCATACTCCCATCTTTCTTCTTCACTTAATGTAACAGAGCACCCAAGGAGACATACTAGACTAATGAAACCAATGTCTAACAATTCTCGTAATTGGGTCTTTAACTCCTCAAGTTCAATAGAGCCATTCGACATGGGGTTTTGAAATGATTTTTGTACGGGTTCAAGGTCGATACAAAATTCAACTTCACGCTTTGGGTAGGCTGTGAAGTTTTCGTGGAATACGTCAGAAATTTATTAACAATAGAAATATCCTTCAAATCGACGTATTTTTTTTAAATGCGTGACATTAGCTAAGAAAGCTTGACATCCATTTTTCAATAAACGAATAGCTTTATGGCTTGAGATGACCGTGATTGATTTTAATGGTTTAGTCGTTGAATTCGCATAATAGGTTTATTAGGAATATGAAAGCTAACAACCTTACTTAAAACAATCAATTTTAGCATGATGAGTAGTTAACCAATCAATCCCTAGAATCACGCCAAATGCAAGTATTTTTAAGGAGATAAGATCGACAGTAACGTATGTGTTACCGATTTGAATCAAACAAGACTTATAAACAAGTGGATGTAATGAAGGTTTCTCCTAATGGAGTTTCAATAGATAAGTCAAAGTCTAATTTCTCCTGAGTCAAATTTAAACGTTGAGCGCAAGTAGAGAAATAAAAGAATGGGTAGAACCGATATCAAATAAGGTATAGACTTCACTAGAGTTTATGATAAGCTTACCCGTGATAACCTCGTCGGGTCCTTCGCTTTCTCGGGAGGTCACAACAAACGCCTCCTTCAGACTACCGGCTTTGACTTTTTTCGGGACGACCTTTGGTGCCTCCATCCTAGCCGAATTTGTCTTCTGTGAATGACAAAATCGAGCTAAGTGACCTTCCTTCCACAATTATAACACGCTTTGACGACATCGCGCAGCTTTGACCGATGTGTCCCTCCCTCCGCATTTGAAGCATATGATAGGTGGTCGTTCTCCTTCCTTAACAACGGTCTTTGGTGCCGACGCTTTCCATCATTGTTGAATCTCCTTTTCTTGAAATGTCCATTTTATTGTCTTGGCTATGATTACCACCAAGTGGTTACCATTTTCGCATGTTGATTCCTCCACGCTTGTTATCACCGCTTTCGATGATCGTTACCACTTGTATTTTCATTCTCGCTTACCGCTTCTCTTGGTTGTGTTGACTCGTTATCGCGCTCCAATAATCGAGCCCTATTTACAACATATGAATACAAACACGCTTTATGAGAAATAAGATATCGACGATTCCTGCTTTCAAACCTCTTAAAACATTCGTGTCATTTTGATCCTCATTATCGATCAAATGGGATGCAAACCGGATAACTCCGCAAATTTAGCCTCGATCATATTATTACACTGGCCATATTGTTTTGTTCCAACTTGATAAACTCCACCTCCTTCATGTGATTTAATACTTTTGGGAAAGTACTTGTCGTTGAATAGCTCTCGAACTTCTCCCAAGACATCTGAAAAGGCCAGTCGGGTACGCTTTTATGATTCCCACCAAGAATCGCTTCTTCACGCAACATGAAGATGGCGAAGGAATTTTTGCTCCTCTGAGCATCCCAAGACATCAAATATCTTGGTGATCTCGCTTTATCCATGCTTCAAATTTTAAGTGGTTTTGGCTCTCCAATAAACTCCGGTGGTCCCAGCTCCTTGAACTGCTTTAGCTAATGAATCATTCGAGAGTTTCAAAGTGTTTCCACCCCATTTTTGACAGAGCCGCCTCACCGATGTCGCATGAATCGCATAAAGCCTCCGAACATTCCATCATTCATCATTAGGTCATGTTGTTGTTTGCATGAGGATTGTCGCCTTCCCGATGCACATTATTCTCGATTGTTGATCTGTGGAGACTCAACGGTTTCTTGTGCTCCATTGCTATTCTCAATATTCTCGGATGCCATTTTCAAATATTGCCACAAAACAAGGGTTAATTGACGTGCAACATATTATCCATATACTATGACCAACCAATTAAATACCAAATAAACTTAGGTAGGTCATACTAGCATAGGAATTCCCCGTCTCTCCCCTCCTAGTTCTAGTCTCACATCTTAGCCAGGGATCATATCCCTAAGCTTTGATACCAACTGTGACGCCCCCAAAACAGGTATACATCACCTATTCTGAGTCGCCAAATACATGGTACAGAATACAAATACAACTTAATTATATAACTGTCGTGCAAAGTACGACAAAACATAAGCTGTGAGTTTTAATACAAATATTGTTGTCTAGACAATATACAAACTCAAATTCAATATTGTTATATTTATTTTCCACTATTTCACCGAATAGTGAGGACTACTAATGCTATCATCCGTCCATCACTCGCTTCCCGACTAGTCCCTCGCCACGCTCTCATTTTCAAGAGAATAATAAAAGTAAAAGGGTGAGTTCAACTAGCCCAAGAGGAAATATTATGACTAAGATAATGCAATAATATATTATCGTTAGCCTTCAAATAGTGTTAAACCGATACAATATAACAACCATCAAGTTTAATCGCAATGAACAAGCAATCCATTAAAAGAGTCAAGTAGAGAATAAAATCTATTATCTTTTATGATTTAGAAGGTTTTTTCATCACTTCTATCGTTGTGACTCAGCTTAATAAATAATCCACATCATCGAATCACCCCCGCACTACTACGGCCAAGGATATTCTTTTAGTATCACGACCACAATTATCCACGCGCTACGGGCCAAGAATATTTTGTGTATTCAATAATGGTCATGATCATGCCAACAATCGTCCATCAATGCTCTACGGGCCAATGAGGACTTTTACCACATCATTTGTAACATTACGGCCATGATTACACCGAATAATCCTCGGTCATAATCATACCAAGTCCATCTATGCACTATAGGCCACATATGACTTTTCAACAAAATATAAACATGAGGATGATGACAATGATATAAGAATTCAATAAAACAAGTTCAAGAATTAATTTATCCAGAACCAATAACGCCCAAATTGTCAACATGATATTTCTTTGTGGAGTAAAATTCAAGAATGCTCGTAAGAATATTTACATGAAAAGATATCGGATGAAGCGCAAATATCAAGGATATTCCACTAATTTCATGGATTATAGAAGTCAAAACTTTAACCAAACCGAGTATAATAAAAATGGAATAACAAAAGAAATCACCAAGCACGCGATAGATCGCACATGCAAAAGTTATTCCAATGTAATAATAAATAACGGAATCAAGTCCCACAGAAACGCATGCATGTGATATTCCAATGTAATAATAAAGATTTAATCAGTCCCACAGAAACGCACGTAGAGATGGATATTCCAAATGTAATAATAAAGATTTAATCAGTCCAACAAAAACGCATGCATACAAGATATTCCAACAGTAATAATAAAGATTTTAAATCAGTCCGCATAGAACGCATGCATGTGATGTTCCAATAGAATAATAAAGAATGGAATAATGTAAGAATTTCACCAAGTATAGGTAGCTCACAGATATAAAAGTTATTCCAATGTAATAATAAAGAATGGAATAATGTAAGTTCTCTTCATGGATAAGAAAGAAATAATACTCCCTACCTGGAAAAACCGGATCTTTCGGAATAGTGAGGTAGCAGACTTCTTTCTTCTTCTTCTCTATAATTCTCTCTATAATAATTGCTTTAAAGCTTTTGTGAATTGGTGTGAGAAATGAAGGAAGAATGAGCTTCTATTTATAGAAAATATAGTTTCGATAATTGCACGTTTTTGGGGCTCGAAAAATTACAAGACAATACCTCCAACTTTTCCTTTATTTTTAATTTAGTCATGGAAGTATTATCAAACTTTCACCACCTCCCTAATAGTAAATAATAATGATTCAATAGTAAATTATGTGAATCAATAGTTCTAGACATGTGAAAAACAAATTACAAAGATAAGACTCCATCTATACCTCCATTTTTAACTTTGTCATGCAAGTATTATCAATCTTGCACCAACTCCCCTAATAGTAACAAGAATGTGAAACAATAGTATACACATGTGAACAAATAGTTATAATAATGTGAAATAATAGCAATCAATTGCTCATTTATCCAGGTTAAAAATACCGATTGGTTAATATAACCTCCAGACATCAATTATTATCAAATAATTGTCGATTTTCACTAACACAAATAATTCCAACACAATGAAACCTTTTTTTTATCAAAATATAAATTTTGAAATTTTTGAAGTTTGATTTTTTCCCAAAAAAGTCAACCGTTGACTTTTTTGACCAAATAGTGAATTAGGAAAATTTTGTGTTTATAGACTATTTTTACTAATTTCATCGTTAGGACTCAAATATCACGTCCGCGCTTCCAAATTCAACTCCCAACACAACTTCAATTTTAATAACATTCATCATTAATATTATAACTCACAATATTTATCAACCAAGTCGTTCCCAAGAAAGAGGGGGCTTTCCAATAAGGATTTCTCCCTATCATGCCGCAATTAGGTGACCAAACCTCTCATTGACAAAAATTCTAGACATTGTAAATATTATAATTTAATAATATGAATAACTTTGTCGTCTCAATTATTGATTTAATAAAATAACATATTATGCATGATGATACTACGACAATAATCGAATCAATAATATGAGAGATATGATGCAAAGAATTACAGTAGAATAATAATTGAGTATAACCGAGTGACTTCTCACGTAAGCATCAATAATCAATACTGGTGTGCTACTATGCAACCACGCCAGACATCATTTCTTTTACTACCGGGTAGTTCAACAGCTTAACTGTGAAACTTCCGCCGTTATTTTTATATAAAGTATTTTTGTCGTTTTTCAATCCGACAATAATTCCGCTGGGGTCCACCAATGATTGTGTTGTTGTATTTAATATTCCCTCGTTAAAACGAATATTCCCCGACCAATCAAATATTATATAACAACTTGCGTACTTTGCAAAATTTGTAAATATTACCCACAACTATAACATTATATCAAATCCACACCATAATATTCAAAAATATATTTCGAGAAAATTTAATCTTTATTCAAAAAGTTGGGGTCTTACAATTTTGGTCTAAGACCATGAGCATTTCATAGTTTCTTTGAAAAGGACATCCCGACACTAAGTCCGTAAGTCTGACATAGCTTACGAGCACTTCTAGGTGATCAGCCTATAGTACTCTATGTTGATCAACACTACATTCCTTAAACGTGTGTACGTTTTAGTTGTGGCAACCTCACGTGCCCATCGAATACTCGATGAAAATACATTTGTTTATTCATACACATGCTTACCTTGAATCCGTACCAAACAATTGGCGTGGGATAGCGTTATCAATTCTATATGGAAAACTTGTAAAGAAATCAATCAACTCTTCAAGATTTAGTCTAGCCGAGATACAACTGGCATCGACCCTTTAGTAAAACAATTCATGCATCTCATATCATGAATTACAGAAAACTTGACTAACACAAAGGTTAGATAAGCATTTAAGAAAAACTTGCCTTCAGCATCTGCTACAGTAAAATTACTTTTCCTTTGAGTCTTTATGGTCTCTACAACACATAACCACATAACATACCACATTAGGTCATGAATAACATACATGATTCCTAAATAATCTTACCCTTCTTCTCAATCTAATTACGTATTAGATTTGTTATTATTGGTTCCGGCTTTCCGTTACGTCATTCTTACGTTTCATATGTAATTGACTTACTTCAACCTTAAGTGATCATAATTAAGGTTTAATCATGGCATAACAATGTTATAATTAAGCTTTAGTTCTTTGTCAATTAGTTACCCTTCATGCTCTACTTGTAAACTTTCTTCAATTTCAAAACCTTAAGGTTGGCATTGCATACCGCATCCCTTTCTCCGTCTTGGCGTACATGCGGTGCCTCATGCTAGGGCTAGAAGACCAAACTCTAAGATCGCTGTGCACGAGTCCCTTCATATTGTCAGCACAATTTGACAACTCTCGAAGAGGTTTACAGCTTCATCCGTCCATGCTCAGCGCTGCGGCGCCACCTATTTGGCCTTGGGCTGGCACCGCGGCGCCAACTCTGTGCACCAGAAAACTTAGACAGTTTTTCTACTTTGCGAAACTCCCAGGCTCGTAACTTCTTCGTTATAAGTCCGAATTGGCTCGTTCAAGAGCCTACGGTTCACAAATTACATACTCTATGTGCTCATATAAGAATTTTATCTATTTGACTTCGTTAACTAAAAATTCACTTATTAGTCCATTTTTAACGAAAACGATAAACGTTCGTGAACGTTCAACGCTCGTTTCTTCGTTCTAAGTCAGAATCTGGTCATTTTCGAGTCTGCAACTCTATAAGGCCAAATAAAACTTGTCTCCATCGAAAACCAACGTTCCCGAGTTCAATATCAAAATTTGACTTCCATTCCGAGAATTTCATGAATTCGACGATTATCCTTTAATTGCTCACTACATTAATTACTTGGTCATTACTTAACATAGCCATTAAGTATACTTGCTTCCTACTTTGGATCATTCATGGTTTGCCCCATGGGTTTAAACCATCCCATAACCCATTGGTTCTTACTTTGGGCCTTTAGCTTAATTAATTTGACTTATACATTAGGCTTGTAATTAAACAAACACGTGGGCTTGTTCATTAATTTACATTGAAATTAAACACTCCTATATTTGGGCCTTATCATAATTCCCATTGGACAATACAATTTCCTACACAATTCAATAAATCCATTACATATGGCTTAAAACCTTATAAAGTATTGTCTACGTATTAATCTCTTATTAATTCTAACTCGTATACTTATTCATCATATACGACATACCATCATTCATACATACTTGTATATTACCTCGTATCATACTCGTATATATTACCTCGTACGATACATACGTATTATACGATCATCGCTTAATTCATTATACACATTTAAATTTCTTCTCGGAAATCACTTTCCCTAACCGTTAGATTTTAAGTCCGCAGGTGAAAAACTGCGTTTACCATAACTGAAATATTTTTGGATATTCTATCTTACCTCGATATTCTATCATTAAGTATTTCTCGGAAATTCAATAATAATTTCCGAGCAGAAATGCGTGAATAGTATTTTTCAGAAAATTTCTCGGAAAGCTTTTATTTTCGTCTTGGAAATTCAAACACTTTAATTCTACCACGTAGCCAAAATACTACGACGTTCTGACATAACTAGGTCATCAAATGACCTTCAATTAACTTACTCCCATAAATAATCAATTCAATTCATTTAATCCACATAATTAAATTAAATTTTAATTCTCCTAAAAATCCGATTTTCTGGGGCGTTACAAGGATGAATACCAAGGTATATTTAATTTTTATTTTATTTAATTTTGAATCTATTTTGTTTCTTTCTCTTTATTTTGTCTTAATAAGTTGAGATCTTAAATTTTAATAATGTTGAGAAATCAAATTGCTAAGCTTACTAATTATTATCAATCTTATATGAGTAAACTCAGTGAATTTGATCAAGAATCGACTTGGTAAATTAAGTCCATTGATTTTCCTTGCCCTCCTCTTCCACTTCCATCCTCTTCTGCTTAACTCCCTATTTCTATTTTGTCTTCTGTGGCGCCACGCCTGACCCTCGATGGTTTTGTCGCTGGCATGGTCAAAACCTAATGGCGAATCATGATTGAATAGTTAAGAAGGCCTCACGATTGCAGTCCCATTTATACATATATTGGTAACTGTTCGTCAAACTTTTGATTACTTTTAATGCTTTTTATGATTTCTATTTGTTTTTTGAAATTAAGATATGGGTATTTGGGAATTATCCTTTTATTCCTAATATTGGTCTAAATGAGGTGCTTATGTAAAAAAGGAATTTGTGATGTATTGAAGAAAGATCAGCACATGAATTTTAATTTTGGTAGGAGGTAGATATTATAATTGAGTTTTGCCTGGGTTCATCAGATTAGATGATGAATATGAATTCCTAATTAGATTAGTCTAAATGATGCACACTAACTGTTTGTTGAAATGCTACAAAAAGGTAAGAATAATATTTTTTTTTAAAATTCTCTCTTCTTTTTACTTCACAACTCCAAATTTCCTCATTAGTCTATTTTCAGTGGTTAATTAACCAAATCGTGCTTCACATTGCTGATATGTTGTCAAAATGTATGCAGGGGATGAATGACCAAGTTGCATTTTTTTTAAATTTCAATATCAAATTATCATAAATTGTGTTCATCTGTTTTTCATCTTAATTTCCCCTGTTTGTAATCTTCAAAGTGCTTAATCTGTTCTCTGCCAACCAGCTATTGAATTCCTTACCATGATCGACAAGGTAGGTTTCATTCTTAATTTTGGAGGGGGTTTATGTGAGGCCCCCAAAATATGTATACATCACCTATTCTGAGTCGCCAAATACATGATACAGAAAATAACTACAACTTCATTATTACAATTGTCGTGCAAAATACGACAACACATATGCTGTGAGTTTAAATACAAATATTGTCTTCTAGACAGTATTCAAACTCAAATAAGTCCTCATTACAATTATTAATACACTATTTTACAAAAATAGTGAGGACTGCTAAAACAACTGTCTGGACCCATCACTCTACACCCCGACTAGTTCCCGTTATATTATCGCCTCCTGAGAAGAAAATGGAACAAAAAGGAAAAGGGTGAGCTCAACTATCCCAGTAAAAAATATTATGACTAAGATAATGTAGAACAAATTATCATTAGCCTTCAATAAATCAGATAAAATATAATGGACAACCAGTTTTAGATCAATATTCGCAGCGAAAATAATAATTCATTAGAAGAGTTAAGTAGAGAATGAAATCTACTATCATCTATGAATTTAAAAGTCCATCATCAATATTTTATCCCTGTAACATCAATCAATATACATCTTAAATCAAATATTCATCTTTGCACTACGGGTCAAAGATATTCATTTGTATCACCAGTTGGTCATGTTCATAACAACACTTGTCCATCTTTGCACTACGGGCCAAAGATATTCATCAGATAATCATTCATCAGGCCAAAAATATTCAGTTATATCATCATTTAGGACTGATGATGGTGAAAAATATTTTAAGGAAACAAATCCAGTGAGATAAAAGGACAAAGATTAGGGATTCATACTTTAGATAATCCAAGTTTAAAAATACTCCATAATAAACCATAGTGGAGTAAAATTCAAGAATGAAGATCAAAACATGAATACAATCAAAGATAGTAACCATAATAGACATCTTGGACAAAGAAAAGAAAATTTCATTTTTCTGTGAATAGTGCCGTATTCGTGAATAGTGTCGTATACGTGAATAGTAACCCCAATACAAAAAGGTAGAATTCCACATGAAAAATCATACTTCGTGAATAGTACCATATACGTGAATATTGTCGTATACGTGAATAGTATTATATACATGAATAGTAACCTCGACATGAAAAGGTAGAAATTTCACAATAAAACTCATACCAATATTTAGGCATAATGATATTAAAAGAAAAACATCATTTACATAGAAAATAACATCCCTTACCTCAAAAGAACAATACTTTTGGCTGAAATATTAGGTATTAGGCTGAAGGAAACTTGCACTGAATAGCAACTCTCAAAGTATCTAAATACTCACAAAAATACGCTCGATAATATAGATAGAGAATGTAAGACCCCAACTTTTTATAAATAAAATCGAATTTCCTCTATTTATTATTGTGAATAATAAGGTGTTAATTTGATATAATGCTTTGGTTATGGGTGAAATGTGTAAATTTTGCAAAATAAGCAAGTGGTTATAAAATATTCATTGTTGTCGGGGAATATTCGTTTGGTTGTGGAATATTCTTACTGTCGGAGAATATTCATACGACGGTGCAACCATTTGTGGGCCCCATAATGGAAAATGGTCGGATGAAGATAACGACAAGTTTGAGTTTTTATGAATAACGGCGTAGTTGTTACCGTTAACACTGTTGGAATACCCGGTGGTTAAAATACAATAATACGTGTGGTTGCACAGTAGCACACAATATTGCACAGTATTTTTGAATTATTGATTCTTTTGTAAGAAGGCACTACTCAATAATTGTTACAGTAATTACTGTTCAATATTTTATTTTTTTGATTCAATAATTGCTACGTTGATATTTTATATTATTGTTGTTCCAATAATTGTCACTGCACAGTATCTCTATTATCAGATCAATAATTCATATTATTTGAATAATATTGTTAGATAACATTATTGGCAATGTCTAAGGAAGTTCTGTCTAAGAAAGGGGTTTGGTCACCTAATTGCGCGCCAAGAAGGAGAAATCTTTATCGGAAAGCCCCCTCTTTCCTGGGAACGACTTGGTTGTCATAATTATGATTCTGTAATATTATTTGTGAATAATTAATTATTAATTTATATGATAATAAAATATTTATTTTATGTGGATATAAATGATGGATATAATAATTGTGGTTATAAATGATGGAATTAATGTTGAGGTATTTCATCAGTATTTTGTTAGAATGAAGGTATTAAAAATCGTCCGTATGTGGATTTCAGGCATTTTCTGTTTGGAATTTAGAAAAACTTTCTTCTACAAAGTTGTAGAGAATTCGATTTCCTATGGAATGGACATAAAATTTGTATTTTTCTGATAAAAGGGCTATTTATTATGAATTATTAAAGTTTTAGAAATAAATGTTTTTATTTAAAATATGGGTGGGCCCCACTTTTGATTTGTGAGAAATGTGCTGAAATTTTTATTCAAAAGTGGTGGGTGTGATTAGTAGCAGGTAAAGCCATCAGGTAGCAGGTTAGTCTGCTATGGCGTTCTAAGTATTTTCCTATAAATATGGTGCATAGTTAGAATTGAAAATCACACAAGAATCATAAGCTTTCTTTCTCTATATTATCGAACGTATTTTGTGAGTATTTAAATACTTTGTGAGTTGCTATTTAGTGCAAGTTTCCTTCAGCCTTATACCCGATATTTCAGCCGAAAGTACTGTTCTTTTGAGGTAAGGGGTGTTATTTTCTTTATAATGATGTTATTCTTTCAATATCATTATTCCGAAATATTGATATGGATTTTATTGTGGAATTTCTACCTTTTTCATGTCGGGGTTACTATTCACGTATACGACACTATTCACGAATACGATACTATTCATAGAAAAAAATGAAATTTTCCTTTCTTTGTCCAAGTTGTCTATTATTGTTACTATCTTTGATTGTATTCATGTTTTGTTCTTCATTCTTGAATTTTGCTCCACAATTGATTATTATAAGGTATTTTTGAACTTGGATAAACTAAAGTACGAATCCTTAATCTTTGATCTTTTATCTCACTGGATTCATTTTCTTTAAGATATTTTTCATCATCCTCTGTCCTAAATGATGATAATACTGAATATCTTTGGTCTATAGTGCAAAGATAAATGATTAACTGATGAATATCTTTGGCCCGTAGTGCAAAGATGAACACGACCAACTAGTGATACAAATGAATATCTTTGGCCTGTAGTGCAAAGATGAATATTTGATTTAAGATGTATATTAATTGATGTTACCGGGATAAAATATTGATGATGGAATTTTAAATCTTAGAAGATAGTAGAATTCATTCTCTACTTGACTCTTCTAATGGATTGCTATTTCTGCTGCAGTTGTTGATCTAAAACTTGTTGTCTATTATATTCTATCAGATTTTTCCCTGTTGAAGACTAATGATAATTTGTTGTATATTATCTTAGTCATAATATTTGTTACTGGGCTAGTTGAGCTCACCCTTTTCCTTTTTGTTCCATTTTTTTTCTCAGGAGGTGAGAACATAGCAGGAACTAGCCAGGGTATGGAGTGATGGTTCATGATAGTTGTTTTAGTAGTCCTCACTATTTTGTAAAATAGTGTGTCAATAATTGTAATGAGGACTCCTTTTGAGTTTGTATACTGTCTATTAGACAATATTTGTATTTAAACTCACAGTATATGTGTTGTCATATTTTGCACGACAATTGTATTACTGAAGTTGTATTTGTTTCTGTACCATGTATTTGGCGACTCAGATTGGGTGATGTATATCTATTTTGGGGGCGTCATAGTTGGTATCAGAGCTTAGGGATATGGTCTCAGGCGGAGATCGGGGAATAAAACTAGGAGGGGAGATATGAGTAATCCTTCGCTAGTGTGTCATACCTAAGCTTATTTGGTTGGTCAGTCAGAGCATATGGTTAATACGTGACATGTTAATTTGTTAATTAACCCTTGTTTTGTGGTAGTATTTGAAAATGGTAGTTGGAAATATTAACAATGGAGTGAATAAGATCGTGGAGACACTTTTAATCACCACTCAGGGGAACGTGCAACATGAAGACAATATTCCTCCTGTAAACAACACTACCGAACAAATGATGAATGATGGGATGTTTAGAAGCTTTTTGCAGTTTATGTAAAATCAAACGAAGGAGACTCGTGTACAAAATACGGGTGGAAATGATAACAATGCGTGGCTTGTCACAACCAAGCAGTTCAAAGAGTTGGGACCACCAGAATTTGCGGGAAAGCCAAATCCGATCAAGGCGAAAATGTGGGTTAAACAAATTACCAAGATATTTGATGTCTTGGGATGCACGGAGGAACAAAAGGTTCCATTCGCCACCTTTATGTTCTGTGGTGAGGCAAATTACTGGTGGGAATCTGTGAAGCA
This sequence comes from Panax quinquefolius, assembly GCA_020205615.1. Taxonomy (NCBI): domain Eukaryota; kingdom Viridiplantae; phylum Streptophyta; class Magnoliopsida; order Apiales; family Araliaceae; genus Panax; species Panax quinquefolius. The sequence goes on from JAINUW010000486.1 coordinate 415,594, forward strand.
TACCCAGCCTGCCACACTCAACATGTCTTAGGAAATGTTTCAGAAACTGTTTAACGACAAGAAGTTTCCTAAAAGTATTCGTCATATTAAAGAGGTAGAGTTTATTAGACTGGAACAAAATAACATGATGGTATCCCAGTACGAGGCAAAGTTCACAGAGTTATCCAGGTTTGCACCTCATTTGGTAGAGAATGAGGAACGAATGACGCGGATGTTTCTGAGAGGTCTAAAACCCGAGATTCGACAATATCTTATCTCTCATAAATTTTCTTTATATTCAAATGTTGTAAATAGGGCTCAATTATTAGAGCGAGATAATGAGTATGTTCAACCAAGGGACCACAACCAGGATCATACTGGTGGCAGCGGTCATCGGAGGAATGACAACCAGCGGGGAGGAAAACATTTGGACAAAAGCGATAACCACTCTGGTTGTAATCGTGGCCATGAAAATAGAAGAAGCGAGTTAGGAGGAGATTTCAAGAAGAGAATCTACAACAATGACAATGTAAAGACGTCAACACAAACATCAGTTGTTTCTAGGGGAGGAGAACGAGCACCAGTCGTTTGTTATAAATGCGAGAAAGAGGGACACATCAGCCCAAACTGCCCACAACAATCCAAGGTGTGTTATGATTGTGGAAAGGAAGGTCATATAGCTAGAGATTGTCTTGTTACGAACACAAGTTCAACGGGGATGGTGACTCCAAAGGCTATGCCGGACAAGTCAAAGTCGGTGGTTCCTGGAAGGGCGTTTGTCGTGATTGCCCAAAACGCGAGGAACCCAAATGAGGTGATCATGGGTAAGCTAATCATAAACTCTTGTGAAGTTTATACCTTATTAGATACCGGTTCTACCCATTCTTTTTTCTCTCCTACTTGTGCTCAACGTTTGAACTTGACTCCGGAGAAATTAGACCTTGAATTATCTGTTGTGACTCCGTTAGGTTAAACTTTCATTACATCTACTGTTTATAAATCTTGCTTGATTCAAATTGGAACCATCACATTACATTCTGATCTTATTTCGTTGAAAATACTTTCATTTGATGTGATTTTAGGGATTGATTGGTTAACCACTCATCATACTAAAATTGATTGTTTTCGTAAGGTTGTTAGTTTTCATATTCCTAACCAACCTGTTATGCGAATTCAAACGACAAAACCACTAAAGTCAATCACTGTCATATCAAGCCATAAAGCTATTCGTTTATTGAAAAACAGATGTCAAGCTTTCTTAGCCCATGTCACGGTCTTGAACAAAAACACGTCAGATTTGAATAATATTTCTATTGTTAGTGAATTTCCGACGATTTCAAGAACTTCCCGCCTACCCCGTAACGTGAAGTTGAATTCTTTATTGACCTTGAACCTGGTACAAAGCCCATTTCTAAAACCCCATATCGAATGGCTCCTATTGAACTTCAGGAGTTGTTAGACATTAGTTTCATTCGTCCTAGTACATCTCCTTGGGGTGCTCCTGTTTTATTCGTATAGAAGAAAGACGAGAGTATGCGACTTTGTATTGACTACCCAGAATTGAATCATGTCACCATCAAGAATAGGTATCCGCTACCTCGCATAGATAACTTGTTCGACCAGTTGCAAAGAACACAATTCTTTTCAAGGATCGATCTTCGTTCTGGATATAATTAGCTGAAGATTAAAACTGAGGATATTCCAAAGACTGCCTTCAGAACTCGGTACGGGCATTATGAATTCTTAGTCATATCTTTTGGATTGAATAATGCTCCTGCTACTTTCATGGATATGATGAACCGTGTGTTCAAAGAATATTTGGATCAGTTCGTTGTTGTCTTTATTGATGACATCCTCATCTATTCCAAAAGCCATGAAGATCATGAGCGCTATTTGAAGCTGGTACTTCAAAGGATTCGTGATAACAAGCTATATGCCAAGTTGAAAAATGCGAGTTCTGGCTTGAAGAAGTAGCATTCCTTAGGCACGTGGTGTTAAAACATGGAGTATCTGTTGACCCGACGAAGATTGAAGCAGTACAAAGTTGGGAGCAACCGAAGTCGGTGACTGAAGTACGTAGCTTTCTGGGCTTACCTAGTTATTATCGGAGATTCGTGGAAGGATTTTCTAGAATCGCTACTCCGTTAACTCAACTGACTCGTAAAGATACAAAATTTGATTGGAGCGAGGATTGTGAGAAGAGTTTTCAAGAACTCAAGAGGAGACTCATTTCGGCACCTGTTCTGACAATATCATCTGGTTCAGATGGATTTGTTATCTACAACGATGCTTCAGGAAAAGGGTTAGGATGTGTTCTCATGCAACATGGGAAAGTCATAGCCTATGCCTTGCGACAACTCAAAGAATATGAGAGGATTTATAATACTCATGATTTGGAGTCGGCATCAGTCATTTTCGCGTTGAAGATCTGGAGACACTACTTGTATGGGGAGAAAGTGGAGATCTATACAGGTCATAAAAGCCTCAAATATTTCTTCACCCAAAAGGAACTCAACATGCGGCAACGACGTTGGCTCGAGCTGTTGAAAGATTACGATCATACAATCCAATATCGTCTTGGAAAAACAAATGTGGTAGCTGATGCATTGAGTAGAAGATCATATGCGGGTACGAGTGCAATGTTGTTAACACAAAGGTCCATTTTGTATGACTTGTAAAGGATGGAGATAGAGGTAAAGGCTCCAAGTACCCACGTGATGATATCAAACATACTAGTAGAACTGATTTAATCGATAAAGTTAAAGCTGCTCAAGCTACGGACCTGGAACTGATGCTTATGATGAAGAAAGTGCAAGAAGGTGTTATTCCAGAAGAAAGAATCGACGAAGAAGGAATACTTCAAGTCAACTCCAGACTTTGTGTTCCTAACGATTCTGACTTGAAGCATATAATCATGATGGAGGCACACAACACCCCGTTTGCAATCCATCCTAGGAGTACCAAAATATATCATGATCTTCGACATACATTTTGGTGGAGCAATATGAAGAGAGAGATCGCGGAATTTATCTCGAGGTGTTTAACTTGTCAACGTGTAAAGGCGGAGCATCAAGTGCCAAAGGGTCCATTGCAACCACTTGAGACTCCGAAATGGAAGTGGGAACACATTACTATGGATTTCATTATGGGTCTTCCCAAGGTTTCTCAAGGCATAGATGCAATTTGGGTTATTGTTGATAGATTAACCAAATATGCTCATTTCTTGCATATATGAGAGACTTATTCCCTTGAACGTCTTGCTCGTATATACGTGAATGAGATTGTGAGATTGCATGGTATGTCAGTATCCATAGTTTTGGATCGTGACCCAAGATTCACTTCACAATTTTGGGTTAAGCGAGATGAAAAGTCGTGTGAGCACATGATTACGATTCTGGGATTCAAGATACCATCCTTAAAAATGAATGAAGCAATAAGAAAGGACTATTCAAACTCTTGAAGATCTATTAACACTATGTGTCCTAGATTTCAAAGGAAGTTGGGATAAGTACTTACCATCGGTGGAATTCTCATACAACAACAGTTATTAAGCAAGTATAGGCATGGCTCCATTCGAGGCGTTGTATGGAAGAAAATATCGTTCTCCAGTATGCTGGGACGATGTGGGTGAAGCAACGTTGTTGGGACTAGAATTGGTACGCATAACTACAGAAAAGATCCAAACGATTTGATAACGTATACAAACGTCACAAGATCGACAAAAGAGTTATGCAAATCTTCATCGAAAAGACGTGGAATTTAATATTGGGGATCATGTATTGTTACGTATGTAATAACCCGATATTTTCTATATAATTAAACCAGAAATTTTGAGTATAATTTTTTTTATTTTAAGGATGAGGATTTGTACAAGATAAAGCTTATGTAATTATGTAATAAATAAAATATTTATATTACATGAATGTTTACAAATAATTTTATTTTAGAATTATTGATTATTATAAAGTTTATTCTTTTAATAATTAATTTTATAGTAGAAATGTTTTTATTATTTATTTTCCATGAAAATATAATTATATATTATTTAAATAATATATGAAATGATTTTAGAATTATTAAAATAATTATTTATTTTATTATATGAATTTAAGCTAGTTTAATTAAGTTAATTATTTTAACTTAATTAATAATGTTAAATATGAATAATAAATCGGATATGGAATCGAAACCCTAAATGTTGGATTTTGATCAAGAAATGAGAATAATAATATTATATTATTATTTGTCAGTGTTATAATTAGGTATGCTATGTGTGTAAGGTTAATGTGAGAATCAGTTTTGATGGAACAATTTTAATGTTACTAATAAACCCTAGTTTGAAGTCAAATGAGACTTTAAAATATGTCTAGTAATTATGTTATGTGATTAATGATATTTATTATAATATTATTTTATTTCAGTCCCGTAAATATGTACTGTATGTGTGTGGACTGATAATGTTGGTCAAATTATGGTGTATTATGTCAAACCCTAATTTCAATGTGGGAAACCCTAAATTGAAACTCAATTGTGAGTTTAAGTCTGTTATATAACTGTGTTATATGATCTATGTTGTTTATTAAATGATTAATTAGGTAAACCCTAATTAAAATCTAGAAACCCTAATTATAAAATAAAACCCTAATTTCTGAAATTTAGAAACCCTAATTAATATTTAGAAACCCCTAAGTTATTGTTAAACCCTAATTTGAAACCCAAATTAGACTACAAGATTGTTTTGTAATCGTGATATATGATTTATGACATTTATTATAAATATCAATGTTAATTAGGAAAACCCTAATAAATTTTGAAAACCCTGATTAACTAGAAACCCTAATTCTAAAATTAGTAACCCTAATTTGTTAATTTGGTAACCCTAATTTGTTAATTATAAGCTAAATGCCAATTAGTGGAAACTAAAACACTAATGTTCATGTATAGTGTAATTAGAAATTAATCATAATTAGGAAACCCTAATTTTCAAAAATTAGAAAGTTATTTTTCATATATATTTTATTTTTCCCTAAATTGAAATTCAAGAAAGCTAAATTTTTGGAAAACCTAAGGGTTAAACCCTAAGGGTTTACCAAGTGACCAAAGTGCCATTAAATTAGAAAATCAAAAGACCAAACTACCCTTTTTTTATTATTTAGTAAGTTGCTTGCAAGACTAACCAAAACTTTAGTTGGTAAACCAACTCTTAACTTTCCCACATGTTCAATAACTCCAGCAATCAGCCTCATTCAGCAGATACATGCATTACAACACAATATATATAGATTCAAGAGAGAGAAATGTCATTTTTAAGCCATTTGATCACCACACTCATCTTATAACTTTTCTATCTAAAAACCCACGAATTATATATGTATATCAGTCCCATAATCAAGCCCCACGATTACCATTAACAGATCAGAAGGTCAGAATCAAAATCAAAGCTTAGAAAAAGTATAAACCCTAGAATTCGAAAATCTTTTGATCTGATGTTAGATTTTGTTGTTTGTTGTTTAATGTTGTGTAATAAGATGTTATTTAGTGATCTGGGTTGTTTTATCCCAGATCCATAACATAAAACTGCTTGAAATTGAAGTTTTTCAAAATCTAGAGATTTTTGTTTTTGAGTCTGACAGTCAAATGTCAGTCCTCATAGATCTTTGTATCTTATGTGTTTTTGTTGTTTAAAGGTTTACTCTTGTAGTATGCTATGAGCTCTTTAATCTAGAACTTGATTCAGAGTTAGATCTGTTGTAGATTGTAAACTATTCATGGTCAAAGGTCGTTGACCGACCATGACTTTCGAAAATCTGGGTAACCCAGAAAGTCTTTAGCAACGTCTGACAACTTTTTCTAATGCCTTGATTTGTCAGGTTATGTGACGCCCCAAAATTAGGTATACATCACCTATCTTGAGTCGCCAGATACATGGTACGTACAGAATTCAAATACAACTTGATAATACAACTGTCGTGTACAATACGATAAAATATAAACTGTGAGTTTGAATACAATCTCAAAAGGAGTCCTTATTACAATTATTATCACACTATTTCACAGAATACTGAGGACTAACAATGCACCATCTAGGACCATCACTCCGTTCCCCGACTCGTCCCAGCTATATTCTCATTTCCTGAAGAGAACAGTGAAAGAAAGGGTGAGCTCAACTAGCCCAGTAAGAAATATTATTACTAAGATAATGCAAAATAATTTATCATTAGCCTTAAACAAATTGTTAAACCGATACAATATAACAAACATCAAGTTTAATCGCGATTGGAACAAGCAATCTATTAAAAGAGTCAAGCAGAGAATAAAATCTACTATCTTTTATGATTTAAAAGGTTTTTCATCACTTTTATCGCTGGGACTTAGCTTAATAAATAATCCACATCATCGAATCACCCCTGCACTACGGCCAAGGATATTCTTTAGTATCATGACCACGAATTATCCATGCACTACGACTAAAGATAATCATATTTTCATCAACGGTCCTAATCATGCCATAAAATAATTTATCTTTACACTACGGCCAAAGAGAATCCATAGCCATAATCATACCAAAAACTATCCATCAATGCACTACGGGCCAATGAGGACTATTTCCACATCATTTGTAACATTACGGTTATGATTACACTGAATAATCCCTGGTCATAATCATACCAAGTCCATCTATGCATTACAGGCCACATGTGACTTTCAAAAAAATATAAACATGAGGATGATGACAATGATATAAGAATTCAATAAAACAAGTTCAAGAATTAATTTATTCAGGAACTAATAACGTCCAAATTGTCAACATGATACTGCTTTATAGAATAAAATTCAAGAATGCTCAGAAGAATATTTTCTTGAAAAGATACTAGATGAAGCGCAAATATCAAGGATATTCCACTAATTTCATGGAGTATAGAAGTCAAAACTTTAACCAACTGAGTATAATAAAGAATGGGATAACAAAAGAAATCACCATGCATGCGGTACTTCGCATAGACAAGTTATTCCAATAGAGTAATAATTAACGAAACCAAGTCATGCGTAAAGCATGTACATGATGTTCCAATGTAATAATAAAGAATGTAATAATAACAAAAATCACCATGCATGCAGATTTAAGATAGACATGTTATTCCAATGTAATACCAACAAAGGCGGAACCAGTCCCACAGAAACGCATGAGATAGGATATTCCAATAGAATAATAATAAAGATGAACCAGTCCAAACAGAAATGCATGTATGTGATATTCCAATGTAATAATAAAGAATGGAATGGAATATTAGAAGAATTTCACAATGTATGCAGTTATTTTTCATAGACAAAGTTATTCCAACATAATAATAAAGAATGGAATAATGTAAGTTCTCTTCATAAATAAGAAAAGAAAGAGTACCCCTTACGAAAGTACAACAAATAATATTCCCTACCTTAGAAAGAAGAGTACTGGATATAAAAGTAGTGAAGTAGCAGAACACTTTTCTTCTTTCTCTCTATAGTTTCTCTCTCTAGAGTTTCAGTGAATTCGTAAGAAATAATGAATGAATGAGCTTCTATTTATAGAAGAATGGACTGCATAGTAACTAACTCATGAACCGTTCAGATTGATTTACTTTAATCTGACGGTCCATATTTAAAGCAAAATCTTTTAAATAAAATAAAATATATTCTATTTATAATCTAATAAAACGAATAACTTTATAAAAGATTTTACTATGCAAACACTATGCATAATAAAATATAATATATTCTATTTATAGAATAACTTTATAAAAGTATTATGTTTTATATAAAAAGATTTTACTATACAAAATACTATGCAGACACTATGCAACACTATGCATAATAGAATATAATATATTCTATTTATAGAATAACTTTTATAAAAGTATTCTGTTTTATTACATTAATAATACCAATAAAACAAAACTGAGTGACTTATCACGTAAGCATCAATAATCAATAACGTGTGCTACTATGCAACCACGTGTATTACCGTACTTTTACTACCGAGTAGTTCAACAGTATTAATGGTAAAACTTCCGTAGTTATTTTCATAAAATATTTTTGTCGTTTTCTCAATCCGACAATAATTCCAACATGGGTCCACCAATGATTGTGCTTAGTTGCATTTAATATTCTCTGATAAAACAAATATTCCCCGACCAATCGAATATAATATGACAACTTGCATACTTTGCAAAATTTATAAATATTACCCACAACTATAACATTATATCAAATCCACACCATAATATTCAAAAAATTATTTCGAGAAAATTAAATCTTTATTCATAAAATCTGGGGTCTCACTATCTCCCCTCCTTATAGAATTTCGCCCTCGAAATTTACGTACGTACCTGGTATGCCAAAGAGGTGAGGATACCTTGACTTCACTTCAAATTCTAACTCTTGAGGTATAACCTTTGAGCGTCGAATATGATCCTTCTTATCCAAGATTTTAACACGTATCTCCTCAAACGTTAAATCATCCGCTATCTCATCCGGTTCTAAATTAATAATGTGGTTCGGGTCGTCCACATATTTACGTAACATCGATACGTTAAAAACGTTATGAACACGCGACATACTTAGCGGTAAAACGAGTTTATAAGCCACAGTTCCTACTCGATCGAGGATTTCAAATGGGCCAATTAAATCGAGGGTTGAGATTTACTCTATTCGTCGATTCTTGCTTCTAGAATAACGCCCTTTTGAACCTTCTTCTTCACATTCATCAGCTCCGGGTGTGTAGCTTGAAAGGGTTTAACTTTATCGATTAAAGTCGATTCTACTCGTATATTCATTATCTTCACGTGGGTTCCTAGAGTCTTTAACTCTATCTTCATCATTTGTAAGTCGTACGAAATGGGTCTTTGTGTTAACAACATCGCACTCGTAAATGCATACGATCTTCTACTCAACGCGTCAGCTACCATGTTTATTTTCCCACGATGGTATTGAATGGTACGATCGTAGTCTTCAACAGCTTTCGAGCCAACGTCTTTGGCGCATGTTACGTTCGCTTTAGTTGAAGAAATATTTAAGGGTTTAAGAAATGGGTTTTGTACTGGGGTCAATACAAAATTTGATTTCACGCTCTAGGGGTAGGCTAAGAAGTCTTCAAGAATATGTCAAGAAATTTATTAACAATAGAAATATCATTCAAAACTGTGACTTTCATCCAAGACATGGATAACAAGTCACATTGATACCTATCAACTTGCCATCGTCATTCACGACGTCGCCTACAGAAAGTCTGGCTTCGGTGTATTCCACTCAAGGAAGTCAACAACAAAAGGACCGGGGCTCTTTACTTATGGTTTTATATGACAATGATTGACTTTAGTGGTTTGATTGCTTGAATTCGCATAACAGGTTGGTTAGGAATATGAAAGCTAACAACCTTACGAAAAGCGTGATGAGTAGTTAACCAATCGATTCCTAAAATCGCATCAAAGGCAAGTATTTTTAAAGAGATAAGATTGACAGATAACGTGAAAGTGTCGATTTGAATCTACAAGATTTATAAACAGTGGAGGTAACGAAGGTTTCTACTAACGAAGTTTTAACCAATAAGTCAAATTCTATCTTCTCCGGAGTTAAATTTAAACGTTGAGCGCAAGTAAGAGAGATAAAAGAATAGGTAGAACCGGTATCGAATAAGGTATAGACTTCGCAAGAATTTATAATTAACTAACCCGTGATAACTTCGTTCGATTCCTCGTCACGAAAAATGCTCTCCTTAAACTACCGAATTTGACTTGTTTCGGGACAGTCTTTGGTGTCGTCATTACCACTGGAATTAACTTTCGCTATAGGGCATATTCCACCCTCAACTGCTTCGTCGTACTCCTGCTCCATGATCTGAATTATTAGCCTTCGATCCATATCGAATTGGGGTTGACCGCAATGTATAGGGTAATTCAAAACTCGATGATGGGTTCTCCCAATTGTTGTCCAAAAAGCAAAATCCATTTCATCTATTTTGACTTTATTGGACGAGACGTCTTTTTCGACAATATCAACGCGTCGTGCAGCTTTTACCCACGCATCATCTATTCTCCTTCGTTAAGTTGTTTCTGCTTTCATCAAAACTTTGATCATAGCATTCTAGATTCCAGCTCTAATATCTTATACTCTGCCAAAGAGTGCTTCTGTTCAAGCATCGCACATCGGGTAACACAATTTTGAATGGTTGCATCTCTTTGCTCCATCGACACCGCCTGCTTCTTCAAATTTCTCGCTTCTTCTAATTCATGAATACGATTTTGTAATTCTACATTTTGATCAATAAGTTCTTATAATAAATCCTCCTTGGGTTCCTCTTCTTCCTCACTCTCAGTTGCTACATTTACGACTAGCTTGAGTGCAACTTTTAATTCCTCAATCACCACATGGATATCTCTAATCACATTATCTTGGTTGGTGATTAGAGGTGTCTCCACGGTCTCATGTGCTCCATTGCTATTCTCAATATTCTCAGATGTCATTTTCAAATACTGCCACAAAACAAGGGTTAATTAACATATCACATATTATCCCTATACTATGACCGACCAATTAAATACCAAATAAACTTAGGTAGGTCATACTAGCGAAGGAATTCCCCGTCTCTCCCCTCCTAGTTCTATTCTCACTTCCTAGCCAGGGATCATATCCCTAAGCTTTGATACCAACTGTGACGCCCCCAAAATTAGGTATACATCACCCATCTTGAGTCGCCAGATACATGGTACAGAATTCAAATACAACTTGATAATACAACTGTCGTGTGCAATATGACAAAACATAAACTATGAGTTTGAATACAATTATTGTCTACTAGAGAGTATACAAACTCAAAAGGAGTCCTTATTACAATTATTATCACACTATTTCACAGAATAGTGAGGACTATCGATGCACCATCTAGGACCATCACTCCGCTTCCGACTAGTCGTCCGCCTATATTCTCATTTCTCAAGAGAAACGGTGAAAGAAAGGGTGAGCTCAACTAGCCCAAAGAAGAAATATTATGACTAAGATAATGCGTAGAATAAATTATCATTAGCCTTAAACAAAGTGTTAAACCGATACAATATAACAAACATCAAGTTTAATCTGCAATGAACAAGAAATCCATTAAAAGAGTCAAGTAGAGAATAAAATCTACTATCTTTTATGATTTAAAGGTTTTTCATCACTTTTATCACGGGACTCAAATTTTTAATAAATAATCCACATCATCGAATCACCCCCAGCACTACGACCAAGGATATTCTTTAGTATCACAACCATGAATTATCCATGCACTACGACTAAAGATAATCATGTTTTCATCAACGGTCCTGATCATGCCATAAAACAATTCATCTTTGCACTATGACCAAAGAGAATCCATAGCCATAATCATACCAAAAACTGTCCATCAATGCACTACGGGCCAATGAGGACTTTTTCCACATCATTTGTAATATTACGGTTATGATTATACCGAATAATCCCTGGTCATAATCATACCAAGTCCATCTATGCACTATGGTGCCACAGATGACTTTTAAAAAAATATAAACATGAGGATGATGACAATGATATAAGAATTCAATAAAACAAGTTCAAGAATTAATTTATTCAGAACTAATAACGCCCAAATTGTCAACATGATATCGCTTTGTAGAATAAAATTCAAGAATGCTCGTAAGAATATTTTCATGAAAAGATCTTTGGATGAAGCGCAAATATCAAGGATATTCCACTAATTTCATGGAGTATATAAGTCAAAACTTTAACCAACCGATTATAATAAAGAATGGAATAACAAAAGAAATCACCATGCATGCGATTGCAGATGCAGACAAAGTTATTCCAACGTAATAATAATTAACGGAACTGTGTCATGCGTAAAGCACATACAGGATGTTCCAACAGTAATAATAAAGAACGGAATAATAATGAAATCACCATGCATGCGCAGATTGATGACAATGACAAAGTTATTCCAATGTAGAATACCAATAAAGACGGAACCAGTCAGAACGTAAAATGCGCGAGCGCAAGATATTCTAACAAAATAATAATAAAGACGGAACTGTGTCCCACAAAAACGCATGCATATGATATATTCAATGTAATAATAAAGAATGGAATATTAGAAGAATTTCACCATGTATTAAGTACTTTGCATAGACAGGTTATTCCAACATAATAATAAAGAATGGAATAACAGAAGTTCTCTTCATAAATAAGAAAGAAAGAGTACCCTTTATGAGTACAACAAATAATATTCCCTACCTTAGAAAGAAGAGTACTTGATATAAAAGTAGTGAAGTAGCAGAACACTTTTCTTCTTTCTCTCTATAGTTTCTCTCTCTAGAGTTTCAGTGAATTCGTAAGAAATAATGAATGAATGAGCTTTATTTATGAAGAATGGATCGCGATGGTAACTAACTCATGAACTATCCATTGATTTACTTTAATCTGACAAATCCATATTTAAAGCAAAATCTTTTAAATAAAATATAATATATTCTATTTATAATCTAATAAAACGAATAACTTTATAAAAGATTTTACTATGCAAACACTACGCAGCACTATACAAACACAATTGCATAATAAAATATAATATATTCTATTTATGTAATAACTTTATAAAAGTATTCTATTTTATATAAAAAGATTTTACTATGTAAAATACTACGCAGTATAACTATGCAACACTATGCATAATAGAATATAATATATTCTATTTATAGAATAACTTTTATAAAAGTATTCGCTTTTATTACATTAATAATACCAATAAAACAAAACCGAGTGACTTATCACGTAAGCATCAATAATCAATACCGTGTGCTACTTTGCAACCACGCCAGACATCGCATTACTTTTACTACCGAGTAGTTCAACAGTATTAACGGTAAAACTTCCGCCGTTATTTTCATAAAATATTTTTGTCGTTTTCTCAATCCGACAATAATTCCGTTGCGGGGTCCACCAATGATTGTGTCGTTGCACGAATATTCCTTGATAAAAAAAATATTCCTCGACCAATCGAATATAATATGACAACTTGCAAAATTTATAAATACTACCCACAACTATAACATTATATCAAATTCACATTATAATATTCAAAAAATTATTTCGAGAAAATTAAATCTTTATTCATAAAATCTGGGGTCTCACAGGTTATATGTGTATTGTTAATGTTGTTGTGATAAGATTGTAGTGTGTTGTCTGGACTATATATCCATGATTTAATATGTCTTATATCGTAAGCTAGATCGATATAGTAGGAGGTCAAACTGGGCAAAACGATCACGAGGACGGGTTTCTGGAATCTCCAGAAACCATATGAGCATTGTTTCTGACAATGTTTGACTTGCTTAAATTTTGTTCTTTTGTTGTTATTAGTATGATCTAATGATACAAAGTTGTTCCTTGACATCTCTACTGCAATTATGAACCTTTATATTACACTAAGTAGAACCAGAATGCAAGTTATAAGGATCGACATGAAGGTACCTTGACTGTTCTTAACTCACCGATATGATAATATTTGGGCATAACACTTGTTGATAATTGTAGTATTACATTAATACTACAATCTTAAACCATTAGCAAACTCAGAAATGTGATAACTAATGATCTAGAATCGGTCAAACGTGGTACCTAGTTAACTGACATGTTTTCTGGGTTTGGACTCAAGAACACGAAGAACAATTTATATATGTTTTCGCCTGTCAGCTATAGTGGTCTTTAGCTATGACGATTATTTTATAAATTAATTATTTTTATTAAATAATTAGTATTAAAAAGTGTTAAATTATTAAAAATACAAAATAAATTATTAAAAATTATTTTAACATCCGAAAATTAGTTTTAATTATTTTGAATATAATTAATAAATATTTAATATTCTTGGAATATTAAAAGTATTTAATTTATTTAATTATAATATTAAATAAATTATTTAAAAATGATTTTAATACATGAAAAATCATTTAAAATTATATTATGGTATAAGAAAATAATTTAAGTTATTTTGTGATAAATTTCATTAATTAATTAATATTAATGATAATTAAGTTATTTATTGAATATATTAAATAAATTATGAAAAATAGAATTAATGATTTAAAATTATAGAAAAATGATTTAAAAGTTATAAAAATATTTTTAAGCTATAAATATAACTTTTGATATTTTTTCATGAAAAATATTAATATTTTAATATTAATGATATTATATTTATTTAATAATTATATTAAATAAATTAGTTTAAAATGATTTTAATATTAGAAAAATTATTTTAAATGAAAATAAATAGTTTAAAAATATTTTGAAGTTATAAAATATAACTTTCAATATTTAAAGGTAAATTTTATTAATTATTTACTATTAATGATGTCAAAGTTATTTAATAATTATATTAAATAAATTAGTTTAAGAATGAATTTAATATTATAAAAATAATTTAAAATGAAAATAAAGTGTTTAAAGATATTTTAAGCTATAAAAAGTAACTTTTAATATTTAAGGGATAATTTCATTAATAATTTAATATTAATGATATTTAATAATTATATTAAATAAGTAGTTTAAAAATGGTTTTATTAATTTAAAAATTATTTAAAAGGAATATAAATGAATTAAAAATATTTTAAGTTATGATTAAGGCCTTTTATTATTTTGATAAGTAATACATTAATACTTTAATATTAATGATAATTATTTAAAAATGATTTTAATTCTTTTAAAAATCATTTAAGGGTAATATTAATACCTTAAAAGTATTTTGAGTTATTATAAATAACTTTAACCTTTTTGGCAATGGTTTCATTAATAATTTAATATTAATTAAATATTAATGATAATAGAATGGTCTAATATTTAAATCATTTAATAATGATTCCGATGTTTGAAAATTTATGATACATTAATAAATGTTTAAAAATTATTACAAGTCATTTAAGAATAATATGACTGTTACTTAAATAGTCTAAATAGATACTGAACTTCGATATAGAGTCTTAGACTCGATAATTACCTGATAAAGTAGTCGGTACGCCGATGGGTTTCAGAAATTGATCTGGACTTAGATATTTTGATTGTATTTATGTTTGTTTGTGATTTAATGACTATTGAATATATGTGATAATGTGATTAGGTTATGTGCTGACTGCAATAAGCAGTACTATGTGTTATAGTATGTTATTCTAATCGATCAAATGATCTTATTAATGATAGGTTTGGTATAAAAGATAAAACTAAGTCACAGAATCAGAAGCGTGAGACCTGTAAAAGTATTTACCTTTGCATGTCCTTTATGCAATGGACATGAGTAAAAAGTTTCGAAATATATATTATTATTATTATTATTTTATATTATTAATCCTATTGTGATATATTCTATATCCGATCATTGTTTATCAACATGTTAGTATATGGTAATTCAGATATATATTCTGTTCGTTAATTTCTAAACATGGTTACACAAGTGACCCCACTTGGATAATCATTGTATTTAATCACATGTTGATATATATATAAAGCCGTCTAAGCTATTTGACCCAGCTAGACACAAATTCAGAAATATCGTTGAATAAATTTAAATATTTTTGTATCCTATTTTAATTCGGATTCCAGACTAAATATTAACATCCCGATCACGGAAAAACTTTTATGCCCCCAAGGCGGACAGAGTGAACGATCATATCGTTCTTGTAATGTAGTATTGATCAATACAGGGTCCATGGGATGTACACCCTCGTGCCCGTAAGCTATGACGGTTCTTGAGATGAAGTTCGCTAACCTTATCGAAAATTTAAAACAATGTTCATAGTATGTCTACTACCCTATACATATCAATAATACGTAGTTTCAAAAATTTGAGATAGAATTGTTATGTTATTATTATCGTTTGGTTTACTTCACAACTACAAATTCATTTGTAAGTGATGTACAAAGAAAATATTTAATTCTTTCAAATTTAAATATAATTATAATTTTATTACTTCATTGGGCACTCAAATGCTCATCCTCGCTTAATTTAAATATTTTGAGATAAGTGTGAATAAACTAGAAGGTTCTACCAAGAACAAGTGAAAAGGAAAGCAAATGAGAATATGTCTAATGGCATCTTTTGTAATAGTTAGACAATATATAGACAATGATATGTATTATATATCATGTAAAGAATATAGTAACAAATGCGTGACTTGGGATTAGACTCGATAAATATAAGATAAGTTTGATATTCATATTATTGTTATTATTATTAGTATTATTCCATTTTCATAGAAATGGTATCGTAAAGCACCGAGTTCGGGTTTCAAGTACCTGAGTTTGGGGTTTTACAACGTATTGCTCCATGGAAGGGAGTTACAAGATTTGGGAAGTGAGGAAAGCTCAATCCACGTTTTGTTGGTCCATTTGAGATTCTTGACCGAATAGAAAATGTGGCCTATAGACTCGCATTACCTCCAAGTATGTCTCATGTTCATAATTTTTTTCATATATATATGCTTCGTAAATATGTGCAAGACCCGAACCACATTATTGAGTTAGAACCATACGAGATAGCCGAAGATTTAACGTACGAGGAGGTATCTGTTAAGATCTTGGATATGAAAGAACATGTCCTACGCACCAAGGTTATACCACAAGTTAAGGTTTTGAGGAGGAACCATGCTATTGAAGAAATGACCTGGGAGTTGGAATCAGAAATGAAAACGAGGTATCCTCACCTTTTCGAAACACCAGGTACGTACATCAATTTTGAGGACAAAATTTCATAAGAAAGGAAGGTTGTAAGACCCCAAATTTTTATAAATAAAATCGAATTTCCTCTATTTATTATTGTGAATAATAATGTGTTAATTTGATATAATGCTTTGGTTATGGGTGAAATGTGCAAATTTTACAAAATAAGTAAGTGGTTATAGAATATTCATTATTTTCAGGGAATATTCGTTATGTTCTAGAATATTCTTGCTGTCGGGGAATATTCGTACGACGGCACATCCATTTGTGGGCCCTATAACGGAAAACGGTCGGATGAAGATAACGACAAGTTTTAGTTTTTATAAATAACGGTGTAGTTTTTACCGTTAACACTGTTGGAATACCCGGTGGTTAAAATATAGTAATACGCGTGGTTGCACAGTAGCACACGATATTGCACAATATTTTTGAATTATTGATTCTTACGTAAGAAGGCACTACTCAATAATTGTTACTGATAATTCTTTGCTTAATATTTTATTTTATTGATTAAATAATTGCTACGTTGATATTTTATATTATTGTTGTTCCAATAATTGTCCTTTGACAAAGATCTCCATTATCAGATCAATAATTCATATTATTTGAATAATATTGTTAGATAGCATTATTGGCACTGTCTAAGGAAGTTCTGTTTAGAAAAGGGGTTTGGTCAACTAATTGCTCGCCAATAAGGAGAAATCCTTATCGAAAAGCCCCCTCGTTCATGGGAACGACCTGGTTGTCATAGTTGTGATTCTGTAATATTATTTGTGAATAATTAATTATTAATTTATATGATAAGGAAATATTTATTTTATGTGGATATAAATGATGGATATATTTATTGTGGTTATAAATGATGGAATTAATGTTGAGGTATTTTATCAGTATTTTGTCGGAACGAAGGTATTAAAAATTGTGCCTATGTAGATTTCGAGCATTTTCTGTTTAGAATTTAGAAAAACTTTCTTCCACAAAGTTGTAGAGAATTTGATTCCCTATCAAATGGACATAAAATTCGTATTTTTTTTTTTGATAAAAGGACTATTTATTATGAATTATTGAAGTTTCAGAAATAAATGTTTTTATTTAAAATGGGTGGGCCCCACTTTTGGTTGGTGAGAAATGTGCTGAAATTTTTATTCAAAAGTGGTGGGCGTGAATAGTAGCAGATAAAGCCATCAGGTAGCAGGTTAGTCTGCTATGTCGTTCTAAGCATTTTCTTATAAATAGGGTCCTATGAAATTTTCTTTTATTTGTCCAAGTTGTTTATTATGGTTACTATCTTTGATTGTATCCATGTTTTGATCTTCATTCTTGAATTTTGTTCCACAATTGATTATTATAAGGTATTTTTGAACTTCGATAAACTAAAGTACGAATCCCTAATATTTAATCTTTTATCTCACTAGATTCGTTTTCATTAAGATATTTTTCATCATCCTCAGTCTTAAATTATGATAGTACTGAATATCTTTGGCCTGTAGTGCAAAGATAAATGATTAACTGATGAATATCTTTGGCATGTAGTGCAAAGTTGAATATTTGATTCAAGATGTATATTGATTGATGTTACAGGGATAAAATATTGATGATGGACTTTTAAATCTTATAAGATAGTAAAATTCATTCTCTACTTGACTCTTCTAATGGATTGTTGTTTCTGCTGCAGTTGTTGATCTAAAACTTGTTGTCTATTATATTCTATCAGATTTTTCCCTGTTGAAGACTAATGATAATTTTTTGTATATTATCTTAGTCATAATATTCTTTACTGGACTAGTTGAGCTCACCCTTTTCTTTTTTGTTCCATTTTTTTTCTCAGGAGGTGAGAACATAGCAGGTACTAGCCGGGGTATGGAGTGATGGTTCATGATAGTTGTTCTAGTAGTCCTCACTATTTTGTAAAATAGTGTATCAATAATTGTAATGAGGACTCCTTTTGAGTTTGTATACTGTCTATTAGTATTTAAACTCACAGTATATGAGTTGTCGTATTTTGTACGACAATTGTATTACTGAAGTTGTATTTATTTCTGTACCATGTATTTGGCGACTCAGAATGGGTGATGTATACCTATTTTGGGGGCGTCACAAAGAAAGCTTATAATTCTGGTGTGATTTTCAATTCTAACCAAGCACCCTATTTATAGAAAAATGCTGGAACGCCAAAGCAGACTAACCTGCTTCCTGATGGCTTTACCTACTACTATTCACGTACACCACTTTTGAAATAAAATTTCAGCACATTTCTCACCAACCAAAAGTGGGGCCCACCCATTCTAGAAAATTTCCAAAATGTTTTAAATTTAAACAATAATCAGCAACTTCAATAATTCATAATAAATAGCTCTTTTGTCAGAAAAATTCGAATCTCATGTCTATCCCACATGAAATTTAATTCTCTACAACTTTATAGAAGAACTTTTTTCCAAATTTTAATAAAAAAATGTCTGAAATCCACATACGAATGATTTTTAATACCTCCATTCTGAAAAAATATTGATAAAACACCTCAACATTAATTACTTCATTTATATGCACATAAAATAAATATTTTCTTATCATATAAATTAATAATTAATTATTCACAAATAATTGTACATAATCCCAATTATGACAATCAGGTCGTTCCCAAGAAAGAGGGGGCTTTTCGATAAAGATTTCTCCTTATTGGCGTGCAATTAGGTGACCAAACCCCTTTCCTATACAGAACTTCCTTAGACATTGCCAATAATGCTATCTAATAATATTATTCAAATAATATGAATTATTAATTTGATAATGGGAAATACTGTGCAGTGACAATTATTGAAACAACAATAATATAAAATATCAACGTAGCAATTATTGCATCAATAAAATAAAATATTAAACAGTAATTATTGTAACAATTATTGAGTAGTGCCTTCTTACATAAGAATCAATAATTCAAAACCATCGGCAATCGTGTGCATCGTGCAACCACGCCAGATTATTATATTTTAACCACCAGGTATTCCAACAGTGTTAACGGTAACAACTACGTCCTTATTTATAAAAACTCATACTTGTCGTTTTATTCATCTAACAGTTTTTCGTTATGGGGCCCACAAATGGTTGCGCCATCGCATTTAATATTCCCGACGAAGAAGAATATTCCACGACCAAACGAATATTCCCCGACAATGAATATTTTATAACCACTTGCTTATTTTGCGAAATTTTCACATTTCACCCATAACCAATACATTATATCAAATTAACGCCTTATTATTCAAAAAAATTATTAGATGAAACTTAATTTTATTTATAAAACTTTGGGGTCTTACAACCTCCTCTCCTTATGAAATTTCGTCCTCGAAATTGACGTACGTACCTGGTAATTCAAAAAGGCGAGGATAACTCGTTTTCATTTTCGATTCCAACTCCCAGGTCATTTCCTCAATAACATGGTTCTTCCACAAGACTTTGACTTGTGGTATAACCTTTGTGCGTAGGACATGCTCCTTCCTATCCAAGATTTTGATAGTTACCTCCTCGTACGTTAAATCTTCGGTTATCTCGTCTAGTTCTAACTCAATAATGTGGTTTAGTGTTTCACATATTTACGAAGCACAGATATATGAAACACATTATAAACACGAGACATGCTTGGAGGTAATGCGAGTCTATAGGCCAAAATTCCTACTCGATCAAGAATTTCAAATGGACCAACAAATCGTGGATTGAGCTTTCCTCTCTTCCCGAATCTTATAACCCCCTTCCATGGAGAAACACGTAATAACACATGATCCCCAATATTAAAATCCACGTCTTTTCGATGAAGATCTGCATAACTTTTTGTCGATCTTGTGCCGTTTGTATACGTTATCGGATCATATCGATCTTCTCTGTAGTCATACGTACCAACTTTGGTCCCAACAACGTTGCTTCTCCCACCACATCCTAACATACTGGAGAGCGACACTTTCATCCATACAATGCTTCAAATGGAGCCACACCTATACTTACCTAATAACTGTTGTCGTAGAAGAATTCCACAAATGGTAGGTACTTATCCCAACTCCCTTTGAAATCTAGGACACAGAGTCTTAATAGATCTTCAAGAGTTTGAATAGTCCTTTCTGATTGCCCGTATCTTTGAGGATGGTATGCCGAACTGAATTGTAAATCCGTGCCCATAGCTTTCTGCAAGATAACCCAAAATTGTGAAGTGAATCTTGGGTCACGATCTAAAATTATTGATACTGGCATGCTATGCAATCTCTTAATCTCATTCACGTACATACGAGCAAGACGTTCAAGGGAATAAGTCTCCTATATCGGCAAGAAATGAGCAGACTTGGTTAATCTATCAATAATAACCTAAATCACATCTATGCCTTGAGATACCTTGGGAAGACCTGTAACGAAATCCATGGTAATGTGTTCCCACTTCCATTTTGGAATCTCAAGTGATTGCAATGGACCCTTTGGTACTTGATGCTCCGCCTTTACACGTTGACAAGTTAAACACCTCGAGATAAACTCTGCAATATCTCTATTCATATTGATCCACCAAAATGTATATCGAAGATCATGATATATTTTGGTACTCCCAAGATGGATTGAAAATGGTGTGTTATGTGCCTACATCATGATTCTATGCTTCAAGACAGAATAGTTAGGAACATAAAGTCTGGAGTTGACTCGAAGTATTCCTTCTTCATCGATTCTTGTTTCTGGGATAACACCTTCTTGCACTTTCTTCTTCATACGCATCAGCTCCAGGTCCGTAGCTTGAACAACTTTAACTTTATCGATTAAAGTCGGTTCTACTCGTATATTTGACATCATCACGTGGGTCCCTAGAGTCTTTAACTCTATCTCCATCCTTTACAACTCATACCAAATGGGTCTTTGCGTTGACAATATCGCACTCGTACCCGCATATGATCTTCTACTCAATGCGTCAGCTACCACGTTTGCTTTTCCATGATGGTATTGGATGGTATGCTCGTAATCTTTTAATAGCTCGAGCCAACGTCATTGCCGCATGTTGAGTTCCTTTTGGGTGAAGAAATATTTGAGCCTTTTATGATCTGTATAGATCTCCACTTTCTCCCCATACATGTAGTGTCTCCAAATCTTTAATGCGAAAACGACTGCTACCAACTCCAGATCATGCGTAGGATAATTCCTCTCATATTCTTTGAGTTGTCGCGAGGCATAAGCTATGACTTTCCCATGTTGTATGAGACCACACCCTAATCCTTTGCTTGAAGCATCGCTGTAGATAACAAATCCATCCGAACCAGATGGTATTGTCAGAACAGGTGCCGAAATAAGTCTCCTCTTGAGCTCTTGGAAACTCTTCTCATATGCCATGCTCCATACAAATTTTATATCTTTCTGAGTCATCTGAGTTAATGGAGTAGCGATTCGAGAAAACCCTTCCACGAATCTCCGATAATAACCAGCTAAGCCCAAAAATCTATGTACTTCGGTCACCGACTTCGGTTGCTCCCAACTTTATATTTCTTCATTCTTCGCCGGGTCAACAGATTCTCCATGTTTTGACACTACGTGCCCAAGGAATGCTACTTCCTCAAGCCAGAACTCTCAATTCTTCAGCTTGGCATATAGTTGTTTTTCACGAAGCCTTTGAAGTACCATCTTCAAATGGCGCTCATGATCTTCACAGCTTTTGGAATCAATAAAGACGACAACTAACTGATCCAAATATTCTTTGAACACACGGTTCATCATATCAATGAAAGCAGCAGGAGCATTAGTCAATCCAAAAGACATGACTAAGAATTCATAATATCCGTACCGAGTTCTGAAGGTAGTCTTCGGAATATCCTCAGTTTTAATCTTCAGCTAATGATATCTAGAACGAAGATCGATCTTTGAAAACAATTGTGCTCCTTGCAACTGGTCGAACATGTCATCAATGCGAGGTAGCGGATACTTATTCTTGATGGTGACATGGTTCAATTCTCGGTAGTCAATACAAAGTCGCATACACCCGTTTTTCTTCTTGACGAATAAAATAGGAGCACCCCAAGGAGATGTACTAGTACGAATGAAACCGATGTCCAACAACTCCTGAAATTCAATAGGAGTCATTCGATATGGGGTTTTAGAAATGGGTTTTGTACCGGGTTCAAGGTCAATAAAGAATTTAACTTCACGTTCTGGGGGTAGACCGAGAAGTTCTTCAGGAAATACGTCAGAAAATTCACTTGCAACAGAAATATTATTCAAATTTGACGTATTTTTGTTAGAGTCCATGACATGGGCTAAGAAAGCTTGACATCTGTTTTTCAATAAACGAATGGCTTTATGGCTTGATATGACAGTGATTGACTTTAGTTTTTTTGTTGCTTGAATTCGTATAACAGGTTAGTTAGGAATATGAAAACTAACAACCTTACGAAAACAATCAATTTTAGCATGATGAGTGGTTAACCAATCGATCCATAAAATCACATCAAATGCAAGTATTTACAAAGAAATAAAATCGACAGGTAATGTGATGGTACCAACTTGGATTAAGCAAGATTTATAAACAGTGGATGTAATGAAAGTTTCTCCTAATGGAGTCTCAACAGATAAGTCAAAGTCTAATTTATCCGGAGTCAAGTTCAAACGTTGAGCGTAAACATGAGAGATAAAAGAATGGGTAGAACCGATATCTAATAAGGTATAAATTTTGCAAGAGTTTATGTTAGCTTACCCGTGATCACCTCATTCGGTTCCTCGCTTTTGGGAAATTAAGAAAAGCGCTCTCACTTGAACAACCGATTTTGACTTGTCTGGGACAACCTTTGGTGTCATCATTACCGCTAGAATTGACTTTAACTATAGGGTATATTCCACCCTCAACTTCTTTGTTATACTCCTGTTTTATGATCTGAATCATTAATCTTCGATCCATATCGAATTGGGGTTGACCGCAATGTACATGGTAATTCAAAACATGATGTTGGGTTCTCCCAATTGCTGTCCAAAAAGAGAAATACATATGATCTATTTTAGACTTTTTGGATCGGACTTATCTTTCCACAATATCAACGCGTCATGCGGCTTTTACCCATGCATCCTTCATTCTCACTCGTTCATTCATTTCTTCTTTCAGTAGATCCTTGACATTTGAATTCTCAGATTCCAGCTTTATCATCTTATACTCTGCCAAAGAGTGCTTCTGTTCAAGCATCACATATCAGGTAACACAAGCTTGAATTGTTGCATCCTTTTGCTCCACGATCGTCTGCCGTTCTTCAGTCTGCTCTTCTAACTCATGAATATGATTTTGCAATTTTACATTTTGATCATAAAGTTCTCCTAATAAAACCTCCTCAGATTCCTCTTCTTCGTCACTCTCAGCTGCTACCTCTGCGACTAACTCGGGTGCAACTATTAATTCTTCACTCACCACATGGATATCTCTAATTTCTTCTTCGCCTGACATCACATTATCCTGGTTAGTGATTAGAGGTGTCTCAACGGTCTCATTCACTCCATTGTTAACATTTTCAGCTGGCATTCTCAAATACTGTCTAAAACAAGGGTTAATTAAAGAAATTGACATACCACATAATACCCCTATATTCTGACCGACCAACAAATAGGCTTAGGTAGGACACACTAGCGAAAAATTTACTCGTCTCTCCCCTCCTAGTTCTATTCCCCGATCTCTGCCAAAGACTATATCCCTAAGCTCTGATACCAACTGTGACGCCCCCAAAATAGGTATACATCACCCATTCTGAGTCGCAAAATACATGGTACAGAAAACAACTACAACTTCATTATTACAATTATCGTGCAAAATACGACAACATATATGCTATGAGTTTAAATACAAATATTGTCTTCTAGACAATATTCAAACTCAAATAAGTCCTCATTAAAATTATTGATACACTATTTTATAAAAATAGTGAGGACTGCTAAAACAACTGTCTGGACCCATCACTCTACACCTCAACTAGTTCCCATTATATTTTCGCCCCCTGAGAAGAAAAATGGAACAAAAAGGAAAAAGGTGAGCTCAACTAGCCTAGTAAAAAATATTATGACTAAGATAATGTAGAACAAATTATCGTTAGCCTTCAATAAATCAGATAAAATATAATGGACAGACAGTTTTAGATCAATATTCACAGCGAAAATAATAATTCATTAGAAGAGTTAAGTAGAGAATGAAATCTACTATCATCTATGAATTTAAAAGTCCATCATCAATATTTACCCCTGTAACATCAATCAATATACATCTTGAATCAAATATTCATCTTTGCACTACGGGCCAAAGATATTCATTTGTATCACCAGTTGGTCATGTTCATCTCAACACCTGTCCATCTTTGCACTACGGGCCAAAGCTATTCATCAGATAATCATTCATCTTTGCACTACAGACCAAAGATATTTAGTTATATCATCATTTAGGACTGAGAATGATGAAAAATATTTTAAAAAAACGAATCCAGTGAGATAAAAGGACAAAGATTATGGATTCGTACTTTAGATAATCCAAGTTCAAAAATACTCCATAATAAATTATAGTGGAGTAAAATTTAAGAATGAAGATCAAAACATGGATATAATCAAAGATAGTAACCATAATAGACATCTTGGACAAAGAAGAGAAAATTTCATTTTTCTGTGAATAGTGTCATATTCGTGAATAGTGCCGTATACGTGAATAGTAACCCCCACACAAAAAGGTAGAAATTTCACAAGAAAAATCATACTTCGTGAATAGTACTCGTGAATAGTACCGTATACGTGAATAGTAACCTCGACATGAAAAGGTAGAAATTTCACAATAAAATTCATACTAATATTTCGGCATAATGATATTGAAAGAAAAACATCATTTACGAAGAAAATAAAATCCCTTACCTCAAAAGAATAGTATTTCTGGCTGAAATATTAGGTATAAGGCTGAAGAAAACTTACATTGAATAGAAACTCTCAAAGTATCTAATTACTCAAAAAAATACGCTCGATAATATATAGAGAGAAAACTTATGATTCTGGTGTAATTTTCAATTCTAACTAAGCACCCTAATTATAGGAAAATGCTGGAACGCCAAAGCAGACTAACCTGCTACCTGATGGCTTTACCTGCTACTATTCACGCCCACCACTTTTGAAATAAAATTTTAGCACATTTCTCACCAACCAAAAGTGGGGCCCACCACATTTTTAATAAAAATATTTATTTTTGAAACTCTAATAATTCATAATAAATAGCTCTTTTATCAGAAAAATTCAAATTGCATGTCTATTCCATAGGAAATTTAATTCTCTACAATTTTGTATAAGAAAGTGTTTCCAAATTTCAATCAGAAAATGTCTGAAATCCACATACGGATGATTTTTAATATCTCAATTCCGACAAAATACTGATAAAACACCTCAACATTAATTCCTTCATTTATATCCACATAAAATACAAATTTCCTTATCATATAAATTAATAATTAATTATTCACAAATAATATTACAGAATCACAATTATGACAACTAGGTCGTTCCAGGAAAGAGGGGGCTTTCCGATAAGAATTTTTCCTTATTGGCGCACAATTAGGTGGTCAAACCCCTTTCCTAGACAGAACTTCCTTAGACATTACCAATAATGCTATCTAATAATATTATTCAAATAATATGAATTGTTGATCTGATAATGGGAAATATTATGCAGTGACAATTATTGAAACAACAATAATATAAAACATCAACGTAGCAATTATTGAATCAATAAAATAAAATATTGAACAGTAATTACTGTAACAATTATTGAGTAGTGCCTTCTTACGTAAGAATCAATAATTCAAAAATACTATGCAATATCGTGTGCTACTGTGCAACCACGTGTATTACTGTATTTTAACCACCGGGTATTTCAACAGTGTTAACGGTAACAACAATGCCGTTATTTATAAAAACTTATAGTTGTCATTTTTTTATCCGACAATTTTTTGTTATGGGGCCCACAAATGGTTGCGCCATTGTACGAATATTCACCGACAACAAGAATATTTCACGACCAAACGAATATTTCCCGACAATGAATATTTTATATCCATTTGTTTATTTTGCAAAATTTTCACATTTCATCCATAACCAAAGCATTATATCAAATTAACACCTTATTATTCAAAATAATAAGTAGATGAAATTCAATTTTATTTATAAAAAGTTGTGGTCTTACAAACCAGTTGTCTGCAGATCAATGGTTCAGGGTTAGAAGATGAGATCTTTGAACGAGTTCGCTAAGTTTTTAACACATGGAAGTATGTACTTTGTGCTCTACTACTACATAAAGCATGTTAGTTTGTTTAGTGCTCATATTTACATTAAATTATACTTGCACGTAGAAGGGTAGATAATAAGATAATAGTTTCATTTTATAACTATTTCAGTTAGTTATCTTGATTTGTGCGTCATGTATTATATGCTGCTTTTTCTGCGATAAGCGGCCTTTTAACTCTTGTTGTCCACCATAGCTATTTAGTGATTTAGGTTGAGTATGTGCTAACTATCAACATCTGGTTTCATACAAAACTCCATTTAGTGGTGTTTTTTAATATTATCTTTTGATAAGAAATTTTGTTAAGCAAAAAAAAAATGCTCACAATGCCAGAGGAAAAAAGAGACACGGAGTGACATCTCGTTCGTCCGGGGCTTTCAAGTTCACTATCGTCCGCAGGCGATCCGTGAGGTGTTTAATTTGCCCAATCCTCCGACTAGCCGAGTAAACTAGGTAGAGGCAAAGCGTTTTGAGACTAATTTGGACATGGTAATCACTGATTTATGTGTGCCAGGCACGAAGTGGAACTATAAGGCGGGCACCGATACACCAACCAATTTCCCCAGCTCAGCATTGAACTGTTATGCAAAGGCGTGGAATCTTTTCATATGCGCCAATCTGATGCCTTCCACTCACCAGCATGACATTTCGGCCGAGAGGGTCATTAATCTGTGGGGGATTATTACTGGGAAATATATCGATGTTGGACATCTGCTCCATCAGAATATGTTGCGCTACGTGCGGGGGAGTACCACTGGTAGTATTCCACACGCATCAGTTGTGGCATATCTCTGCGCCAAGGCTGGAGTTGATTGGGAGGATGAACATGTCTAGATGCCAAGCCAGGACATCACTCACGCCACCATAAAGAAATTTGAAGATTGGGCTAATGGCACGACACACCCACGCGGCAAAGGTTTTATACTACCCACTCCTCCAGCAGTGCCTCCACCACAACCAGCAATGTCAGCTGGTCCATCTACTACCACTACAGAGAGTCATGATCGTCGGATGAGGCGATTGGAGTGGAAGATGGACGCTCTATATGGAAACTTCACAGCTTTTGCGGATGGATTATCTCATGCCCTGGCTGAGGCTTTTGCGCAGCTGGGGACAGTTGTGGAGTGGCCTGTGTTCGGTTCTGCCATGTCGTATCCGTCGCCAGATTCTCCACCCGAGTCGGGTGGCCATGCCGATACATAGGGGAGTTTCCTTACTCTTTTATCTCCATTGAGGATAATGAAAATTTTAAATTTGGAGGTATTGGGGTATAATTAGTAGTTAGTTGCATATAGTTTTAATTGCATGTTTAGTGTTTATTAGTTTAATTATGCATGATTTTTTTTTTCCAGTTTTCTTTTGTTTTGTTTATATAGTATGTGTTTAGTTGCACTGCATGGCATAATGCCATATTCTTAGTCTGTTGAATTCCAATATGGCCGATGATGATATTCAAATGTGATAGATTTTTTAACTCAGTTGATAACTTAAGCTTAGTTATAATTAAATACAATATGTAATCTATGCCAGTTGCTTTGATGTTACTGGATAGAATAACATTGTTCTTATTTGCTTTGTGGTTAGATTAGCACATGCTTGTCTTCTGAGGGAAAACATTTGTTTTTAATGATAAAATTGTGTAGAAAATGAGTAATGACCATTGTGACGCCCCCAAAATTAGGTATACGTCACCCATCTTGGGTCGCCACTTACATGGTACATAAATTCAAATACAACTTACTAATATAACTGTCGTGTACATTACGACATAAACTGTGAGTTTGAATACAAATATTGTCTACTAGATATTATACAAACTCAAAAGGAGTCCTCATTACAACTATTATCACACTATTTCACAGAATAGTGAGGACTACTAATGCTATCCTCTGGACCATTACTCCGTTCCCCGACTTCGTCCCGGCCTATGTTCTCATTTCTCAAGAGAACAACGGTGAAAGAAAGGTGAGCTCAACTAGCCCGAAGAAGAAATATTATGACTAAGATAATGCGAGAATAAATTATCATTAGCCTCAATGATGTTAAACCGATAAAATACAATAGACAAACCGGTTTAAGCTGCGGTGAATATGCAATCCATTAAAAGAGTCAAGTAGAAAATAAAGTCTACTATCTTTTAGGTTTTAAAAGGTTTTCATCAATTTTATCGCCGAGACTCGATTTTAATAAATAAACCACCACATCTAATCATTCCTGTACCACTGGCCAAGGATTTTCATCAAATTATCAATGGTCATGACTATACCGAATCACCCCCGGTCATAATCATACCAAAAACTATCCATCAACGCATTACATGAGCCATCGAGGACTTTTATCACATCATTTATAACAAGCCATGATTATACCGAATGATCCACGGTCATAATCATACTAAGTTCATCTATGCACGTAAGCCAAAGATAACATGATATATCATGAGGATGATGACAATGACATAATAATTCAATAAAACAAGTTCAAAAATTATTAAATCCATGAATTATTAACGCCCAAATTGTCAACATGATCTTTATTTCGTAGAGTAAAATTCAAGAATGATCAGAAGAATATTTCCATGAAAAGATACTGGATGAAACGCAAATATCAAGGATATTCTACTAATTCATGGAGTATAGAAGTCAAAGTTTTAACCAACTGGGTATAATAAAGAATGGAATAACAAAAGAAATCACCATGCATGCGGATTCCGCATGACAAAGGTTATTCAATGTAATAATAATAACGGAACCGAGTCGGGTGAAATTCAATCAACGGGATGTTCCAACAGAATAATAAAGATGGAACCGGATCCAGGTGTAAAACACACGATATGATATTCCAAATGAATGATAAAAGCGGAACCAGTCCGGTGTAAAACACATGCACGAGGATGTTCCAACAGAATAATAAAAAGCGGAACCGTGTCGGTGTAAAACACATGATGAGGATGTTCCAACAGAATAATAGAAGAATGTCACCAAGTATAGGGTAAACCAGCGTATCAAAAGTTATTCAACGAGAATAATAAGCAATGGAATAACATAAGGATTTCACCAAGTATAGGGTATGTCACAGCGTATCTGAGTTATGTATAGGGTATGCCACTTTTACAAAGTTATTCCAATGAATAATAGTGAATGGAATAATGTAAGTTCTCTTCAAGAAGAAAGAATAACACCCCTTACCGTAAAAAAGAACCTGAATATAGAAGTAGTGAAGTAGCGGTAATACTCTTCTTCTTTCTATAATTTTTCTCTATAGCTTCTCTCTATAATTTCTCTCTCTAGAGTTTCAATGAATTAGTAAGAAAATAATGAAGGAATGAGCTTCTATTTATAGGAAAATGGAATGCATAGTAACTAATCCATGAACGGTCCAGATTGATTTACTTTAATCTGACGGTCCATATTTAAAGAAAAATCTTTTAAATAAAATATAATATATTCTATTTATATAAAAACATTTTACTATGCAAACACTATGCAATACTATGCAAAACACTATGCAAAACTATGCATAATAAAATATAATATATTCTATTTATAGAATAACTTTAATAAAGTATTCTATTTTATATAAAAAGATGTTTCTGTTTTATTACGTTAATAATACGAATAAAACAAAACGTCATTATCGCTATAATAATTCATATTATTAATAAACAATAATGGAATCAAACTGAGTGACTTATCACATAAGCATCAATAATCAATACCGTGGTGCTACTTATGCAACCACACGTATACATCTTATTACTTTTACTACCGAGTAGTTCAACAAGAACTACCAGTAAAACTTCCGCCGTTATTTCAATAAAATATTTTTGTTGTTTTCTCAATCCGATAATTACATTTGTGGGTCCACCAATGATTGAGTAGTTGTATTTAATATTCCCTCGCTAAAACCTAATATTCCCAGACCAATCGAATATAATATAACCACTTGCATACTTTGCAAAATTTATAAATACTACCCACAACTATAATATTATCTCAAATTCACACCATAATATTAAAAATTATTTCGACAAAATTTAAATCTTTATTGATAAAATCTGGGGTCTCACAATCTCCCCTCCTTATGGAATTTCCTCGAAATTAGAATGGTATACTAGTATGACAAAGAGATGAGGATACCTTGAATACCTTTATCGTTTAAAAATATTAAATTCATCTTGAAATCGCGCCAAAGCTATTCATTAACAATTCATCTTTGCACTACAAAGCTAAAGATATACAATCGTAAAACCAATAATCTTTGAGACGCATCTTAATAGTATCACGACCACTTAATTATCCATGCACCAACGCGCCAAGGATATTCGTGTTTTCAATTACTGATACCATGATTATACCGAATAATCCTTTGGTCATAATCATACCAAGTCTATCAATGCACTACTACCAAAGATGACTTTTACCACATCCATGAATTAATATTTCATTCTTTGAGACTCATTTCAATAATTAATTCATATCATCGAATCATCCCCACACTACGTGCCAAGGATATTCATTAATTAGTATCCACGACCACAAATTATGTATCCATTGCACTACGACCACAAATTATCAAAGATAATTGTGTATTCATTAGTATCACGACCACAAATTATCCATGCACTACGGCCAAAGATAATAATGTGTATTCATTAAGATATCACGACCACAAATTATCCATGCACTACTACCAAAGATAATTGTGTATTCATTAGTATCACGACCACAAATTATCCAAGCACTACTACCAAAGATAATTGTGTATTCATTAGTATCACGACCACAAATTATCCATGCACTACTACCAAAGATAATTGTGTATTCATTAGTATCACGACCACAAATTATCCAAATAATTACTACGCCAAAGATAATTGTGTATTCATTAGTATCACGATCACAAATTATCCATGCACTACTACCAAAGATAATTGTGTATTCATAAGATATCACGACCACAAATTATCCATGCACTACGCCAAAGATAATTGTGTATTCATTAAGTATCCGACCACAAATTATCCATGCACTACTACCAAAGATAATTGTGTTTTCAATTACGGTTATGATTATACCAACAATCCTCGGTCATAATCATACCAAGTCCATCTATGCACTCTGAAGCCATGTATGACTTTCAACATAATATAAGCATGAGGATAATGATATAAAGAATCAATCAAATGAGATAAAGGATAAATATTAAACATTTATAATATAATTTATCCAGATTCAAGAATATCCCCATGTTATCAATCACTTAATAATCTCATAATCTAATATCATTAATATTATAACAATATTTTAATCATTTCTTAAATTTATAAACAATTTTTCTTAATTGTTTACGTTTTACCATATAATGCATTTAATCATTCAAAATGCCATACTCATAAGATATCATCACCAATTATCAAATCTCTCAAAAAAAATATGCATATACTCTATATAGGATTCTCTAGCCATAATATCCTATTTTCAACTTTGTTACTTCACATAACATATTTAACTCATATGTTCAGAATTAAACTATTTTCATGAAAATACCAAATCAGTCCCAAAAATATTTCTTTTCTGGGATTTAGCATAATATAGTCCCATAATGAAAATATATTTTCTCGAATTTTAAAATTTATTTACTATTTTTCAAAAATCAATTTCTAATTAATTCCTTAAGAAATTAGCTACCTCAAGTTTAACTCCAAAATTCCCAAATCTTGGCAGGACCTTACACATGTTAACGTGAGCTTCTAGTTTAAATTTCATGGTCATCGGAGTTATAGAACTCCTAAGTTATAGCATTTTAAATCGGAAAAACCTAAATATTGAAAGAGTCATAACTTGCTCATTTTAAGTCAGAATGAGCTCATTTTTGGACAGGAGATACTTTATACCATATACCTTCATGTCCCTAAAGGCCAGAATTTTTCTCATAATTTAAGTGGCCGAAACAGCCCCTTAAAGTTTCTGGGCAGTAGCATTTTTGAAATTTACAGCTTTGGCCTCCTTTGCTAAAATCAGTCCACATAAAAATCTACAACACCTTTTCTAGTAATTCCACTTGGATTAGTTAGGTAACTCATAGATCTAACTCTAGGACTTGACCACATTCAAAAACTCAAAATATAATAAGAGATATGGTCAATTGAATTTCATGTTACGTTTTTTACCAAAATCTGATTTTCAACTCTTTGTGATTTCTAAGAAACTTTCATGTTTTTACATACTAACCAACATAACTCATCATAAAACTTACTAATACCACGAATACCCATGATTTTCATTATTCCAATGCTTTTATTATGACTTTCATCATAAACCACGTAAACCTGTTCATTTAGTTGAAGAAATATTTGAGGGTTTAAGAAATGGGTTTTTTATCTTGGGGTCAATACAAAATTCGATTTCACGCTCTAGGGTAGGCTAGAAATCTTCAAGAATACGTCAAGAAATTTATTAATGATAGAAATATCATTCAAAATCATTATTTTATCCAAGACTTGGATAGACGTCACATTGATACCAACTGTGACTTCTATCCCTTAACCTAGATAGCACCTCACAATGATACCTATAAACTTGCCATCTTCATTCACGATGTCGCCTACTGAAAGTCCGACTTGATTGCATTCCACACAAGGAAGTCAACAACGAAAGGTTCTGGAGCTCTTTACTTATGGCTTGATATAATGTTGATTAACTTTAGGGTTTGGTTACTTTGAATTCGTGATAACAAAGTTGGTTATGAATATAAAAGCTAACAACCTCACGAAAAGCATGATGATTAGCTAACCAATTGATTCTAAAAATCACATCAAAGGCAAGTATTTTCAAAAGATAAGATCGACAGTAACGTGAAAATGTTTATTTGAATCAACAAGATTTAAAAATAGTAGCGGTAATAAAGGCTCCTACTAATGAAGTTTCAACCAATAAGTCAAAGTTTAACTTCTTCTTGAGTCAAATTTAAACGTTGACACAACTAGGTGAAATAAAAGAGTGGGTAGAACCGGTATCTAACACGGTATAGACTTCGCAAGAGCTTATGATTAACTTACCCGTGATAATTTTATTCGGGTTCCTCGTCACGAGAAAAAAACGCTCTCTCTTAAACTCTGGGTTTGGTTTGTCTGGGGATGACCTTTGGTGCCTCCATCCTAGTTGAATTTGTCTTGAGAAACGACAAAATCGAGCTAAGTGACCTTCTCTTCCACAATTATAACATGCTTTGATGACGGCATGGCGGCGAGTTCGGACTAATGTGTCCCTCTCCTCCGCATTTGAAGCATACAATAGGTGGTCCTTCTCCTTCCTTAACAACAGTCTTTGGTCTTTGACATCTTTCCATCATTGTTGAATCTCCTTTTCTTGAAATGTCCATTCTTATTATTTTGGCCTTGATTACCCACCAAGTGGTTACCATATATCGGCCCGTTGATTCCTCCACGCTTGTTGTCACCGCTCGATGACTACTCTCGCTAGTATTATAATTTTTGCTTACCGCTCTCTTTTAGTTAGTTGCGTTGACTCGTTATCGCGCTCCACTAATTGAGCCCTATTTACAACATCCCGAATAAAAACACGGTTTATGAGAAATAAGATGTTGGACGTATCTCTCGGCTTCAAACCTCTTAAAACATTCGCGCCATTCTCTCTTCATTATCCACCAAGTGGGACGAAACCGTGATAACTTCGCAAATTTTGCCTCGTATTGCGACACGGCCATATTGTTTTGTTCCAACTTGATAAACTCCACCTCCTTCATGTGGCGAATACTTTCGGGAAAGTATTTGTCGTTGAACGACTCTGGAACTTCTCCCAAGATATCTTGAAGACAACAGGTTGAGTACGCTTTTTACCGATTCCCACCAAGATGTCCGCCTCTCCGCAAGAACATAAAGTACAAAAAGGAACCTTTGCTCCTCGGAGCATCCCAAGACATCAAATATCTTGGTAATCTGCTTTATCAATGCTTCCGCGAAGTGGTTTTGGCTCTCCTTAAACTCCGGTGGTCCCAGCTCCTTGAATTGTTTAGCGGTGACCGCCCGAGAGTTTTCCGTGTTTCCACCTACGTTTTGGACAGGAGTCGCTTTCGCCTGATGTTGCATGAATTCTAAAAACCTTTTAAACGTCACTCTTCGTCGTTAAATCAATTGATCATCGATATTGTTGTTTACAGGAGGATTATGGCCATCCTGTTGCACATTGTCCTATGATTATTGATCTGTGGAGAATCAACAGTCTCTTGTGCTCCATTGCTATTCTCAACATTCTCGGATGCCATTTTCAAACACTGCCACAAAATAAGGGTTAATTGACATGCAACATATTATCACTATACTCTGACCGACCAATCAAATACCAAATAAACTTAGGTAGGTCATACTAGCGAAGGTATTCCCGTCTCTCCCTCCTAGTACTATTCTCACATCTTAGCTGGGATCATATCCTAAGCTCGATACTGTTGTATGACGCCCCCAAAATTAGGTATATCGCCACCCATCTTGGGTCGCCACTTACATGGTACATAAATTCAAATACAACTTACTAATATAATCGTCGTGTACATTACGACATAAAGCGTGAGTTTGAATACAAATATTGTCTACTAGATATTATACAAACTCAAAAGGAGTCCTCATTACAACTATTATCACACTATTTCACGAATAGTGAGGACTACTAATGCTATCCTCTCGGACCATTACTCCGTTCCCGACTTCGTCCCGCCTATGTTCTCATTTCTGAAGAGAACGGTAAAAAAGAAAGGGTGAGCTCAACTAGCCCAAGAAGAAATATTATGACTAAGATAATGCGAATAAATTATCATTAGCCTTCAACGATGTTAAAGCGATAAAATACAATAGACAACCGGTTTAAGCAGCTTGAATATGCAATCCATTAAAAGAGTCAAGTAGAAAATAAAGTCTA
The DNA here is from genome assembly GCA_020205615.1 of Panax quinquefolius. Taxonomy (NCBI): domain Eukaryota; kingdom Viridiplantae; phylum Streptophyta; class Magnoliopsida; order Apiales; family Araliaceae; genus Panax; species Panax quinquefolius. The sequence continues at coordinate 451,555 of JAINUW010000486.1, forward strand.
CTATCTTTTAGGTTTTAAAAGGTTTTCATCAATTTTTATCATTTGAGACTCGACAATAAATAAACCACCACATCTAATCATTCACGTACCACGGCCAAGGATTTTCATCAAATTATCAATGGTCATGACTATCTAAGAATCACCCCTGGTCATAATCATACCAAAAACTATCTATCAACTTGCATTACGTGCCACCGAGGACTTTTATCACATCATTTATAACAAGCCATGATTATACCGAATGATCCTCGGTCATAATCATACTAAGTTCATCTATGCACGTAAGCAAAGATAACATGATATATCATGAGGATGATGACAATGACATAGTAATTCAATAAAACAAGTTCAAAATTATTAAATCCATGAATTATTAACGCCCAAATTGTCAAACATGACATCTTTTTGCAGAGAGTAAAATTCAAGAATGATCGAAGAATATTTCCATGAAAGATCTTTGGATGAAACGCAAATATCAAGGATATTCTACTAATTCATGGAGTATAGAAGTCAAAGTTTTAACCAACTGGGTATAATAAAGAATGGAATAACAAAAGAAATCACCATGCATGCGGTATTGCCATGAGCAAAAGTTATTCCAACAGAATAATAATAACGGAACCAAGGTCGGGTGAAATTCACACGCAAGCGAGGATGTTCCAATGAATAATAAAGATGGAACGGATCCGGTGTAAAACACATGATATGATATTCCAACAGAATGATAAAGAGCGGAACCAGTGTGGTGTAAAACACATGCATGGATGTTCCAATGAGAATAATAAAAAAGCGGAACCAGTCCGGTGTAAAACACACGACATGATGTTCCAATGAGAATAATAGAAGAATGTCACCAAGTATAGGGTAAACCAGCAGATACTGAGTTATTCCAATGAATAATAAGCAATGGAATAACATAAGGATTTCACCAAGTATAGGGTATGCGTATACGAAGTTATGTATAGGGTATGCCACTTTTTAAAGTTATTCCAATGTAATAATAGTGAATGGAATAATGAAGTTCTCTTCAAGAAGAAAGAATAACACCCCTCACAGTAAAAAACCTGAATATAGAAGTAGTGAAGTAGCGAGAATACTCTTCTTCTTTCTATAATTTTCTCTATAGCTTCTCTCTATAATTTCTCTCTCTAGAGTTTCAATGAATTAAAGAAAATAATGAAGGAATGAGCTTCTATTTATAGGAAAATGGAATGCATAGTAACTAATCCATGAGCGGTCAGATTGATTTACTTTAATCGACGGTCCATATTTAAAGAAAAATCTTTTAAATAAAATATAATATATTCTATTTATATAAAAACATTTTACTATGCAAACACTATGCAATACTATGCAAAACACTATGCAAAACTATGCATAATAAAATATAATATATTCTATTTATAGAATAACTTTAATAAAGTATTCTATTTTATATAAAAGATGTTTCGCATTTTATTACGTTAATAATCTGAATAAAACAAAACGTCATTATCGCTATAATAATTCATATTATTAATCGACAATAATGGAATCAAACCGAGTGACTTATCACATAAGCATCAATAATCAATACCGTAGTGCTACTATGCAACCACATGTACATCGTACTTTTACTACTGAAGTAGTTCAACAAGAACCACGGTAAAACTTCCGTTATTTCAATAAAATATTTTTTGTTGTTTTCTCAATCAAACAATAATTACATTTGTGGGGTCCACCAATGATTGAGTAGTTATGCGAATATTCCCGCTAAACCTAATATTCCCAGACCAATCGAATATAATATAACCACTTGCATACTTTGCAAAATTTATAAATACTACCCACAACTATAATATTATCTCAAATTCACACCATAATATTAAAAATTATTTCGACAAAATTTAAATCTTTATTGATAAAATCTGGGGTCTCACAACCATAACGACAAAGAAATTCAAGTTTGGGGGAAAACATTAGGTATGATTGCTAAAAAAAATAAAAATAAAAATAAAAATAAACACTGTGGCTAGTCTTGTTTCGTGGCCTTTGCTACTTGAGTCAGTATGCCCGAGGGATGTCTCTACACCTAGCTCCCTAAAGCCTGAATGGTTTGGTAGTCGTTGGTTGAAAGCTCGCTAAGGTAGCACTGAAAAGCCTAAGAGAATGAGACATTGTGCAACCATGGGTAAAATAAAAATAAGATAACCATGGGAATGTTCTAAAATCGCCCTCGTGAGTGAATAAAAGCAGAATAAGCCCTTTGTTGACCTTTAGTTGGTATTGCTGTGTTGGATTGGTTGTTGTTTCAATTATGTGCAGAGTTCTTGACTTAAAACCTCAGTTTTCTTTCTTAGAAGTATAGCATGTGGAATCTTTACCTTTATTAAGCTTATTTGTGAACATAGCACACACACTACATCTCAGCAACAGGTTGTGATTTTGGATTGTATGTCCTTATGACTTTAGCTTAGTTTGAATGCTTTGTTTATAGATCTTGTTATTTCTCTGAGGCACATCTTATTGGAATTCATAACATGGCTAAAAAAATTAGGGATTCATTTTCATAGTAGTATAGTTGCATAGCATGTAGTTTGCACTTGTGTTTGTTGTTTGAGGGAAAGCAATAGTTCAAGTTTGGGAGTATTTGATAAATAGGTTTTATACCTACTTATTGTCTACATACTTGCTAGAATTATGGGTTAATCTCAAGTATTTTAGTGTAATCTTATACTTTTTATCTTTGTTTTATAGGGTGCATTAAGGAAACTCAAATGGAAAGCAATGGCATGGACTTGGTAAGATGGTGAGCATGTGGTGAATTGAAGATGGAGCCTAACATGTGTGTATGGAAATGGCATATGAGTAGGGACAAGTGAAAGAAGAAAGAAGAAGATATCAACAACAAAGGGAAAACAATGCACTAAAGCAAAGAAAAGGCGTAAATACAAAGATAAATAGTGGCTAGTGCTAGCATGAAGAGTAAAAGTGGCGCGCCTGCGTGCGAGAGGAGGCCATCATCTGATTTGACTGCGGCCTTGGCGCCTCATATATAGCTTACAAGGTGGCACGACCGCGCCAGTCAAGATTCTACACAGATAGACTTTTCATTTAAAATTTGTTGTAGCGTATTTTCCTTAAAAAGGTGTATTTGCAAGTTACGAGACATTCATTAAGTCATTTTTAATTTCCATTTTAGGGTTTTGAAGAGCTAGAGAGAGTTCTTAGCTATAGTTCATTATTTTGGCTTCTCTCTTTGGTTCTTAGTAGAGTTTGATTATTAGAAGTTCTACTTGGTTTGATTATGGATTTGAACTGAGCTTGGAGGTTTAATTTGGACAGAGATATATCAGATTTGCAATTTCCTATTCTCTTAACTCTATTTGTTTTCATTGCATTATCTCAATGTTTGGATCAAACCCCATAATGGTTTTTGATTTAGGGATGAAGTAATCACCATTATGGGTTTCTAATGGAGCTTATTGCTTAATTCAGATCTATATGCCTCTTTTGTTATGCAATTGATTGATTATGTATGGATTGCCTAGCATAGTTGTGTTTATTGTTTAGATGCTTGATCACCATCTACCTTAATAATTTGTATGGAATTGAAAGAGGAAATATAAATTCAGATTTGGCCATGTTAGAATATGTTCATGAAATTTGCACGTGATAGATTTTGTGATTCGTAATCCGGATAGACATATATCGATTTACCATGTGTAGTTAATTGAGAGAGCTTGCACTTAAATTAATATTACTTATAAGTCACATAGAAATATAGTGAGTTAGGTAATATTGATGTTCATATGAATTCTATCTATTTTGTTGATTTTATGTGATATAGGCATGATATATCGAAAGATAGTCATGTTTTACCTTCGTGTCCTCGACTAACAATCCGAAGTAAATAATTAAGCTTAACAAGAGGTGTATAATCCAGATAATGCATTAAGTGACATTAGGATCCCATATATTTCCAATTTGTATCAATCGTGTGTTAATTAGTTTATTATTTGATAATTGTTATTTTTAGTTAAATCACATCTTATTCAATCGTTTAAGCAACCAGAAAAAGCTACAAAGTTGTTGCATGATAGATTAGAGATAATTGCTTTTCTCTGTGGGAACGATACTCCACGTACTCTATATTACTTGTTGACCTTGTATACTTGCACGTGTGTGTCTGTTTTGTTAACACCGAAATAAGCCAACAAGTTTTTGGCACCGTTATCGGGGACAAGTTGTTATTTTTTATTACTATCATCATCAATTTAAGTTAAATTTGTCTGACTTTAATAATTCACATCTTATCTCATTTCTATTTTACCTTTATTTGTGTATTAGGTACTTGTGGATAGTGTATGCACACTCGATCTACAAATTCTGTGTTGGTACCTAGGCAAGATAATATCAACAGAAAAGCTTGGAGAGCGAATACACGTACTTCTAATACACAAGAGGACACTGAAACATCGACACAAATGCTGGAAGAACACAGAGCATTGAGGCATTATTCTATACCGAACATCAATGAGCTACAGTCAAGCATAGTCAAACCAGCAATAGCCGTGAACACCTTTGAGATTAAACCGGGAACAATCCAGATGGTACAGAATACGGTTCAGTTTGGAGGTGCGGCTATTGATGATCCTAACGAGCATCTTCTGAGTTTTATTGAAATTTGTGACACATTCAAGTACAACGGTGTGTCAGATGATACAGTGCGGCTTAGACTGTTTCCTTTCACCTTGAGGGATAAGGCAAGGAGTTGGATTCACTCGTTACCATCAGGATCAGTGACTAAGTGGGAGGATTTAGCTCATAAATTTCTAGCCAAGTTCTTTCCTATGGCTAAACAGCGAAGATGAGGAATTCTATATCTTAGTTTGAGCAACAACAAGGAGAATCATTGTATGAGGCATGGAAACGCTATAAGGAGATGCTAAAGAAATGTCCTCACCACGGGATGCCAGATTAGATGGCGATCAATACATTCTATAATGGTTTGGGATGGCAATCTAGGCTAATCATTGATGTCGCCACAGAAGGAGCTTTATGGGCTAAGAGTTATGAGGAAGCCTATGAATTGATTGAGACCATGACGGTAAATGACTTCCAGAATCCGACAGCTAGAATGCCTCAACCAAGAGTTGTCGGGGTATTAGAAGTGGATGCCATCATAGCACTATCAGCTTAAATGGCGGCGATGACGAAGAAAATTTACTCTTTGGCTGAAAACAAGGTTAAGCAAGTTGCCTCTGTCTGTGAGTTATGTGCAGGATCACACCCGACAGGACAATGTTCTATCACTGCAGAGTCGGTTCAATTTGTAAGCAACTATTAAAAGCCACATAATCAATTTCAGAACTCCTACTGTGACGGCCCCAAAATAGGTATACACAACCCATCTTGGGTCGCCAGATACATGGTACATAATCTAAATACAAACTTAATTTATACAACTGTTAAGTGTCGTGCAAAATACGACGACACATATACTGTGAGTTTTAATACAAATATTGTCTCCTAGACAATATCCAAACTAAAAATAAATCCTCATTACAATTATTATCACACTATTCTTATAGAATAGTAAGGACTACTATAACAATCATCTTGGACCATCACTCTATTCCCTAACTAGTCCCAGCTATATTCTCATTTCCTAAGGAGAATAATGAAAGAAAAGGGCGAGCTCAACTAGCCCAGTAAAGAATATTATGACAAAGATAATGCAAAATAAATTATCGTTAGCCTTCAACAGTATAACAACTGATAGAATACAATAAACAACAAGTTTTAGATCAACAATTGCAGCAGAAATAACAATCCATTAGAAGAGTCAAGTAGAGCATAATATCTACTATCTTCTATGATTTAAAAGTACATCATCAATTTTATCGCTGAGACTCAGCTTAATAAATAATCTATATCATCAATTTTATCGCTGAGACTCAGCTTAATAAATAATCCACATCCACGAATCATCCATGAACTACGGGCCAAGGATATTCATTATTATCACCAATGGTCATGATCATGCCAAACAACAATTCATCTTTGCACCCATGGTTGAAGAGAACGCATGGTCATGATCATACCAACAACTGTCCATCAATGCACTACGTGCCAATGAGGACTTTTACCACATCATTTGTAACATTACAGGCCATGATTATACCGAATAATCCCTGGTCAAAATCATACCAATCAATAGTCCATCTATGCACTATGGGCCAAAGATAACTTTCATCACAATATAAACATGAGGATGATGACAATGATATAAGAATTCAATCAAACGAAGTCAATGATAAATAATAAAGATTTTTCATTTATCCATTGTTAAAAATGTCCAAATTGACAACATGATAACTGCGTTGTGGAGTAAAATTCAAGAATAATATCTATGTATCAAAAATAATTTGGACAGAAAAGAAATCAATTTTCTGGGTGAATAATACCTGGGTGAATAGTACCTCATGAATAGTAACCCGACATGAAAAGATCAAAATTTTAACAAGAATGTTTAGAAAAATATTCTTGTGAAACGATACTAGATGAAGCGCAAATTTCAAGGATATTCCACTAATTACAAGGAGTATAGAAATAATACTTAACAAAATGCGTGTAGAATTCAGAATCTAAAACGAAATAATATTACTCACATACTACAGAGTATGGAAGAAAATGTTATTTCTTACGAATACTGAAAAAAAAATAATCCCTTACGACTATTGAACGAAAATAATATTCCTTACGAATATTGAGCAAAGATAATATTCCTTACGAATATTGAACGAAATAAAATTTCTTACGAATACGAAAAATAATATTGTAAGCGAATATGAAATAAATAATACCCCTTACCTCAAAAAGAGAGCAATTCTGACTGGTATAGCGGATATATTCTTGAAGAAAACTTTCACTGTTTTCTACACTCAAAGCTTCCTTAAACTCTAAAGAAATATGCTCAATATTATAGAAGAAGAATTCTCTGATTCTGGTGTGATTTTCTTTTCTAAATTGAGCATCCTGATTATAGGAGAATGGAAGGATACAATTTGGATGCACAGTAAAGGAAAAATCACGGATTGCACAGTAGGAATCACGGGTTTTGGCTAAAATTTTCTGATTTTACTATGCAAACACTATGCATAATAAAATATAATATATTCTATTTTCATAAAAAATAAAACTTATTATATATATATATATATTACACCCCTCGCGAATCAAATTTTTCTCCCCCACTTTCATTATATATATATATATATGTATAGAGTCCGAATCTTAAGCTCACCCTTTATCCAACTCACCCGAGCTCACTCCCTTTTATGACGGACTGCGGATGACGGTTCGATAATACCGTAAATCTATACTTTTAGCGACGCTATATGTTATCCAAAAAAGTAAAAGTATAACGGTTGGTCAGATGACCAATCCACGTCCGTAAAATAAAAGGGGGTGAGTTTCGAGTGAGTTAATATAAAGGGTGAGCTTAAGATCCGGACCGTATATATATATATATATATATATATATATATATATATATATATATATAACAAAACTGAGATAACCCGACTATTTTGAAAAATGGATAAGTGGGGGGTCCATATAATAAGCAAAAGTTACAATAAATACTTCATAAAAATCACTTCTATTTATCTCAACTTACTTGGCTTCTCAAAACACATTTTTAATAACATTCATCATTAATATTATAGCTCACAATATTAACAACCAGATCATTCCCAGGAAAGAGCGGGCTTTTCGATAAGGACTTCTCCTTATTGGCGCGCAATTAGGTGACCAAATCTCTTTCCTCGACAGAACTTTCTAGACTTCGTCAATAATGCAAATAATAATATGAATAACTATCGTCTCAATTATTTATTTAATAATATAAAATATTGTGACAATAATTGAATCAATAACGTGAGATACTATGCAATAATTACTATGACAATAATTGAACAAAACTGAGTGACTTCTCACGTTAGCATCAACTGTACAATACCATGTGCTACTATGCAACCACGCGTATTACTGTACTTTTACCACCGAGTATTTCAATAGTTAACGGTAAAAATTTCACCATTATTTTTATAAAAAGCTGTTTCTATCATTTTCTAACTCCGACAATAATTTCGTTGTGGGTTCTACCAATGATTGTGCCATCGTACGAATATTTCCCTATAAAACGAATATTCCCCGACCAATCGAATATTTTATAACAACTTGCTTACTTTGAAAAATTAATAAATATTACCTACACTTATAACATTATATCAAATCCACACCTTAATATTAAAAAAAAATGTTTTGAGAAATTAAATCTTTATTCATAAAATTTGGGGTCTTACACCTACCATGCTAACAATAGAAATCATCCAAACTTCAGCTGGAGTAATAATCAAGGTGCTCAATAACACCAACCTCAACAACAACAATACCAACCACAACAATCATATCAACTAGTATGCCCCTAAACCGTTACATCCTCTCGGATTTCAACAACACCAACATTGTAAGACCCCAACATTTTATAAATAAAATTGAATTTTATCTAATTTTTATTTTGAATAATAAGGTGTTAATTTGATATAATGCTTTGGTTATGGGTGAAATGTGAAAATTTTGCAAAATAAGCAAGTGGTTATAAAATATTCATTGTCGGGGAATATTTGTTTGGTCGTGGAATAATCTTGCTGTCGGGGAATATCCGTACGATGGCGCAGCCATTTGTGGGCCCCATAACGGAAAACTTTCAGATGAAGAAAATGACAAGTATGCGTTTTTATAAATAACGGCGTAGTTGTTACCGTTAACACTGTTGGAATACCCGGTGGTTAAAATACAGTAGGACACGGTATTGCACAATATTTTTGAATTATTGATTCTTACGTAAGAACACACTACTCAATAACTATTTTAGTAATTACTGTTCAATATTTTATTTTATTGATTCAATAATTGCTACGTTGATATTGTATATTATTGTTGTCTCAGTAATTGTCACTACGCAATATTTCCCATTATCAAATCAATAATTCATATTATTTGAATAATATTATTAGATAGCATTATTGGTAATGTCTAAGGCAGTTCTGTCTAGGAAAGAGGTTTGGTCATCTAATTGCGCGCCAGTAAAAAGAAATTCTTATCGAAAAGCCTCCTCTTTCCTAGGAACGACCTGGTTGTCATTATTGTGATTCTGTAATATTATTTGTGAATAATTAATTATTAATTTATATGATAAGAAAATATTTATTTTAATGTGGATATAAATGAAGAAATTAATGTCGAGGTATTTTATCAGTATTTTGTCGGAATGGAGGTATTAAAAATCGCCCGTATGTGGATTTTCGGACATTTTCTGTTTGGAATTTGGAAAAACTTTCTTCTACAAAGTTGTAGAGAATTAAATTTCCTATGGAATGAATATAAAATTTGTATTTTTCTGATAAAAGGGCTATTTATTATGAATTATTGAAGTTGTTGATTATTGTTTAAATTTAAAACTTTTTGGAATTTTCTAGAATGGGTGGGCCCCACTTTTGGTTGTGAGAAATGTGCTGAATTTTTATTTCAAAAGTGGTGTGCGTGAATAGTAGCAGGTAAAGCCATCAGGTAGCAGGTTAGTCTGCTTTGGCGTTCTAAGCATTTTTCTATAAATAGGGTGCTAAGTTAGAATTGAAAATCATACTAGAATCATAAGCTTTCTCTCTCTATATATTATCGAGCGTATTTTTGTGAGTATTTAGATACTTTGAGAGTTTCTATCTAGTGCAAGTTTTCTTCAGCCTTATGCCTGATATTTCAGCTGGAAGTACTGTTCTTTTAAGGTAAGGGATATTATTTTCTTCGTAAATGATGTTTTTCTTTCAATATCATTATGCTGAAATATTGGTATGAATTTTATTGTAAAATTTCTACATTTTCCCGTCGAGGTTACTATTCACGTATATGACACTATTCACGAGTATTATTCATGAAGTATGATTTTTCTTGTGGAATTTCTACCTTTTGTGTCGGGGTTAGTATTCACGTATACGACACTATTCACAAAAAAATGAAATTTTCTCTTCTTTGTCCAAGATGTCTATTATGGTTACTATCTTTGATTGTATCCATGTTTTGATCTTCATTCTTAAATTTTACTCCACTATAGTTTATTATAGAGTATTTTTGAACTTAGATTATCTAAAGTACGAATCCCTAATTTTTGTCCTTTTATCTCACTGGATTCATTTCTTTAAAATATTTTTCATCATCCTCAATCCTAAATGATGATATAACTGAATATCTTTGGCCTGTAGTGCAAAGATGAATGATTACCTGATGAATATCTTTGGCCCGTAGTGCAAAGATGGACATGTGTTGAGATGAACATGACTAACTGGTGATACAAATGAATATCTTTGGCCCGTAGTGCAAAGATGAATATTTGATTCCAGATGTATATTGATTGATGTTACAAGGATAAAATATTGATGATGGACTTTTAAATTCATAGATTATAGTAAATTTCATTCTCTACTTAACTCTTCTAATGAATTGTTATTTCCGCTGCGAATATTGATCTAAAATTGGTTGTCCATTATATTTTATCTGATTTATTGAAGGCTAACGATAATTTGTTCTACATTATCTTAGTCATAATATTCTTTACTGGGCTTGTTGAGCTCAATCTTTTCCTTTTTGTTCCATTTTTCTTCTCAGGAGGCGAGAATATAACGGTAACTAGTCGGGGTGTAGAGTGATGGGTCCAGACAATTGTTTTAGCAGTCCTCACTATTTTTGTAAAATAGTGTATCAATAATTTTAATGAAGACTTATTTGAGTTTGAATACTGTCTAGAAGATAATATTTGTATTTAAACTCACAACATATGTGTTGTCGTATTTTGCACGACAATTGTAATAATGAAGTTGTAGTTGTTTTCTGTACCATGTATTTGGCGACTCAGAATGGGTGATGTATACCTATTTTGGGGGCGTCACAGTTGGTATCAGAGCTTAGGGATATGGTCTATGGCAAAGATCAGGGAATAGAACTAGGAGGGGAGAGACGAGTAAATCATTCGCTAGTGTGTCATACCTAAGCTTATTTGTTGGTCGGTCAGAATATAGGGGTATTATGTGGTATGTCAATTTCTTTAATTAACCCTTGTTTTACGGAAGTATTTGAGAATGGCAGCTAAAAATGTTAACAATGGAGTGAATGAGACCGTTGAGACACCTCTAATCACCAACCACGATAATGTGATGTCAGGCAAAGAAGAAATTAGAGATATACATGTGGTGAGTGAAGAATTAATAGTTGCACCCGAGTTAGTCGCAGAGGTAGCAGCTGAGAGTGAGGAAGAAGAGGAATCTGAGGAGGTTTTATTAGGAGAACTTTATGATCGAAATGTAGAATTGTAAAATCGTATTCATGAGTTAGAAGAGCAGGCTGAAGAACGGCAGGCGATCGTGGAGCAAAAGGATGCAATAATTCAAGCTTGTGTTACCCTATATGTGATGCTTGAACAGAAGCACTCTTTGGCAGAGTATAAGATGATAAAGCTGAAATTTGAGAATTCAAATGTCAGGGATGATCAGCTGCAAGAAGAAACAAATGAACGAGTGAGAATGAAGGATGCATGGGTAAAAGTCGCACGACGCGTTGATATTGTGGAAAGATAAGTCTAATCCAAAAAGGCTAAAATAGATGATATGTATTTCTCTTTTTTGACAGTAATTGGGAGAACCCAACATCTAGTATTGAATTACCCTGTACATTGCGGTCAACCCCAATTCGATAAGGATTGAAGATTAATAATTCAGATCATGAAACAAGAGTACAATGAAGCAGTTGAGGGTGGAATATGCCCTATAGCGAAAGTCAATTCTAGCGGTAATGATGACACCAAAGGCTGTCCCAAACTAGTCAAAATCAGCGATTCAAGTGAGAGCACTTTTCGTAACTTCCCAAAAAGCGAGGAACCGAACGAGGTGATCACGGGTAAGCTAATCATAAACTCTTGAAAAGTTTATACCTTATTAGATATTGGTTCTACCCATTCTTTTATCTCTCTTATTTGTGCTCAACGTTTGAACTTGACTCCGGAGAAATTAGACTTTGACTTATCTGTTGAGGCTCCGTTAGGAGAAACTTTCATTACATCCACTGTTTATAAATCTTGCTTGATCCAAGTTGGTACCATCACATTACCTATCGATCTTTTTTCTTTGAAAATAGTTTCATTTGATGTGATTTTAGGAATTGATTGGTTAACCACTCATCATGCTAAAATTGATTATTTTCGTAAGGTTATTAGTTTTCATATTCCTAACCAACCTGTTATACGAACTCAAACAACCAAACCACTAAAGTCGATCACTGTCATATCAAGCCATAAAGCCATTCGTTTATTCAAAAATGGATGTCAAGCTTTCTTAGCCCATGTCATGGACTTGAACAAAAATACGTAAGATTTGATTAATATTTCTATTGTTAGTGAATTTCCTGACATATTTCCTGAAGAACTTCCCGGTCTACCCCCAAAATGTGAAGTTGAATTCATTATTGACCTTGAACTCGGTACAAAACCCATTTCTAAAACCCCATATCGAATGGCTGCTATTGAACTTCAGGAGTTAATGGTCCAACTACAAGAGTTGTTAGACATAGGTTTCATTCGTCCTAGTACATCTCCTTGGAGTGCTCCTATTTTATTCGTAAAGAAGAAAGACGGGAGTATGCGACTTTGTATTGACTACCGGGAATTGAACCATGTCACCATCAAGAATAGGTATCTGCTACCTCACATTGATGACCTGTTCGACCAGTTGCAAGGAGGACAATTGTTTTCAAAGATCGATCTTCATTCTGGATATCATCAGCTGAAGATTAAAACTGAGGATATTCCGAAGACTACCTTGAGAATTCGGTACGGGCATTATGAATTTTTAATCATGTCTTTTGGATTGACTAATGCTCCTGCTGCTTTCATGGAAATGATGAACCATGTGTTCAAAGAATATTTGGATCAGTTCGTTGTCGTCTTTATTGATTCCAAAAGTTGTGAAGGTCATGAGCGCCATTTGAAGCTGGTACTTCAAAGGCTTCGTGAAAAATAACTATATGCTAAGCTGAAGAATTGTGAGTTCTGGCTTGAGGAAGTAGCATTCCTTGGGCACGTAGTGTCAAAACATGGAGAATCTGTTGACCCGGCGACGAATGAAGAAATATAAAGTTGGGAGCAACTGAAGTCGGTGACCGAAGTACATAGATTTCTGGGCTTAGCTGGTTATTATCGGAGATTCATGGAAGGGTTTTCTCGAATCGCTACTCCATTAACTCAGATGACTCAGAAAGATATAAAATTTGTATGGAGCATGGAATACGAGAAGAGTTTCCAAGAGCTCAAGAGGAGACTCATTTCGGCACCTGTTCTGACAATACCATCTGGTTCAGATGGATTTGTTATCTACAGCGATGCTTCAATCAAAGGATTAGGGTGTGTTCTCATACAACATGGGAAAGTCATAGCTTATGCCTCGTGACAACTCAAAGAATATGAGAGGAATTATCCTACACATGATCTGGAGTTGGTAGCAGTCGTTTTCGCATTAAAGATTTGGAGACACTACATGTATGGGGAGAAAGTGGAGATCTATACAGATCATAAAAGGCTTAAATATTTCTTCACCCAAAAGGAACTCAACATGCGGCAATGACGTTGGCTCGAGCTATTAAAAGATTATGAGCATACCATCCAATACCATCATGGAAAAGCAAACGTGGTAGCTGACGCATTGAGTAGAAGATCATATGCGGGTACGAGTGCGATATTGTTAATGCAAAGACCCATTTGGTATGAGTTGTAAAGGATGGAGATAGAGTTAAAGACTCTAGGGACCCACGTGATGATGTCAAATATACGAGTAGAACCGACTTTAATCGATAAAGTTAAAGTTGTTCAAGCTACGAACCTGGAGCTGATGCGTATGAAGAAAAAAGTGCAAGAAGGTGTTATCCCAGAAGCAAGAATCGATGAAGAAGGAATACTTCGAGTCAACTCCAGACTTTGTGTTCCTAACTATTCTGTCTTGAAGCATAGAATCATGATGTAGGCACATAACACACCATTTTCAATCCATCTTGGGAGTACCAAAATATATCACGATCTTCGATATACATTTTGGTGGATCAATATGAATAGAGATATTGCAGAGTTTATCTCGAGGTGTTTAACTTGTCAACGTGTAAAGGCGGAGCATCAAGTACCAAAGGGTCCATTGCAATCACTTGAGATTCCGAAATGGAAGTGGGAACACATTACCATGGATTTCGTTACAGGTCTTCCCAAGGTATCTCAAGGCATAGATGTGATTTTGGTTATTGTTGATAGATTAACCAAGTCTGCTCATTTCTTGCCGATATAGGAGACTTATTCCCTTGAACGTCTTGCTCGTATGTACGTGAATGAGATTATGAGATTGCATAGCATGCTAGTATCAATAGTTTCGGATCGTGACCCAAGATTCACTTCACAATTTTGGGTTATCTTGCAGAAAGCTATGGGAACGGATTTACAATTCAGTTCGGCATACCATCCTCAAAGATACGGGCAATCAGAAAGGACTATTCAAACTCTTAAAGATCTATTAAGACTCTATGTCCTAGATTTCAAAGGGAGTTGGGATAAGTACCTACCATTTGTGGAATTCTTCTATGACAACAGTTATTAGGTAAGTATAGGTGTGGCTCCATTTGAAGCATTGTATGGATGAAAGTGTCGCTCTCCAGTATGTTAGGATGTGGTGGGAGAAGCAACGTTGTTGGGACCAAAGTTGGTACGTATGACTACAGAGAAGATCGATATGATCCGATAATGTATACAAACGACACAAGATCGACAAAAAGTTATGCGGATCTTCATCGAAAAGACGTGGATTTTAATATTGGGGATCATGTGTTATTACGTGTTTCTCCATGGAAGGGGGTTATAAGATTCGGGAAGAGAGGAAAGCTCAATCCACGATTTATTGGTCCATTTAAAATTCTTGATCGAGTAGGAATTAACCATGTCACCATCAAGAATAGGTATCCGCTACCACACATTGATGACCTATTCGACCAGTTGCAAGGAGCACAATTCTTTTCAAAGATCGATCTTCATTCTGGATATCATCAGCTGAAGATTAAAACTGAGGATATTCCGAAGACTACCTTGAGAATTCGGTATGGGCATTATGAATTTTTAATCATGTCTTTTGGATTGACTAATGCTCCTGCTGCTTTCATGGAAATGATGAACCATGTGTTCAAAGAATATTTGGATCAGTTCATTGTCGTCTTTATTGATTCCAAAAGTTGTGAAGATCATGAGCGCCATTTGAAGCTGGTACTTCAAAGGCTTCGTGAAAACAAGTTATATGCCAAGCTGAAGAAATGCGAGTTTTGGCTCGAGGAAGTAGCATTCCTTGGGCACGTAGTGACAAAACATGGAGTATCTGTTGACCTGGCGAAAATTAAAAATAACATTCCTTACCTCAAAAGCACAGTACTTCAGGCTGAAATATCAGGTATAAGGCTGAAGGAAACTTGTACTGAATAACAACTCTCAAAGTATCTAAATACTCACAAAATATGCTCGATAATATAGAGAGAGAAAGCTTATGATTCTGGTGTGATTTTCAATTCTAACTAAGCACCCTATTTATAGAAAAATGTTTAGAACGCCAAAGCAGACTAATCTGCTACCTGATGGCTTTACCTGCTACTATTCACGCTCATCACTTTTGAAATAAAAATTTAGCACATTTCTCACCAACCAAAAGTGGGGCCCACCCATGTTTTTAATAAAAAATATTTATTTCTGAAATTTCAATAATTTATAATAAATAGCCTTTTTTATCAGACAAATACGAATTTTATGTACATTCCATAGGAAATTAAATTCTCTATAGCTTTGTAGAAGAAAGTTTTTCCAAAACCAAACAAAAAATGTCTGAAATCCATATACGGATGATTTTTAATACCTACATTCTAACAAAATACTGATAAAACACCTCATCATTAATTCCTTCATTTATATCCACACAAAATAAATATTTCCCTATCCATCCACATAAAATAAATATTTTCTTATCATATAAATCAATAATTAATTATTCACAAATAATATTACAGAATCACAATTATGACAACCAGGTCGTTCCCAGGAAAGAGGGGGCTTTCCGAAAAGGATTTCTCCTTATTGACGCGCAATTAGGTGACCAAACCCCTTTCCTAGACAGAACTTCCTTAGGCATTGCCAATAATGCTATCTAACAATATTATTCAAATAATATGAATTAATTATCTGATAATGGAGATACTGTGCAGTGACAATTATTGAAATAACAATAATATAAAATATCAACGTAGCAATTATTGAATCAATAAAATAAAATATTGAATATTAATTACTGTAACAATTATTGAGTAGTGTCTTCTTACGTAAGAATCAATAATTCAAAAATACTCAGCAATACCGGTGCCATCGGCAACCACGCCAGACATCGTATTTTAACCACCGGGTATTTCAACAGTGTTAATGGTAACAACTATGTTGTTATTTGTAAAAACTCAAACTTGTCGTTTTCTTCATCCGACTATTTTTTGTTATGGGGCCCACAAATGGTTGCGCCGTCATACAAATATTCCCCGACATCAAGAATATTCCACGTCCAAACGAATATTCCCCGACAACAATGAATATTTTTTAACCACTTGTTTAATTTTGCAAAATTTTCATATTTCCCGCATAACCAAAGCATTATATCAAATTAACACCTTATTATTCAAAACAATAATTAGAGAAAATTTGATTTTATTTATAAAAAGTTAGGGTCTTACAACCTCCTCTCTTTATGAAATTTCGTTCTCGAAATTGACGTACATACCTACGTTTTCGAAAAGGTGAGGATACCTCGTTTTCATTTTCGATTCTAACTCCTAGGTCATTTCCTCAATAACATGGTTCCTCCATAAAACTTTAACTTGTGGTATAATCTTTGTGCGTAGGACATGCTCTTTCCTATCCAAGATCCTGACAGGTACCTCCTCGTACGTTAAATCTTCGGTTATCTCGTCTGGTTCTAACTCAATAATGTGATTTGGGTCTTTCACATATTTACGAAGCACAAATATGTGAAAAACATTATGAACAGGAGACATGCTTCACTACTAGAAAATTAGCCTATAGCGACGATCGTAAATCGTCGCTATAAACAAATGACCGTCGCTAAAGGTTTTAGCGACGTCGATAAACGCATCGTCGCCATAGAACCCGCTGGTAAAGCCTATATGACGGTCTTTTTTGACCTATAGCGGTCGCCACCACCCTAGCTATAGGTCATGGCAAAATCGTGTATAGATGTTCATAAGCGACGCCTTTCGTGCCATCGCTATAGGCTCAGATTTATAGAACACTATAGCTACGGTCGATGACCGTCGCTATAGCCTTTTTATATTTAAAAAAAAATTAATTAATAATGCAAATTTATTCAACAAACACAAATAAAATATAAAATAAAATATAAAAAATATTATATACATCATTTAAAATTCAGTATTTATTATAAGCATTATTATATACATCATTTAAAATTAGTATGCATTAGGCATCTAAAACATTTGTATCTCCTAAATTTAAACAACATAAGAATGTAAAGTATAAATTAGACAAATGTTTACTACAGTACAGAACTATGTGCCTTCAAATTCTCAATTTTCAATTTGAATTCAGCCTGACACGGGCCAACTAAATAACTGTGTATCAGCACAAGCTTTCATTGCCAAGGAATTGATACATCTGGAGACTATGTGGAGCTCCTTGCCATATGGAAGAACTTCTTCGCAGGTTTCAAGAGCCTTTAATGTGTACATCCAATTCCCAAAAACTTCATTCAGGAAGACCTCGATCGTGAAATAAGATTTCCCTCTCCAAAATCTTCATTCATTTGGAGGTATTCTCACGCACACCTAACACCAACTACATTTGTAGCATTGAGCTCCATTTTGACCCCATAGCAAAACTTGGCTATAAGCTCAAATGCTTTAGCTCCACCGTGTAAATCGAAAGTTGCAAAACACGTCTTGATCCATCATCACCTTTGGATAGTTCTCCAAATTGTTTTTCCAATAGCCCACTTCGACAAACAAAAGGAAGGCCGCGGTATATGTCAAAAGAGGTCGGATTATGCAACTAGCTTAATTGAGGATGCAAAGCAGAATAACTTAAGCCTCACAAACAGAAGAAAGCATACATGAGAATAACTTGAAAATAACCAAGCAGAATAATTATATATTCCAAATTTAATTAATTGAACAAACCTTGTGGAGATGGAAGGAAATTTCTCCAATCTCAATTGCGACATCACTTGGAAGCCCAATGCAGTACCTTTCTTTTGAATATATTAGGAAAAATCACATCGCAACAAAGATAACATTGCTCTCAATCCGCAAAACTCATCTTATCGAGAACAAATTATATAATAGCCCACATAGATTAAATTAATGAATGCCCAAAGTCATATTCGAGACAAACAGTATCTAAATCACGGTATTAAGTTATTAGTAACTATCGTACATTGTTCAAAAATACTTCCAAATTAATGCGTGCTACTAAATTATATCGGATAACCGACACGGAATGGAAATTGTTGCCTCTGAAAGCCAGGTGCGGGGATATGTTATTAGAGATCAATGAATGGATTGAGCTTGGAAAACAGATGAAAATATCATGAATGAAACGAATGATCTTTTAATATCATTAAATAGGAAACATCATGAGTATACCCTGTCATCATCAAATTGAGCCCGATAAACGCATCCAATGGATCCCTCACCAATAAGGTCCTCAACACTAAAGCTATTTGTAGCCAATTGCAAGTCTGCTATTTGTAGCCAATTGCAAGTCTGCTTGTTGTGAAGGAAGTTTGAGTAGACTTCATTTCTGCAGAAACAATGCCATATATAATAACATAGAGACCATGAAAATTATCAAAACATTATTTCATGATAAAAATGAATTGACATTATAGAGAATCAAAATTCATATCTCAATAACAAAATTCATATCTTCTTGCTGTATGAAATTATAGTCTGCAGAACCAAAAAGTAAAAATCAATCAATACATAAAATGGGAACAAAGAAATGAACATGCCAATAAGAACTTACTGAGTTTACCTCCCTGTCCATCAATAACTATGCTTTTGAATTAAAGTTACATTAATAATTCTTCCACACTGTGTCAATGAGGACCAAAATCAATTGATCTCACTCCAGATATAAGATCAGTAAGCCTAGAAAATTAGAGGGAAAAACCCACGAATTAATTAAGAGATTTTAACCACAAACGAATTAATAAAGATAGATATTGACTCTATAAACCAAATACATTGATTCAGCTGATAAAGCTAACTGAGATACAAAAATAAAATGGTGAAAACTTAAAACAGAGAATTATTAGAGAAACTTGACTGGATTATATTCAAGGGCTCTATGTGCTTCTCAATTATCTAACAATTCAAATAGAAAAGAGAGGGAGAAAATTACTACAAAATCCAAAGGGGAAGCAGATTGATTAACTAGGTTGTTCCAAGATTTTAAGTAGATTGATTAACTATGCTAAATCTTTGCTCGATTTACGCATTCTCTGTCTCAAGTCGCCTCAAAGTCGTGCATTTTACACGGTCCACTTGGCCACTTGCTCTTCTGTACAGTATCCCCAACCATTATCGAGGCCTTCGATTGGTACGAATGTGTTTTTCTCTCACAGTGCAACCCATTGAAGTTATAGACGATGTGAAGAACCCTAGAAATGTAAGTGAAATTTAATTAATATAAAACACATAAACATATATATGTGTGTGTGATATATAGATATTATAGAGAATTAGAGATAGAAACTTACAGATTCGATGAAGAATCGCACTTGATAAGTGAAAAAATGAAGTTGGAGACGGATGAAAGTGTTAGAAATGAGGGAGATGACTTGAGAGAACGAAGATAATTTGGGGGAAAAATGGGAGTGAAATACTGAAATGATACCGGGGAAAATGAGAGGGTTTTTTTCTAAAAAAAAACTATATACCGATGGTCAGCCGACGACCGTCGCTATAGATACCCTATAGCGAGGGTTCCATGCCGACCGTCGCTATAGATACCCTATAGCGACGGTTCCGTGCCGACCGTCGCTATTGCTCGTCGCTATATATCGAATTTCTAGTAGTGCTTGGAGGTAATGCGAGTCTATAGGCCACATTTCCTATTCGGTCAAGAATTTCAAATGGACCAACAAATCGTGGATTGAGCTTTCTTCTCTTCCCAAATCTTGTAACTCCCTTCCATGGAGTAACACATAACAATACATAATCCCCAATATTAAATTCCACGTCCTTTCGATGAAGATTCGCATAACTCTTTAGTCGATCTTGTGCCATTTGCATACGTTGTCGGATCATTTGGATTTTCTCTGTAGTCATTCGTATCAACTTTGGTCCCAACAATGTTGCTTCTGGAGAGCGACACTTTCGTCCATACAATGCTTCAAATGGAGCCACACCTATACTTGCTTGATAACTGTTGTTGTAGAAGAATTCCACCAATGGTAGGTACTTATCCCAAATCCCTTTGAAATCTAGGACACATAGTCTTAATAGATCTTCAAGAGTTTGAATAGTCCTTTCTGATTGCCCGTTCGTTTGAGGATGATATGCCAAACTGAATCGTAAATCCATGCCCATAGCTTTCTGCAAACTAACCCAAAATCGTGAAGTGAATCTTGGGTCACGATCCAAAACTATGGATACTGGCATGCCATGCAATCTCACAATCTCATTTACGTACATACGAGCAAGACGTTCAAGGGAATAAGTCTCCCGAATCGGCAAGAAATGAGCAGACTTGGTTAATCTATCAACAATAACCCAAATCACATCTATGCCTTGAGAAACCTTAGGAAGACCCGTAACGAAATCCATGGTAATGTGTTCCCACTTCCATTTCAGAATCTCAAGTGGTTGCAATGAACCCTTTGGTATTTGATGCTCCGCCTTTACACGTTGACAAGTTAAACATCTCAAGATAAACTCCGCAATCTCTCTCTTCATATTGCTCCACCAAAATGTATGTTGAAGATCGTGATACATTTTGGTACTCCCAGGATGGATTGCAAACTGTGTGTTGTGTGCCTCCATCTTGATTCTATGCGTTGACTCGAAGTATTCCTTCTTCATCGATTCTTCCTTTTGGAATAACACCTTCTTGCACTTTCTTCTTCATACGCATCAGTTCCAAGTCCGTAGCTTGAACAACTTTAACTTTATCAATTAAAGTCGGTTATACTCGTATATTTGATATCACCACGTGGGTACTTGGAGCCTTTAACTCTATCTCCATCCTTTGTAAGTCATACAAAATGGGCCTTTGTGTTGGCAATATCGCACTCGTACCCGCATATGATCTTCTCTTAATGCGTCAGCTACTACGTTCGCTTTTCCAGGATGGTATTGGATAGTATGATCGTAATCTTTCAACAGCTTGAGCCAACGTTGTTGCCGCATGTTGAGTTCCTTTTGGGTGAAGAAATATTTGAGGCTTTTATGATTTGTATAGATCTCCACTTTCTCCCCATACATGTAGTGTCTCCAAATCTTTAATGCGAAAACGACTGCTACCAACTCCAGATCATGCGTAGGATAATTCCTCTCATATTTTTTGAGTTGTCGCGAGGCATAAGCTATGACTTTCATGTTGCATGAGAACACACCCTAATCCTTTACCTGAAGCATCACTGTAGATAAAAAATCCATCTGAACTAGATGGTATTGTCAGAACAGGTGCCGAAATGAGTCTCCTCTTGAGCTCTTGGAAACTCTTCTCGCATTCCATGCTTCATCCAAATTTTGTATCTTTCCGAGTCAGCTGAGTTAACGGAGTAGCAATTCGAGAAAACCCTTCCACGAATATCCGATAGTAACCAGTTAAGCCCAGAAAACTACGTACTTCAGTCACCGACTTCAGTTGCTCCCAACTTTGTACTACTTCAATCTTCGCCGGGTCAACAAATACTCCATGTTTTGACACCACGTGCCCAAGGAATGCTACTCCCTCAAGATAGAACTCGCATTTCTTCAGCTTGGCATATAGCTTGTTATCACGAAGCCTTTGAAGTACCAGCTTCAAATGACGCTCATGATCTTCACGGCTTTTGGAATAGATGAGGATGTCATCAATAAAGACAACAACGAACTGATCCAAATATTCCTTGAACATACGGTTCATCATATCCATGAAAGCAGTAGGAGCATTAGTCAATCCAAAAGACATGACTAAAAATTCATAATGCCCGTACCGATTTCTGAGGGCAGTCTTCAGAATATCCTCAGTTTTAATCTTCAGCTGATGATATCCAGAACGAAGATCGATCTTTGAAAAGAATTATGCTCCTTGCAACTGGTCGATGTGATAACCCGAGAATTTATACAATTAATAAAATCTTAATTGATTAAATAAAGGTTGAATAATAAGACTTAGACTGGAAATAAGGTATGGATTTAAAAATTTTTGTGTGAAAGGCTTATATGGTCTTGTGTATTGTTATATGTGGGTAAATGCATATGAATAATATGTGTTTTTTTTATTTGTTTATTATAAACAAATAAGAGAAGCTAAGGTAACCTAATTATAACTTATGAATGAAAAATTGAATAATTTAAGGGTTATTGTGAGATCCCGAAATTTATGAAATGAAAGTATTTAATTTTCTTATAATTATTATTTTATTTAGTAAATGGTTAAATTGATAAAAGGTTAAAGTTAAGGGTGATATGTGAAAATTTTTCAAAGTAAACAAGTTGTCATAAATCGGTTATAAAAGTATAGTAATACACGTGGTTGCATAGTAGCACACGGTATTGATTATTGATGCTTACGTGAGAAGTCACTCAGTTATACTCAATTATTGCTACAGTAATTGCTGCATCATATTTCTTATATTATTGATTCAATTATTGTCACAGTATCATCTGCATAATATTTTATATTATTAAATCAATAATTGAGACGACAAAGTTATTAATATTATTATTTGCAATATTGACGATGTTCAGAAGTTACTGTCCAAGGAGAGGTTTGGTCACCTAATTGCGCCAATAAGGAGAAATCCTTATTGGAAAGCCCCTCTCTCCAGGAACGACACGGTTGTTAAATATTGTGAATTATAATAATGATGATAAATGTTGTTAAAAATATTGAGGAGATTTTATGAAGTATTTGTTGTATTTATGGACCCCCCATTTATCCATTTTTCAAAATAATCGGTAGAAAGTTATTTCGTATTTTTTATATTATAAAGGTGGGCCCACATATGGGGACCACATGTGGGGCCCACATGTGAATTATATTGAATTGTTATAAAGGGGGAGGGAGTACATTACGTAGAAAGGAGGGAGTTACTTTATAATTTTTTTTATATATATTATATATATATATATATTATAATAAGTTTTATTTTTTATGAAAAAATAGAATATATTATATTTTAATTGCATAGTATTTTACTATGCAGTGCACAATAAATCTTGTGAATCAGAAAGTTGCGCCCGTGAATTCGTTTAATTTCAAAACACTGTGCGTCCGTGATTATTTCCAAATAGTATCCTTTTCATTCTCCTATAAATAGGATGCTTATTAGAATTAAAAAACACACCATAAACATAAGTTTTCCCTCTCTATATTATCGAGCGTATTCTTGTGAGTATTTAGATACTTTGAGAGTTGCTATTCAGTGCAAGTTTCCTTCAGCATTACATCCGATATTCTAGTCAGAAGTACTGTTCTTTTGAGGTAAAGTATGCTATTTTTGTGACCCCCCCAAAATAGGTATACATCACCCATCGTGAGTCGCCAAATATATGGTACAAAATTTAAATACTACTTAATTATACAACAGTCGTGTAAAATATGACAAAACATAATCTAAGAGTTTTAATAAGAATATTGTCATCTATACAATATCCACACTCAATGGAGTCCTCATTACATTTATTGTCACACTATTTTATTGAATAGTGAGGACTACTAAAAGAACCATCTGGACCGTCAATCCGTTCCCCGACTCGTCCCAGCTATATTCTCATTTCCTGAAGAGAACAGTGAAAGAAAGGGTGAGCTCAACTAGCCCAGTAAGAAATATTATGACTAAGATAATGCAGAATAATTTATCGTTAGCCTTGATAGTGTTAAGCGATAAAATTTAACAAACATCAAGTTCGAATCGGCAATGAACAAGCAATCCATTAGAAGAGTCAAGTAGAGAATAAAATCTACTATCTTCTATGATTTAAAAGGTTTTTCATCACTTTTATCGCTGAGACTCAGCTTAATAAATAAACCACATCATCACTGCACTACGGCCAATGATATTCATTAGTATCTCGACCACAAATTATAAAAATATTCAATTTTCTTATAATTATTCTATTTAGTAAATGGTTAAATTGATAAAAGGTTAAAGTTAAGAGTGATATTTGAAAATTTTCAAAATAAGTAAGTTGTCATAAAATAATCGGTGGTAAAAGTTGAAACAACCCGGGTCAAATCCCGAGTCCGGAAGAAATCTCTGGTCAAATCCCAAATCTGAATCGAATCAAATCCATCAAAATAAGGCCTCAAACTACTGGCCCAATTGTGACGCCCCCAAAATAAGTATACATCACCTATTCTAAGTCGCCAAATACATGGTACAGAATACAAATATAATCTTTAATAAACAACAAGAGAGCTGTGAGTTTCACTACAAATACTGTCTTCTAGACAATATCCACTCTCAGAATAAGTCCTCATTACATTTATTATCACACTATTTAACAAAATAGTGAGGACTACTAATACTATCATCTGATCCATCACTCCGTTCCCCGACTCGTCCTAGCTATATTCTCATTTCCTGAAGAGAACAGTGAAAGAAAGGGTGAGCTCAACTAGCCCAGTAAGAAATATTATGACTAAGATAATGCAGAATAAATTATCATTAGTCTTCAACAATGTTAAATTAATAAAATACAATAGACATCAAGTTTAACTGCAGCGGATCAAGCAATCCATTAAAAGAGTCAAGTAGAGAATAAAATCTACTATCTTTTATGATTTAAAAGGTTTTTCATCACTTTTATCGCTGAGACTCGGCTTAATAATAATCCACATCATTGAATCACCCCTGCACTACAGCCAAAGATATTCTTTAGTATCACGACCACAAATTATCCATGCACTACGACCACGGATATTCGTGTATTCATCAATGGTCATGATCATGCCAATAACTATCCATCAATGCACTACGGGCCAATGAAGTCTTTTACCACATCATTTGTAACATTACGGTCATGATTATACCGAATAATCCCTGATCATAAGCATACCAAGTTCATCTATGCACTATAGGCCACAGATGACTTTCAACAAAATATAAACATGAGGATGATGACAATGATATAAGAATTCAATAAAGCAAGTTTAAGAATTAATTTATCCAGGAACCAATAACGTCCAAATTGTCAACATGATACTGCTTTGTAGAGTAAAATTCAAGAATGCTCACAAGAATATTTCCATGAAAAGATACTGGATGAAGCGCAAATATCAAGGATATTCCACTAATTTCATGGAGTATAGAAGTCAAAACTTTAACCAACTGAGTATAATAAGAAATGGAATAACAAAAGAAATCACCGTGCATGCGATAGGCCGCATATGCAAAGTTATTCTAATGAGAATAATAATTAATCGAAACGGTCCCACAGAAAGCGCATGCATGAGGATATTCCAACGAGAATAATAAAGGCGGAATCAGTCCCACAGAAAACGCATGCATGAGTTATTCCAATGAATAATAACGAATGGAATAACATAAGAATTTCACCAAGTATAGGGTAGTCCGCGTATACAGGTTATTCCAACCGAATAATAAATAATGGAATAACAGAAGTTCTCTTCATGAATACAAAAGAAATAATACCCCTTACCATAAAAGAAACTGGATATAAGAGTAGGGAAGTAGCATAATACTTTTCTATAGTTTCTCTATAATTTCTCTATCTAGAGTTTCAGTGAATTCGTAAGAAATAATGAAGGAATCAGCTTCTATTTATAGGAGAATTGAAGGGCACTGTGTAAGAAAATCACGGATGCAATAATTCCTTCATTCATGGATGCTTGACTGATGCATTATTTCATTCACGGAAGCTAACCAACTTGCAGGAAATTGAAATCAACCAATTTCAAATAACAACAAATAAAAAACAAAAAAAATAATATATATATATATATATATAACATATGTTATAACATATATATATAAATATAATACTAATTACCTTTTTATAAAGTAAACTCCTCCTCCGCCCCCATTTCCACCCGAGAACAAATAAATTCACCCCCCCAAAAGTCATTATTCTTCCAACATGTGGGCCCCCACCATTATAAAATAATTTTTCCAAATAATAAGCAAAATTTATAACAATTACTATAGCAATAATTGAACTAAACTGAGTGACTTCTCACGTAAGCATCGAAGAATCAATATTTGTGTGCTACTATGCAAACACGCGTAGACATCGTAATTTTAACATCGGGTGTTTCAACAGATTAATCGGTAAAACTTCCGCCGTTATTTTCATAATGTATTTTTGTCGTTTTCTCAATCAAACAATAATTAATTCCGTCAGGGTCCACCAATGATTGTGTCGTTGTATTTAATATTCCTGTTAAAACGAATATTCCCGACCAATCGAATATTATATAACAACAACTGCATACTTTGCAAAATTTATAAATATTACCCACAACTATAACATTATATCAAATTTACTCCATAATATTCAAAAAATGATATTTATAGAAAATTCATCTTTATTTATAAAAGTTGGTGTCTTAAACCAATAGTATTTTCTTTGGTCATCTTAGCCCACCATAGGCTCCCAAAAGGTCGTGACTTGAAGGTACTATTGGTAGTAACTTATTTCCTTATATGTAAACAAATTTTTCTCCTATCTTTCGATGTGGGATTGGGGTGTTACAAACTCCCCCACTTAAATTTCTAATGTTCCCGTCAGAACCGATCACACACACGGCCCAAAGATCTTTGCCTCTCTAGCCTTTGTGGGATAATACCGGCTGACTTCGTGTCCCCACCTTTGGACCTCTATCTCTCCATTGTGGGATAATACCACCAGCCTTCGTGTTCCCACCTCCGATAACCCGATCGGATGACCCAACCCGAACTTTCGAGAGTCGGCTTTGATACCATATGAAACAACCCGGGTCAAATCCCGAGTCCGGAACAAATCTCGGGTCAAATCCCAAGTCCAAAACGAATCAAATCCATCAAAATAAGGCCTCAAACTACTACCCCAATAATATCTTCTTGGGATTTAAAATTAGACAAATATAATTTAGACTCAATTAATTAAAAGACCCAATTAATACAATCCTTTACTTATTATGGTCCACATTAATTATAGAATATGACCCAAACATAAGGAAAGCCCAATTAAATATTTTAAAGCTTACTTAAATATTTTATTATTATTATTTTTCGGGTATTACACTCTGTAACACCCCCTTTCCCAAAAAGGAAAAGGAATGTCACGCACAAGCATAATAAATACAAACCTCGAATAAATCTCAAAACATCTCCAATTAAATTGAACACCAAATTGCCACATACTCCAATTTAACTGGAAGGAGCTCCACATTTACATAATCTCTACTTATAATAAATAAATGCCAAAATGGCCCAAACATCCATCTACAAAATATTAAGAAAACCAAATCTGATAATAAGTCTCAAAAACTAATCTACTCATTTGGATCAAAGGTAGCTCTCATCCCACATATCCACGAACAATTTCGATTACCTTAGGAAAAGAACACAGCGTGAGCCAATTTCCCAGTACGGATATGAAGATGAATAAATATATCACAATAAGTAATGAATCTAAAAGAGTTGAATGAATGAACACATATGAATTACAAACGAATTACGAATAGATCAGAATTTGTGAGTCAATTTACAAATGACTAACACTGTCAATCGAATAATTATAGCCAACAGAATCCCAAACAAATAAGGCTGAATCAAATGGTTATACGGTAACAAATTCATACTGAGCTCAAATACAAATAGCCAAAGGCTAACAAAATACATCGGTACCATGACGTATACAAATCAAATCGGATAGTACGCACGACACATACGTCACTAATCCACCAAATAAATCAAATCAAATCAAATCCTGGGTCGACCCATACGTATCTTGAACAAATATATCAAATGGCCAAAGCTCATACCCAGAACATACAAAAGGATACGCCGTGGACTAATCACACTGCCACGGAAGGTGTCATGTCCTTATGTCAAAAGGACATGCCTGTGGTACC
The DNA here is from genome assembly GCA_020205615.1 of Panax quinquefolius. Classification (NCBI taxonomy): domain Eukaryota; kingdom Viridiplantae; phylum Streptophyta; class Magnoliopsida; order Apiales; family Araliaceae; genus Panax; species Panax quinquefolius. The sequence continues at coordinate 480,026 of JAINUW010000486.1, forward strand.
CCCACAGGTGGTTAACTCAAGTATACCCTAAGGGTCAAACTACAAAATGTAAGCCAACAGGGGTTCAAATCACAAGGCTTACATGACCATATTCAAATAAAATCGAATTATCAAATGCAAACATTATTGATTATCACAATAAATCAATGATCAAAATGACTCCTGAATGTGAACGAAAATATACGAACAATGGTACAAATGAATAAAGTCTCCAAAACATACTGGCAAGATTAACTAGTTCATGGAGTACAAATACGAATTTTAATGTCAACGCCAAAATAAAATTGTCTCAATAAATTGGACAACAAGGAATAATTCTAAGAGCAATACACAATTTTTAAACGAATAACAAAACGAACGAATTATATTCAAAAGAGTCTCGCTGAAAAAGTATTAAATTCGTACCTTAATATAGTACCAAAATAATTCGTCGAGTCCAACTATCACCCGCTAAACTCCTTCAATCCGATCTAATTATCAAAATAAAATATAATACACATAATTAAATTATGAACTCATACAATTTATATTTTCATAAATTCAATAATTTTAATATATTATATTCAATTTATAATCAAAAGATATATTTTAATTATAACAAAAATATTATAATATTATTTATTATTTTCTCTTTTTTTCTTCTTTTTTTAAAGATGTCTGTATAATTATATATATATTTATATATATATATATATATGTATATAATGAATGAGTAGCAAATTAGTAGTGTAGTATAATTCCTAATACACATGCAGGATTCATGAATAAACTTCTATATATATATATATATATATATATATATATATATATATATATATATATAACTAATCAAGAGATACTTACATATATATATATATATATATATATATATATATTAAGGTTAAATTATAGGTATATATATATATATCATATATCCAAATTGTAAATTAAAATTTTATTAACAAATTCAACTAATCAAACGACATAATAAAATTTTAAAATAGATTGCAAAAACAACCAGAAAATAGATTTTACTTACAATAACAAAATAATTGTTTTGTATTCAAAAATAGTCCAACAATTACCTTTGAGAAGAAGAAGATGGTGAATAAAATTCTAAGATTTTGTTCTCAAACCCTTTTGTAATTCAAGTCACGTTCTCTTGTTCTTCTTCCGCCTCTTTCTTTTGTTCTCACGTTATTCCCACAACTCATCAGGCGTAAAGAGGTAAAAATAGGTTTTACTTATTTATTATTAATTAATATGTTTTATTAATACTCCTAATTTAAATAGGATTTAAAATTAGACAAATATAATTTAGACCCAATTAATTAAAAGACCCAATTAATACATTCCTTTACTTATTATGGTCCACATTAATTAAATAGAATCTGACCCAAACATAAGGAAAGCCCAATTAAATATTTTAAAGCTTACTTAAATATTTTATTATTATTATTTTCCGGGTATTACAAAAGTACAGTAATACGCGTGGTTGCATAGTAACACACGGTATTGATTATTGATGCTTACGTGAGAAGTCACTCGGTTATACTCAATTATTGCTATAGTAATCACGATCATATCTCTCATATTATTGATTCAATTATTGTCACAAAGATTATCATCGTGATAATATTTTATATTATTAAATCAATAATTGAGAAGTCAAAGTTATTCATATTATTATTTGCAATATGACAATGTCTAGAAGTTTACATCGAGGAGAGGTTTGGTCACCTAATTCATGGCCAATAAGGAGAAATCCTTATCGGAAAGCCCCCTTCCTCAAGGAGCGACACGGTTGTTAAATATTGTGAGTTATAATATTAATGATGAATAAGTTCGTGTTGATTAAAGATAAAATTGATAGTTCCATTGTGTTGGAATTATTAGTGTTAGTGGAAATCAACATTTATTTCGATATTAATTGATGTCTGGAAGTTATACTGACCAATCGGGTAATTAATAGGATAAATGAGCAATTAATTGCTATTAATTAACATGATTATAACTATTTGTTCACATGTGTGTACTATTGATTCACATTCTTGTACTATTAGGGGTGGTGGTGCAAGATTGATAATACTTGTATGACTAAATTAGAAATGGAGGTATAGCTGAAGGTACGTACTATACTGTAAGAATTTATTGTTGATTATTCGCAGTTAGTGCATGTTTATTAATTCAAATTGAATTAGTGATTCTGAGAATATACTTGTCGATCGTCGGGATTTTTGGGTGTCCCTTTCCGTTACTTATTCTTTGGTGTTCTCATTTTAGGTGAGATTTGTTTGAAAAAATAAGTGAAAAAGGTCCGACATGTATAATGTCGACTATGGACTGTTAAGAGTCACCAGTTGGTTTTTTAAATGGTTGTACCAACACAACCGAGAAAAGGTTTTCACATTGACCCGATGATGTGACATTGCTAAACGAATTCGGTGAAAGGAAACCGAGATTCATTTAGGTCTGGGGACTTGATTATGCGAGGGGAAGGTGTTAGGCACCCCCCGACATCCGTGTTACCACGGTGACCGCCTCTTTTCAAGAAACTATTATCTGAATGTGTGTGAGTGTGTGTGGGTCAATGTGCTGTTATATGGAAGTTGTGCAAGGCCTCGTTCGAACCTATATACACAGGGTTTGAATTTATGTGAAAATTCGGTTTTTTAGCAAATATAAGCGGTGATATTTTATAAAAGAGGTTTTTCAAACCCTGATGCTCAATAGGAATTGAGACCTTTTACACTCCCATTTTTATTAAGTGATCGACTGGATTGATTTTAATTGACGGATGCGAGGCATCCGTATGAAAATAATATACAAAAATAATGCCGACTTCCTCGTGGGTATGGAAACCATCTGTGGAAGTTCGCAGAACATGCAGAATAATTTACAAGTCGCCATAAATCGAAAATGTCCATCATGGGAACCGAATCTAGATCCAATGGGATGAATCTGTGATCACATGATTCCTAGGCGCACAAAATGCTGCAATTTGTATGAAAGAAGTAAGAAGGTATATATATATAAAAGTAAATATATATATCTGATACATGATCACCAACCACGAAGCACCTCCATGGGGGATCGTAAATGTAAATAAAGTCAGAAGAAGCGATCAAGCGCCACGAAGGAAACTTGAGCGGAATGAAAATAAAATATATATATATATATATATATATATATATATAAAAGCATTAAACGCACCAGATATAAAATCCTGGCTCATCAAAAAGAGTTCGGCCACAGTTCATATATATATAAGTATAAATATATATATATAAGCGAATAAATGCACCGGATATAAAATCCAGGCTCATCGAACAGAGTTCGACCACAATTCATATATATAAGTATAAATATATATATAAAAGCGAATAAATGCACCAGATATAAAATCCAGGCTCATCGAACAAAGTTCGACCACAATTCATATATATAAGTATAAATATATATATATAAAAGCGAATAAATGCACCGGATATAAAATCCAGGCTCATCGAACAAAGTTCGACACACATTAATATATATATATATATATATATATATATATATATATATATATATTAAAGCGAGAGCGCTCGGGCATCAAGTTCAGACTCATCGAACAAAGTTCGACATACGATTCATATATATAAATATATATATATATAGAAAAGCAAATAAGCCGCCGAATGCAAATCAGGCTCAATCGAGGCATAACTCGATAATGTTAGTCAATATATATATATATATATATATATATATATATCTGATCGAATGAAACCACGGACGAAATGCAGGTAAAAGCAAGCAACACGACTCTCAACGTGTAGAAGGGTGTGTGCAAAGATGAAGAGAAAAAACTCTAAAGTGTGTGAGAAGGCTTATAGCTGACTGCTCAAAAAGGCTTCTATATCTTTAGAGTGGGTAAACACTGGCTTTTGTGGGTACAAAAGAGGCTATATATGAGCTCACAGGTGTTTAAAAGTGGGAAAATACACTTTATGGGCGAGTGCGGAGCAAATTGTGCAGGGTTTCCTTGTCTTTTTTCCTTAGAAAATCAACACCCCATGCCCTCTATTTATAGGCTTTTTAGCCGCAGGTGTACCTGCGGTTGAGCCGCAGGTGTACCAGAGGCAACCCGGGTTGGCCCGGGTTTGTCGGGTCATCTCGAAGTACGTGCACTTAGGCACTGTAATGTCCACTCGAATTTTTAGAAGTGCAATCCGGGCATCCGTTTGAGGTATACAAGACTTATTTCGGACCGCCGTTGTCGAGAGTTGTACGATGGCATGGGATTAGAGTTTGTACGAAGTCATTGAAGATGGGACGATGCCCTCCGGTCTTCAAGCTTCAACTTTCATCTGTTACCCCGCACAATAGTTACTCGGGATTGGTTAGCCTAGTGGGACATCGTTGCGTAGAGACGTGATGTGGCATCGTGTTTGACGAGATGACGATGTTGTCCCTAACCGGTGTTATCGCTGGATTGGGCTGATAAAACAGACGTTGCCCAGACTTCGCTAAGATTGGACTGTTGCAATTGTTGAAGGTCCTCATTGTCATCTTTGAGGTGTGCCTGTCTTCCCAATGTTATTGCCGGGTTGGTGCAGTGTATCTCGTTGTGAGCGCTAAGATTGAAGCTGGTCGCATTTGAAATAAGCATTTCCGGGGTTATCACCGAAACTGCATTCCTTGGGGTTATCACCATGGTTAGTGGTTATTCCCATGGTTGGGACTGAGACTGGATACCTCGGGGTTGTCTCCGAGATTAATCGGTCTTCTCTGGTGTGTGTTCCGGTATTTGTGTCTGTAGGTCTCGGGGTTGTCTCCGAGGTTGGATTTGTTACTCCCAGATTGTGATCCGGGGTTGATGCTAAACTTCCGGTAGTATCCGGTATGGATTTGGATTGTCTTTCAGGGTTCTCTCTTAAAAGACGAATCTGTCCTCCTGCAATATTAGTAACAGTAGTACAGAAAATTTCGAGTGTCTACAGATGCCCCTCTTTATCATACTCATGCATTGCGATGCATGGGTAGGATAAAGAATCCTAGACACTTGAAATGCAACAAGATGAACGTGGTACTATGGGTAGTAAAATGATGCAAATGTATGATGCATGTGTATGGGGTTGTATCCCAACACGCTGGGGATGATTGCTGGATCCCTGTTTCTTCAACTAGGGATTTGGCAATGCTGACCAGATTCGATGTGTAAGCCGAATCTATTAGGATGTTGATGTTGGAGTTATCACCAAATTCATGCGTTCTTGATAACGACTTGATCCCGAAGATGTACCTCTTATGTGCAAGAGATCTGTGGGGATAAAGCTTGATCTATTTGAGTATGTGTATAACATATTCCATCATCTATCCTTTTTGATAACATTGACCTTTTCTGGTTGGTATCGTCAGAACATGTCAAGATCCTGCTGGATTTACTGCCAAGAGCAAATGTTGTCAGGGTTGCCTGACCTTCGTTGACGTGTGCTTCATTGACATGTGAATCAATGACAAAAACATCCTGTGGGATATACTGTCAAGGTTGCTTGACCTTCGCTGATGTGCGAATCAGCGGCTGAGGCTCTATGAGTAGATTGTCAAGGTTGATTGACCTTCACTGTCGTGTAGATCAACGGAGCATTGCGTTGTGACCCCCGCCGGGGATATGCTGGGGAAGATGAGCAATTGAGCATGAAATCCTTGAATAGCTCTATAGCCGTGATAGGTTTAATCGCTATCGGTCAAAATAACGCCAAGGTTACTTGACCTTCGTTGATATATGTGTCAATGGCTTGAATGTATGTTGTAATCCCCTGCCGGGGCTTTACGTTGTAACCCCCGTCGGGGACCTACTGGGGACTCATGAGTACTTACGCAAATATCAAACAGTCCTCAATGCTTCGATGGGTTTACTTGCCATCGGCTTGAAATAACATCAAGGCTGCTTGACCTTCGTTGATAGAAATGTCAACGAATGAACATTGTAACCCCCACCGGGGATTTATGTTGTAACCCCCGTCGGGGATCTACGTTGTAACCCCCGTCAGGGATATACGTAGGGTAACGACCCGGAGTTGGCAGCATCGGACCTGTATAAGGTATTGCCGTATATAATTTGTGCCAACTGGGATCATTGGTAGTGTGTACCTTGTATTTAGGTGACTACCAATGAGTGTTGTACAAATTCAAAGTCTCATCTGAGAAGACCAGGATTGTATGCAATTCTGCTCAATCGCGTAGCGTTTTTATTCCCGATTTGACCTTTCTAGTCCGTAAGAATTTCGTTTCAACTCAAATTGGACTGAGCCGGAGGGGTGGGACCCATATAGGGGTGCCGCAGTGCACTATTTCACCGCCTGTACCAGGTGGGCTTTCATGACAATCGTGGATGATAAATTCCAAAGATATTGGTCACACAAATCACTTTCAACTTGTTTCATGAAAGAGAAAACCGCGAGCCATCTTCGGATCTAATTTGAGTTCGATTTGCTTTACGCAAGTTCATCACACCGTACAAGTGTTCTACACTATCCTGGTAACGTATGCATGTATTTTTTCCAGTTTCTATCCGTTGGATTGTGAGTTATCGCATGAAATGCATCTAAACACATAGTAGTGATTATGTATGCACAAATGACTTGATAAAAAATATTTAACATAGTAAATGTTAGTATTAAACCATGCTGAACATAATGATGTGAAAAAATTTGACTTTTGAGACAGTCAAATTGGCACCTTTTTCTACTATTTTTTGTCCTATTTGAGGTCCAATGAGCAAAAGGTAGAAAGGCAAAGTACTCCTAGCATTGAGGTTGGCCTTATGCATGATGATTTTGATTTTTTATGCATATATTATGTATATGACTTTGGGGGAAGGTGTGCTCTTGAATGGCCACCTAGACATGCCTATGTGCATGTGGATAGTCCTATTTTCAAAGGGGACTATGGCAAAATTTTTCCAAATGTAGGCATTGGGTAGTCATGCATTCTAACTCCATTATATGTTAATGTAAATGCATTCATGCATATAGTCATGAAATGCATTTTAAAAAGCTCCAGGTAAGGAAATACCACACCCTTTTTGAGGTGATTTGGAGACTTGTTGTCCAGATATTATGGATCCGGATCAGCCGAGCAGTTCTTACAGGATCGCTTCTGGCGTACGGCGGAGGGCTTCTAAAGTGCCTCGTCCTCGCTTTGTCAGACAGCCTCGCCGGTTGGTGGAGGCCGTGATACGTCCTGTCCAGGTAGATGTTCCAGACGTTGAGGACGAGGAGGTGGATATTTCGATTGAGGATCCCGCTCCTGCTGCACATGTCCCTCGCGAGGAGCTTAGAGCATTGGTGGCAAACCCGAGTTCTTTGGGTGATTTGAGCGGAACATCCATCGATGTACTTGCATGCTAACGAGGTATGGCGGTAGACTTTGATCTTCCTTCTTTCCTATTGATGAGGATTAAAGGGTTCTGATGTTGATCTGCATTTCATGCAGGTTCTAGGTTTTACACAGCCTCGAGGGAACTGGTTTAGCATTCACTCCATGTACCAGGCACTTCATCCTAACTATAGAGCGATAGTGCATGAGTGGGGATTTGGGGCGTTCTTCTCCATCCTTCCCCGTCGTTGTCCCTGGGGTTACCTCAGGGCATTGTCTGAGTGATGGTTTCATCAAACTCAGTCACTCCACTTGCTGGATTGTGAGGTGATGATGACGCCTATGGATTGGCGATTTATCACAAGTATGGAGTTTGGAGGGGAGCCAATGCCTTGCATGGAAAATATCACCCCTACTTGCCATCCGATCCTTACTAGGAGTTCCGGGGGAGGCGCTCAAAGGCAGGACTGTCCGTTCAGGTCCTTTGAGCGTAGATTCTATGAGTGGGCTATTGAGTGAGCCCATGCCTGATGATGTCAGGATCAAGGATCGTGTTTTGCGACGACTGTTCCTGATGATCATTCGAGACTGCTTCATAGCAGACAACTCTTCCACGGTATCTTTCGCTTTGTTCAGCGCCACACGCGATGTAGACTGTATTGGAGAGTACGATTGGGGCTCTTACACCTTTGCCTATTTCCTCCGGGGCATGCACATGCGCTCACAGGGTTTGACCGAGGCTTGGCTAGGATTTTACCCATTTCTGCTGGTGAGTATTTCTCTTATCTTTTCCCATTCATAGGTTAAGAGTGTTTACTGATAGCAGATGTTTTACCATTGTGTTGGCAGTTTTGGGCCTATGAGAGGCTCCCATGTTTGCGTCCTGTGAGTGTGTTAGGTTTAGATACCTATCCACGAGGATGAAGATGGAACCATTCTATTTTTTTGGAGGTCCTGCATCTGAGGGATTCACTCACTGCCGTATGCAGCTGGAGTTGCTGATGGCGGGTACCATTACATGGATTCCCTATTCAGGGAGCATTTGACTATCGGCTTTGAGGATGGACACCCGACTGGAGTAGAGTATTTGGTTTCCACCAGGAGATTTCCTCTCTTCATAGATGGAGGCTCGGAGCTCTATTTAGGAGAACGTACTATTAGGAGCACCACAGGGGAGATCCGTATACCGATCTTGCCTCTGCTAAAGCGTCATTGGCTCATATCACGATCACACCATCACCGATATCCCATTGTTGGGGTTGAGCGGCTTTGCATTATCGGAGGGCCCATGTACTCGGGAGCGTTCCGGCGTTGGTGGTTCCTCAAGACTATTGGAGCCCAGTCCCGCGCCACATAGTTTATGGGGGACATGGTTCCAAGATCTTTGATGATGACGGATTGGGTAGCTTATGTCCGAGCTCCGACTCATATGACCCAGATTGATAGTTTGACCCAACAGTTGGACCAGGCACATGTATTTATTCGGCATTTGGGCAGAGATCCAACAGAGGCGGAGTCATTTGTTCCTTCCAACTCAGGTGCTAGCCCCTCAGACGACCCATTTGGTTTTGTCGGCGTAGATCCTCCTCTTTATAGGCCTGACATCCTTGTTGATAGAGATCCAGTGACTCAAGAGGAGTTACATCAGGTGGACAGGATTGAGGACGTGGACATCGAGACCCTGGTCTTCTTCTGATGTATATTCTCGTATTTGTAGCTATACAGAGCTGATGTATTAGATGATGATATATTTAAGAATGTATGCACCGTTTTTCATTCCCTATCTCATATTGCCATCCATTATCTGTTATGCATGTATCATGTTATGCATATGTATGTATGTCTAGAGATATTCGGCATTGACCCCTGGATGGTCTTATATTACACGGCCGCATGCAGATGTCTTCTTGACGATTAGTCAGTATAGATCATACCCCACCGTAAGTGGTGGCATTAGGTATGCGATCATGGTACGATAGCATGTCACCACCAGACAAGGTGACTATAGATCTATTGCTACAGCATACCATGACCCTTTTGGCATTTCAGGTTCCTGCAGGATTTGTAGACGGGATGCTGGAGCATTGGCTACCTGATAGGCAGGTATTCCATTTTGGCACCCATGAGTTGACTCCTACTCACGGAGGGAGGAGTATGACGTTTGACGATCGCCCCTTGATGCAGACCTTGCGTGCATCTAGCTTTGGGAGACATGAGTAGACGATTCATGACTCTCACAGGATTGAGGCGCAGAGTAGTGCAGGATGAGATGACATCTGGCCACGTGATCTCTCAGCATTTTCTATATGACAGATTTGGCGTGGAGGATGGCTATTCACGACATTCCGGGGATTTCACTACTCACTCTCTGGGAATGGATTTCCTCCCTTTGGCTGGCTTGAGGGGCGTGACTACTTATCACCCATTGGCCATAATGTCGCAGTTCGACCAGTTCTAGGATTTTCATCCTTTCGAGAGGCGATAAAGTTAGCGTTGACTTCTCGATATCTCTCGGCGGAGAGGACCGATCCGTGTGTATGCTTGCTGGGATCGGCGTGAGATAGATTCTTTTTTCATACGGTCGTCCGGTTATTCTACAGAGTATTCCGCATGGATGGAGACAGAGATTTTATCAGCTGGAGCAGTATCTATAGTACCGGATATTGAGTCAGACGATGCAGAGCCCATGGAAGACATTGATACCTACATCGAAGAGGAGCCCGCTGCTGGGTTGCCAGCATTTCTTCTGGATTCTCCTAGTACCAGTACTTTTGTGATTCAAATTTTTAAGACGATGCTTAGAGCGAGTCTTCATCTGATGACCTTTGAGAGAGACCAGATTTGATCTATGATGTCGAATGCTCTTGATGTGAGGGACGCGCTCTATTGGAGAGAGACGAGGCATTAGATCGCAGAGATGCCGCTGTTGTTGAGCGGGATGAGGATATATCAGCCAGAGATGCAATGATAGTTGAGCGGGATAGTGTTATATCTGCCCGGGATGCAGCCGTCACAGATAGCACTACAGTGAGGTCCCTTACCACTGGCATGATTGCAGAGATGAGCGCATATATTGATGATCATATGGTCACCATGCATATGGCTATAGATCTTTTGGGTCGTGTGGATATTCTCATACAGGAGACCACAGCTTCGCCTCCGTCTTCTGAGAGGGACGCTATGTTGGGCTTGTTAGCTCGCATATACCCTGACTTGTAGAGGAGCTTGTATTTACCTGTATAGACTAGCTTAGCCATTTTGTCATATACAGTTTACATTGTATATATATCAAACAACATTATATATGACAGGGAAATATATTTTTGGATCACTTCCCTTTTAGATATGCCTTGCTATTTGTTTGATATTTTGCTTGCTGCTTCAGGGCTTGTGGTCTTGATGTATTCTGAATTCCTCCTGGGTGGATGGACAATGAGTTGTCTCTGGATAGTTCAGAATGGATCATCGATTTATGTGTATCCCTACCATCTTTGGTGTCTTGGGACTTGTTTCTGGGTGAAAATGTGGAGAGGAGTGTGGCTTTCCTCTCTGAGATTGACCGCACCACAGATGGTCGCCAGTACTTCTGTTTAGGAGAAGCCTAGTTAATTCCACCTCTTATGGATTGGTGTTGCTCTTCAAGGTATGACCGCAACTTAGATGGTCGCCGAATCTCTTATTTGGGAGGAGTTCAGGTAATTCCATCCCTTTGGTCTGAACCCGAATGAAATGTAATGGATTGAAGGATGATCCCAGTACCAACTGACAAGGGTTTGTGTTTTGGTAGGGGGTGAGACCGCACCTTGAATGGTGCGCCACGTACTCCTATTGAAGAGGAGATCAGTCTGCGTAGTTCGAAACTTGGTGTAAGAGGTTCATTATTTGTATATGGTCGATATAGTGTAGGAATGTTTTGTTGTTTTGTGAGGAGAAGAGGGTAGAAATGTTTTATGGTTTTTGTTTTATTAATGACCGGGCCATATGAAATGGTTGCCTACGTACTCTATTGAAGAGGAGATCGGGTTGACGTAGTTTACGCCCCTGCAGGCGAGCGAGAGCGAAAAGCGTAATCCCCATGTGCAAAGTCGAGTGCTTGGGGAGGAGAAAGTTTAATCCTAGGTTGAGGATAAATCAGAGGTGAGAAGTTTGATCCGGTGGTAAGGGTAGCCTAAACGCAAACGCAAGAGGTTCAATCGCGGTGGGATGACCAATTTATAGGAGAGTATGAAAGGAGAAAGCCACGAGGGCACGGCTTGAAGAGTATGTGTTTCATAGGGTGTTTTTGGTTACTTGAGGGGTGACATAATACCGGACATTTCACGGTATGCGAGTTGATGAGTTGGGAAAATTCATCGCCGTCCATTTCTTTTGTAATCTGAGGCGCCTCTGTCAATACTTCCTTGACAATAAGCGGGCCTTCCGAGTTAGGAGCAAATTTTCCTTTAGCTTTGATCTTGGTTGTCAAGAATCTTCTTCAAAACCAAGTCGTGTTGTTTAAAGCTCGCCAGTAGCAGGACTTTTTTGTTGTAGGATCGCGATCCTTTCTTGATATAATCGACCATGGAAGGCAGTAGCGGTTCGCCTTTTCGTCTATTAGAGACAATTGGTGATACATCTTGTACCCATTGGTCTTCATCCGGTGGCGTCGATCAACACTCGAGGAATTCCATCTCAACTTCTATGGGGAGCACTGCTTCCATCCCATAGGTTAAAGCGTAGGAGGTTGCCCCAGTGGAAGTACGCATTGAGGTTCTGTAGGCTAATAGAGTCAGAGGCAATAGGTTAGGCCAATCTTTATGGTTGGCGGACATCTTTTGCATAATCTTCTTGATGTTTTTGTTAGCCGCTTCAACAGCACCGTTCATCTTCGGATGATAGATGACAGAGTTAAGATGTTTGATGTGGAATTTACTGCATAATTCCTCCATCATTTTGTTGTTGAGATTTTTGGCATTGTCTGACACAATCACCTCTAGTTGTCCATATCGACAAATGACATTGTTTTTTATGAAAACAATGATGACTTCTTTAGTGACCCTGGGGAAGGAGGTTGCTTCTTCCCACTTGGTGAAGTAGTCGATCATGGTGAAGATAAATCGGTGACCGTTACTGGCTTTAGGCTCGATGGGCCCGATAACGTCCATTCCCCACATTGAGAAGGGCCAAGGCGAACTCATATTATGGAGTTCCCATGGAGGGGCATGTATAGCATTCCCATGAATTTGGCACTGATAGCATCTTTTGACGTGGTCGTTGCAATCAGCTTTGAGGGATAGCCAATAATGTCCCATCTTGAGGACTTTCTTGACAAGAAGGGAGCCACTCATGTGGGGGCCACAGACTCCGCCATGGATTTCATCCATAAGCCTCTGGGCTTGATCTTTGTCTAAACATCTGAGGAGACCTAATCCTGCATCTCTTTTGTAGATCGCATCTCCACTCAGATAGAATTTCATAGCAAGTCGATGGATCCGCCTTTTCTCAGTCGGGCTCCCCTCAGCGGGTGTAGATCCATCTCGCAGATATTCCTTGATATGTTGATACCAAGGATGTTGGATGGGAGGTAGCTTATCCGATACTTCTCAACGTAATTCCCATAAATTTGGGGCCTTGTGTGGGGAAATCATGGCGCTTTCGGCAAAGTGTCCTTATCGATATGCGAATCAAGGAGGCCAAAGTTGCTAATCGTCATAAAGTCATTCCTATTGCGAGGAATGTGGAGGAAGGAAATTTCTCGAACTCCAAAGCCATCATCAAAACTCGCCGATGGTAAAAGAAACAAATGTAGTTCCTTGGTTTGATAGATTCCGGTGGATTGTCCGATTACGACTATGAATCTCAAGGACGAGTTAACGCTTCGATGTCCATTGAGCGGGCAAGTTTTAGCCCCATAAGAGACGACCTTCATACTCGGTAGTATTGTTGTGCTTGACATGTAATTTAATTGTAATTTGGCGGCAGCAGGATCTGCTCCCGTGTATCGAGATACTAGAACTGCTCCAGCTCCAGAACCTTCCATATTTACAGCTCCATCAAAATACATCTTCCATGATTAGCGCGTATCGTCTTGATGTTGTTCTTGCCTTCATCATTACTCCTTCATCGAGGAAATATGTTTCAAGGGTTTGAAAATCCCACGAAGGTGTGGCGGCCGATTGATCCGCGATTCCTTGACCTTTGATGGACTTTTGAGTCATATATGATGTCAAATTGTTGTAGGATCATTTGCCATGGGACGATGACGGCAATTTAACATAGGTTTGTTGAACACGTACTTGAGAGGATCCATGCGGGATATGAGATGGGTTGTGTGACCATGGACGTAATGTTGTAACCTCATGGAAACCCATGCTAAAGCACAACACGTCTTTTAGATCAGAGTGTACTTGTGTTCATTGCTGCTGAACCTTTTGCTGAGGTAATAGATAGCTCTTTCTTGGCCTCTATCGTCCTTCTGTCCTAGCATGCAGCCCATGGCATTGTCACTTATGGACAGGTACATAAACAGGGGAACATCATCCCTGGGTGGCACCAAAATGGGAGCTTTGACTAGTTGTTTCTTGATTGTAAGGAAGGCCTTCTGACACTCATCATTCCATTTCATGGAGGAGTTCTTCCTTAATAGTTTGAAGATTGGCTCCACAGGTTGCTGTGAGTTGGGAGATAAACCTGCTAATGAAGTTGATTCTTCCCAAAATCCCCGTATTTCCTTCTATGTCTGAGGAATGGGCATTTCGGTGATGGCTTGGATTTTGGCGGGGATCACTCAATTCCTTTTGTGGTGACTAGAAATCCTAGCAACTTGCGATTTAACACCAATGGCGCACCATTTGGATTCAACTTCAAGTTGTACTTACGCAACCTGTTGACCAACTTTCTGAGATGGTCTAGATGGTCATCCTCTTTCTGGGACTTGACAATGATGTCATCCACGTAGATCTCGATCTCTTTATGCATTAAGTCATGGAAAAGAGCCATCATAGCTCATTGATAGGTAGCTCCGACATTGATGAGGCCGAATGACAACCGTCTATAACAAAAAGTTCCCCAAGGAGTGATGAAAGCAGTTTTCTCATGATCTTCCTCGGCAACCATGATCTGATGGTACCCCACAAAGCAATCAGCAAAGGAGTACATGTCGTATTATGCAGTATTATCAATGAGAATGTGGATAAATGGCACGGGAAAGCTATCTTTTAAGCAAGCTTTGTTCAAGTCCCGGTAATCCACATAAACTCGCACCTTCCTCCGAGGTTTAGGCACGGTACAATGTTGGATATCCACTCGGGATATGTAGACACCATTATGATGCCCGACTTGAAATTGTTTCACAATTTCTTCTTTCACCTTTAAACTCCACTCGGGTTTTAATCGCTTCGAGTTTACCTTGGTGGCTTAAATCCTCTTTAATGGGAAGGCGATGAAGGACAATGTCGATTGGATAAACCCACCATGTCTTCATGAGACCATGCAAACACATCTGGAATTGGGTTAATAAGCGTAACCATATCATTACATTGGTTTGGGGTAAGGTGCGAACCAACTGGATTAACTTAGGGATTTCTAAGGTTCGAGATTGAAAGAAGTGGTTTGATCGAGGTTGGGTTTGGGTTTATCTTTGACCCATTCTTGAATTTACGGAGGCACCTCGAGGCACCTCAATGTCATCCATCAGATATCCATCAAGGTTGAATTCATCTCTACATCAAAGGTACAATCTTTCATGTAGAAGAGTGTTTATGTAGCATATCTTGGCAAAATAAAGTACAAGCACATTTAAAATCGAGTCCCCTTGACGACCAATGCAAGGAATGTTGTTCCAATTGGCAAGAGCAAAGTCCGGTGGGACGCGATGATGGAGGGATTGTCATCATCCTCCCTGTCTCGAATGATGGCCATTACATCTGGGCAATCATCGTCTGGGGTGTATCTGTTGGTATGTTCATCATGAATGATGATGCGTATACCGGACATCATCCGTATGACGTCTTATTGAATTTTTTGTTCCTCTTCTTCCACTGTGGGATTTGGAACAAGGACTTCTTTCCCCTTCACCGGTACCAGCTTGGGACATAACATAGCCATTACATTGGCTGGCACCTTTACGGGAGGTTGTGCGGACTCAAATTTTGAAGGCGAAGCTAAACGCCACATGGTTGAAGCTGAAGGAATCTGCTGATGCTTATGAGGATTCCTGTGACTAGAGCTGGCAGAGTAGCCTAGTCCAGCGGTTCCAGCTTGCTTGGTTAATCGAATGGGGTACTTGATACCTTGGCAATCTTTACCTAACCCTTGTCCCGGCTTATGACCTAAAGACATCATTTCTTGAGTGGCTGACATCACCTCGCACGAAAATCTGGGGTTTTGGGCGTTGGTGCGTCCAACAACATGATATTGGATATTTCTTATTTCCAAAGTATGAAAACTAATTGGCTCAACATCCTCATTGGCATTGATGAATGGCATGTCCCGTCTTTGAGGAATCTCCGGTTCGGCGTTGGATCGTGACGAGCTATTGTTGATGATGTATTTCAATTTGTTGATGAAGAGTGGATGGGATCGCTTCGCCATGTGAATCCATGGTCATCCTAGGAGCGAGTTGTTTCCCGAGTCTATCTTGAGTACATGGAAAGACACTTGAGAATGTGAGGACCAATTTCGATTAGCATTTCAATTACTCCAATAGAAGTTCTGACGGGCTCCATCAAAAGCTTTGATGATAGTATGGCTACTCCAAATTACGTTGAGATTGATATTCATCTTCACCAAGGTAGCGTATGGATAGATATTCGCAGAGAGGAACCTCCATCTATTAAGACTCACTACCATATATCCGGAGGACAAGACTATGATAATATGCATAGTTTGCAATGACCGGTCCCTTTGGCAGCGGTATGTCATCATCAGTGAAGGATATCACATTATTGTTGAAAATGTGATCAACCAGATGTTGAAACTTTTCGTATCCACTGATGTAGGGAGATAGGCTTCTTCCAAAACCTTTAACAAGACCTTCTGGTGATTCTCGAAAGTTAGGACCAAGTCCAAAATTGATATTTGTTGTGGAGCTTCTTTCAAGCTTAAAACCACCGTAGCTTCATTATGACCCATAGTGTGGAGGAATTTTTCAATCTTCTCCATGGGTATTTTCCCCTTTGATTTGGTGGTAGACTTCATCACCCGATGGGGGAGATACAGTGGATTTTCCTTCAACATAGCAGTAGTGGTATGTGAGGTGGATCCTTCACCTTCTCCATAATTCCACGGAACCTTACGCAAGCTAACAATAGGATATTGTGCTCTGCACGGCGAATTGATTGGCTCAGGAGCGGCCACTTTCAAAGGATTGTTTCCTCCCTTGAGTTGAATTGTTGGCGTTGTGAGTAAGGTATTAATCCCATCAGTTTTAGTGGATATGACTGCTACCACACTTTTCCACTTGGTAGGGCCTGCATTCTCACTTGCACGTAACACAGTGTCATTGTCTGCTAGGCGCAGGACACCACTGTCGATTAGATTTTGAATAAGGTGGCGGAGTTCCCATCATTCTTCTATGTTGTGACCGCGAGAATGGGAGTGATATTGACATACTCCATCGAGTTGTCTGTCGTCATGACGGGGGTTGATTGGGGGTGAAGAGGCGATCCTTCCTTCATTGATTAATATATGAAGGATTTCCTCCATAGGTTGGCCCAAATAGGTGAATTCCCTTTTGTTGGCGAAATCCCGACGGGCTTTGGCATTTGATCTCTTTGTCACTTTGTCTTCCAGCATTTAATTTTTGAAAGTGAAGAGGGAATATTCATGACAATAGGTAGGAGACTAGCATGTTCCTGGCTAATTAACTGACGAGTCACTTGATGCTGATAAGTCACCAGTTCCGCCAATTGTTCAATCTGTTTGCAGAGAGCTTTGATCTTTCATTCCATTGTGAACTGGAACTTGGCATAGTCCCATCTGTCATCACCGTCTTTGATGGTCTGGGAGGAATCACGGTGAAATTGGAACTCTCATCCATTGCTCCGATTAATCATGTTGACCTCTTCTTCTTTGTGTTGAGGAAGAGGTTATCTTGAACATGAAGGCTGATCGGGTTTGGTGACTACGATCTCCCGTTGTCTATTAGGTCACGGATCTTGTGTTTCAAGGCCCAATAATCCACAGTATCATGTCCAGTGCCCCGGCATGATAAGCACATTTCTAGCGAAGATTGAAACCCCCGTCCATTAGGGTTGGCTGGTGGAAGAAGATGTGTAATTTTCTTCTGTGTTGTCAGAAGATTAAGAATGTTCTCGAGGGTATCCCCTAAGGGTGATAACACTCGAGGGCATTTAACTTCTCCACCTTTTGGTATTGGAGGGTTTGTAGACTGTGCTGGAAAGGGAGTGTAGTTTCTCCTTTGAATAGGCATGTTTTGGTTGCCTTTTAGCCCCTGTAGTATCAGGGAAACATTTTTCTCTTTCTTTTTATGGACCCTCCGGGGGTTGTTCCCATAATTTCCAGATTGGATGTGATCTGGCAATGACTTTGAGTGCGACTAGGTCTTGAATCTTTCCTGACTTCAGTCCCATCTCAGCCATCTCCCCATGTTTGACCATTTTAGAAAATGGTTTGCCGATGTCGGCTAAAACTCTCTCATAGAAGAGAGCTTCTTGTATGTCTATGAAATTCATGACCATTTCTGATTCTTTCATGGAAGGATTAACTAGGGCAGCCAGGCGTCTCCACCTCTGAGCATACTTTTTGAAAGATTCATTAGGCTATTTTTTGATCTTGGTAATTTGATATCGATCAGGAGCCATCTGAGTTTGAAAACTGTATTGAGTGAGGAAGGCATGTGCTAGCTCTTCCCAGCTATGGATTTTGGAGTTGTCTAATCTTGTGTACCCTTAACAGGCTTCTCCGGTTAGACTCTTTTGGAACAACTGCATTCTGAGTTTTTCATCCTCTGCATAGGATCCAAGTTCTCCAATAAATACTTTTAATTGTGTATAAGGATCTCCTAACCCGTCATATTTTTCAAAGTCAGGAGTTTTAAATTTTTCTGGGTAATGAACACCAGGAAAAATACGCAGATCAGCGTACGAAACACTCCCGTGTGTTCCAATTCCTTTGATAGCGCGAAGGGTCTCTTCCATTTGGAGGACTTTCTTTTTGATGTCACCAGTGTTTGGATCTCCAGTGGGATGGGCAGCATCAAGAGTTTTGTTGGTCGTATCCAACTGTGGTTCAGGTATGGTAATGACCTGGATTCCTCCTTGTGTGGAGGATTCAGCATGTATGGGTATTTTCTGACCCTGTGTAGACAAGTGTAATTCTTTGAGTGTTTGCTTAATCCGTCGAATTCTTTGCAAGAAACTGGATTAAGTTTAGTCTGGTCGGATGATGACATGATTGACTGTAGGCCTATTGCCTTTTTGGACTTTGAATGGGTAGTAGGTCCGATTGATTCCCTGTGAAAGACTTGCATAGTTTAGTCTTTAGGGAATGTATGCAATAACATGCTATGTGATGTGTCCATTTCAGGAATTTTAATCCTGCACAACGGGTGTCAGCTGTTTATAGCATGTTAATATGTATATGTACACATTTCTTCATATTTCTCATTACATGGAGATAGATATGGAATGAATTTACAAGTAATTTGTGTTTACAAGTAATTGAAATGAGAGCATGAAGAGACTTTCCTCCGCTTTGGGTTTTCGAGGTGACCTATCTTAGGTTCCTCTCATGATTTTTTAGCATGAAGGTTCCCAAATCATCGCAATCTACTTGACGGAAGTTAATCGGTCTTTCAACTGGAGCGAATTTGGGTGGTGCCTTTCCACGAGCCTCGGAGAATTAGTCTTCTCACGAGTCCAAAGAATCAAACACCGACGGGATAGCCTCCTGGTGGAGGGACCACACAACATACATTCACATACATCACGTCTCACCGTATGAAAATGATGACATGTGCGAAGCACTAATATCACAAGCAGATATGGTGCGAAGCACTAATATAACAAGCAGTTATGGTGCGAAGCACTAAGTGCAATAAGGAAATGCATTCGTACACATTCATCAAATGTAAATGCAACATCCACACACAAATAGATAATAGTTTTGAAAAGATTGTAATAGCGGCTTAAGTCCTCTTACTGGTTATCCCCAGCAGAGTCGCCACCTCTCGACGTCGGGATTTTTGGGTGTCCCTTTCCGTTACTTGTTCTTTGGTGTTCTCATTTTAGGTGAGATTTGTTTGAAAAAACAAGTGAAAAAGGTCCGACATGTATAATGTCGACGATGGACTGTTAAGAGTCGCCAGTTGGTTTTTTAAATGGTTGTACCAACACAACCGAGAAAAGGTTTTCACATTGACTGAGACGCCACCAAATTCGGGTATCTTCCAACCCGACAGATGGTGCTCCACTGTACTAACATCCATACAATCATTCCATTGAAATACAACAAAATAAAAGTAATTACTATCTTCTTATTACAATCAAAGTATAATCCTTCCCAGGTTCATAAACCGGTTACATCGTTCATTTTTCATAAATATTAAGCTATTTAATTTATTCTATCACCACAGATTAAATTAAATATAAAAAACATATTATTACGATTATGCCATTAACTTCTTAAATAATTATTCTTCCTTTTATGGTATGACCCTTTAGGTTCTCCATATTAAACCGGTTGTGAATAAATCAATTAGAACAATTCTAATCTTATTTAAATAAATAAATTAAACAATTAATTTATTTAAATAAATAATATTTATTCTACAATAGGATAAGCCTTCCTAGCGATCAACGACTTTCCGGATAATATAGATTTCAACATTAATCATAAAAGAACCTTTGAGTAAATAGTTACCATATAATTCAATCCTTCCACCATACAATGTCCCAATTAAATATAAGACATGGAATTCTTCACAAGTCTTATTTTATTTAATTATATGTATTTCGACTCTTAAATGCATTAACTCAAATAATGCAAATTAGAAACTCCTTTCTAATTTCATTACGCCTTGCCAAGGACTCTTTGGGTTGTCATTTATCGAATCACATAGGACATTTCTCTTCTTTTATTAGAAGTGGTAGATTCTTTATTGATCATACATTATCTCCACGTACAACTTATTATACCCAAGCATACCTTTGATATACCCTAAGGGTCTTAAGGAATAAGTCAAAGTATAACTCATCATACACAAGATACTATGATGATCTCAAGTCCAAGGATCACTTGTCTACTACTATCACTACTGAGTGAATTCCTATTGACGAGCAAGTAAAACTCCATTAGGTATTCCTTAGCGAGCCACGTCAAATGAACTTATTCTCTAATAAGCACCTACATACTTGCTTTTAGTGTCTCACACAAATGATCATGAGATCAATCATCCTCATCCAATGAGCAAGCAACGTATGTACCGATCTATCCGAATTCACTAATCCCCAATTTAGTAATCCAACGATTGGGAACTATTTTAGTTTTAAGCTTTCTAAGAATTTAGATCTCATTAGAATGATCATCATCATTATTCTAAAAGCATTGCTTAAAACTATGGGTTTATCACATATTATAAAACAGCATCATGTAGATAATTAAAAGCCTTTAATAAATTAATACTTTTTATTAATAAATGAATAAGATTGTTACAAAGTATATGCTTTATCATCAAACATGATTGGCTTGTGTGCATATTACTTTCACCTTCGTCCCGGTGTATAACTCTATTGACGTTTGTTAACCGGACTCAAACATTGTTGATAAAGTACCAACTTTGTTCATTTTACATATCTTGTTTATATGTATTTCATTCCTAAGTTTTATACTCTATACCTTAGTATAGGTAGTATAGGTAGTATAGGATTAGTCTTAGTACATTCATTGAGTATATAAACTCAACTCCGGTAGGTCTCTAAACAATTGAAGCTTAAAACCTAACTTGGTCAACTTTTTTCTACTATCTATCCTTCATTGCATGAGGCATCCCAGATATTTTAGTGGCATCATATGGCATGAGTTAGCAAGGTACTCGGCCGAAGTCCTGTGTTTTGACGCCACCACTTTATCTTTGGTTTTGGTTTTGCGCCAGGCCAGAAATCTGGCAAGATTAGCCGAACCAGATTTTGGTTTTCTAACGAAACTCCCGGCTTCCTAATTTGTTCGTTTTACATCCGAATTGACCCATTCGAATTCCTACAAGTCAGGAATTACATCCTTTACGTGTTCATGTAAGAATTCAACACTTTCGAATCTGTTAACTCATAATTCACTATTGAGTTCATTTTATATATGTTCGTAAACGTTAATGAGCGTTCAATGCTCGTTTTCTTCGTTCTAAGTCAGAATCCAAACGATTCTCGAACCCACAACTCTTAATCAGCCTATCTCACGTGTTGACATTGGAAACTGACGTTTTCAAGTCACACGACAACTTTTGACCTTTAATCCCGACTTTATGCGTTTTCGACGTTTAACGTCTATTTCCGCAAAATTTGCTATAACTTCGTTACTATTGTTCTTTAAGCTAAATCACATGGAATACTCCATGGATTTCATATCTACATCCTAACCAAACAAGATGCAAATACTAGCTGATTGATGGAGTTCAATCGTTTATCCACGATCGATCTCAACTACCAATATTTTCATGGTTCAAAACTATTTCAAACCTTATGATCCTTATAATCTCATGACTTATAGAGATTGAATCTATGGTAAGTCATCTTTAATCTCTCATACAAGGCATATACCACCCATCTATGATTCTCCAATACCAAAGAAAAATTAAAAAGAGATGGAGATGAAAGGTAAGGAATAAACCTTAAGAACTCTTATGAATTTCTTGAAAACTCTAAGTCCAATCTTCCAAAATATATGTTTTGGTTGAGTATAGCTCTCTTTCTCTCTCAAAATAATCTAGGTTGGTAATTAAAAAACTCTTAAATGGCCAACCTTGCCTTCTTATTTATAGGAAATGAGAATGGAGGGCAATTTGGACATTAAACCCCACCTCCTTACTATTCATGTGTGGTCACCAAGTAAGATACTTGGTGACCAAGCCTTATGCTTGGAGTCCACACCAAGGTGGCCGTCCCACCTCCTTTTGTGACATTCCATGGGTTGCCCCAAGAGTTTTACCCATTGGGTGACCCACCGGTTCGACCCACGGTTCGGTTTTAATGAATTGGGCTTAACTAAATAAATTTTGGGCCTTGACTTGGACTTAACCCATCCATCTCATTGGGCTTAGTCATTCAATTGATTGGGCTAATCATAATCCAATACATGTGAATTACTCATTGATACGTAGATTAATCTTATGATACGCATCGTATTCTACATGTACAATTCACGTATTCCCTTCGTATACCATACGTACAATAATCGTATTATACCTCGTATTTACTCAACGTGTTATACATAGATACTAACTAGCATCACCAATTGTATAACACTTGAATTAAACCTAACGCCATTCCTTCTACGCATATTATTTCCTTCTTGGAAATCAATATACTCAACCCATAGGTTTTAAGTCCGCAGGCGAAAATTGCATTTTCCATAAATGAAATATTATCAGATATTCCATCTTATCACGATATTCTATCATTATGCGTTTCTCAGAATTTCAAAATAATTCTCCGAACAGAAATGGATGAATAGTGTTTTTACGGAAATTTCTCATAAAATAATTATTATCGTCTTGGAAATTCCAAACAACTATTTCTAACACGTAGCCAGAATACTAACCACGTTAGCACATTCTAGGTCATAGAACGACTTTCACATACTTACTCACAAAGAAATCAATTAAATTCATTTAATTCACATAATCAAATAAAAATTTAATTGTCATAAAAATTCGATTTTCTCGGGCGTTACATTATTTCCCCCTTATAAGGATTCTGTCCCCAGAATCTTAGCTTATAATTACATAAACAAATGAGGAAAATCTTCCTTCATTTTACTTTCGAGCTCCCACGTTGCTTCTTCGGCATTGTGGTTTCTCCATAACACCTTTCACTGAAGGTATGACCTTACTTCTTAAAACTTGTTCCTTCCTATCAATAATTTGAATTGGAAGTTCCTCATAGGACAAGTCCTTCTCTATTTGAATAGATTCATACTCTATTACGTGTTTATAGTCCGGTTTATAAGGACGCAACACTGACACATAAAATACATTATGAATGCGTTCCATCTCTGGAGGTAAGGCTACTACATACGCTACCTCCCCTATCCTTTTTAAAATCTCAAAAGGTCCTACAAACCTTGGACTTAACTTTCCTTTCTTTCCAAAATGTATCTTCCCTTTCCAAGGCGATACTTTCAGAAAAACAAAAGATCCTACATCGAATTCTCTATTTTCTCTGTGAGGATCTGCATATTTCCTTTGCTGGTCTTGAGCCGCAACTAATCGAGTACGTATTAAATCTACCACGTCTGTCGTCTGCTGAACCATCTCAGGTCCCAACATTCAACGTTCACCCACCTCATCCCAACACAATGGAGTTCGGCACTTCCTCCCATACAACGCTTCGTAAGGTGGTATGCCTATACTAGCGTGAAAACTATTGTTGTACGAAAATTCCACCAACAATAGAAATTCTTCCCAACTCCCTTTGAAATCCATAACGCAAGATCTTAACATATCTTCAAGCGTTTGAATTGTTCGCTCACTTTGACCATCCGTTTGAGGATGATACGCCGTACTTAATCTTAACTGCGTTCCCATTTGCTCTTGCAAACTTCTCCAAAAGTTCGATGTGAATCGTGGATCATGATCTGACATGATCGAAACAGGTACTCCATGTCTGGAAATAATTTCCTTGACATACAGCTTAGCTAACTGATCTAGGTTATACCTAACTCCTATTGGTAGAAAATGAGCCAATTTCGTTAATCGATCCACTATCACCCAAATGGCATCGTATCCTTTTCTGGTTGTTGGAAGTCCCACCACAAAGTCCATTGTGATGTGCTCCCACTTCCACTCTGGAATTTCTAACGGTTGTAACAACCCGCTCGGTCGTTGATGTTCAGCCTTAACTTTTTGACAAGTTAAGCACCTACTAACATATTCTGCTATCTCCCTCTTCATATTCGGCCACCAAAAGTTCTGATGAAGGTCTTGATACATCTTCGTACTACCGGGATGTATCGAGTACCTCGAACTATGGGCCTCCATCATAATTTCTTCTTTTAATTCAGGATCATTTGGAACCCAAATTCTTCCCTTAAAACGAAGTAATCCCTCCTTATCGAGGTTATACTCAGTCTTTTCTTCGTCTTCTATCCTCTTCTGCATCTGCTTGCACTCCTCATTGCTCAATTGTACTCCCCTAACCCGCTCCACTATGGTAGGTTGGGTTTCCATGGAAAATAATATCTCTACCACTTCCCCTGGTAACTGAACTTCTAGCTCCATTTTTTGCCATCTCTGTTACCAACTCATCTTGAGTTGTTAACATTGATAATTTCTCTCTACCCTTCCTACTTAGAGCTTCGGCTATTACATTTGCTTTCCCTGGATGATATAAAATATCACAATCATAATCTTTTATTAACTCTAACCACCTTCTCTGTCTCATGTTCAACTCTTACGTGCGAAGATATATTTGAGACTTTTTGTGGTAAAAGTGTATATCTCACATTTCTCACCATAAAGATAATGCCTCCATATCTTTAGGGCAAAAACTATAATCTTGCCAATTCCGGTCATGAGTAGGATAGACCTTCTCATAATCCTTCAATTGACGTGGACACACACGCAATGACCTTGCCATGCTGCATGAGCACGCAACCCGAGATCCTTATCTGAAGCATCGCTATACACTACAAAATTCTCGGTATATCGTCGGTAAGGACAATCTGGGTGCCTCACTTAACCTCTTCTTCAACTCTTGAAAACCATTTCTCACATGTTTTGGTCCACACATACTTCTATCGACTTTCTTGTCGGTTGTTAGCAATAGTAGCTAATTTAGAAAAGTCCGGAATGAACCTTCTATAGTATCCCGCTAACCCCAGAAAACTCTGAACCTCATTTCGCATTTTCGGTTGCTCCCATTCATTAACTGCTTCTACTTTTGCCAGATCTACGAAAATGCCATCCTTATCAATAATATGCCTAGAAACTGCACCTTCTCAAGACAAAATTCACACTTTGTGAATTTCGCATACAACTTCTCCTTCCGTAGTGTCTCCAACACTATTCTTAAATGTTCCGAATGATCTTCTGGCATCTTTGAATAGACTAGAATATCATCGATGAATACTACGACAAATTTGTCCAAATATTGTTTGAACACTCTGTTCATCATATCCATAAATGCGGCTGGCGCATTAGTCAACCTAAACGACATTACTAGAAACTTGTAATGACCATAATGAGTTCTGAATGCCGTCTTAGGTACATCTTCCTTCCTTAGCTTTAACTAATGATACCCCGTGCGCAAGTCTATTTTAGAAAAATACTTTGCCCCTTTCAACTGATCAAATAGATCATCGATCATGGGCAAAGGGTATCTATTCTTAATTGTCAACTTGTTCAACTCTAGATAGTCGATACAAAGTCTTAACGACCCATCCTTCTTCTTTACAAACAACACCAGTGCTCCCCAAGGAGACACACTTGGTTGAATGTACTTCCTGTCTAATAGTTCTTGTAATTGAACCATTAACTCCTTCATTTCAACTGGCGCCATTCGATATGGTGCCCTTGAAACTGGTGCCGTTCCCGGTAACAGATCAATTATAAACTCCACCTCCCTGTCTGGTGGAATACCCGGTAATTCCTCCGAAAATACTTCCCCGAAATCTTGCACAATAGGTATCTGATCCAAGGATGTTCCCACTCTTTGGGTATCCACAACATGGCATAGATAACCTACACACCCTTTTCTCAACATCTTCTAGCTTGTGTGTAGAGAATGACAACAAGAGCGTCTCGGTGAATTACTACCGAAGAACACTACCTTGGTTTTCCTAGAAAGCCGAAGGTTTACACTTTTCCTATGGCAATCTATAATCGCCTCATGGTTCACCAACTAATCCATACAAAGAAATATGTCGAATTCTTTTAGCCTTATCGGTACCAAATCTACCGATAACTTATTCCCTCTAATTTCCACGCAACAATCCTTATGAATATGTTCAATGGGGATTATTTCCTCGTTTGCTACCTTAACGTCTAAAGGTATAGGTAACTTTTCGGGGATTAAACCTAATCGCTTAGCAAATTCACATGCTATAAAAGAACAAGTAGCACCCGAGTCAAATAGCACATAAGCATTTATCTCATTATTAGGAAGGATACACTGCTACCACATCTGTTGATGCAACCACATCATGAGCGGTCGTATTATCACGTCTGGTGAGGGTCTACCCCTTGCTTGATGGTGTTGGTCGATAATGGCTAATTTACCACTACCCGAACTCTTATTCCCCTCTAAACCCTTCTTGGGCAATTTCTTGCCATGTGGTCCATTGACCCACGAACAAAACACCCCTGGTTCTTCTTAGGGTTAGAACGGTTGGGTGACAAATACCCCTCACGCCATTTGTTGTAGCATCTTTTTTTCCCCTTTAAGCAGAGACTCCGTGTGAGATTTTCGCATGTCTTACATGTTTACATTCTCCTCGTTTGGGATCTCCCTTCTTTACCCCGGTATTCCCAGGGTTAAAACTCTTCCTCTTTGGCAAGTTGCCACTTTCAGCTGGCAACTTCAGCCTTATTACCTCCTTCTAACTTACTCTTAATCTTCCGCTCTTTGTGTATGCTTGAGACAAAGCCTCACCACCACCATCGGCTATTATCGCCTTCTCCAGAATGGTCCCGTAGGAAGCACTTTGGAAAACCAATATCCTACTATAGAGCCAGGGTTTTAAGCCCTGCTCAAATCTGCACGCCTTCCTTTCCTCTGTATCCACCTGATGTGGGGCAAATCTCGCTAATTCGTTAAACTTGGCGGCATCTTTGAGGGCATCATATCCCTACGCTTAAGTTCTAGGAACTTAATTTCCATCCTACCTGCATGCTAGTAGGAAGTAGTTCTCGAAGAAAACCTTCTTAAAGCTGTTCCCCGCATGTGACAGCCTTTGTCCTAGCCCCACCCTGGTGAGCTTCCCACCAGTAGTTGGCTTCCCCCTTCATCATGTAAGTCACAAAAGAAGTCTTTTGCGCCTCACCTACGCTTGTTATCACAAACGCCTTTTCAATCTCTCTAATCCATGTCTGGGCTTCTAGTGGATCCGTCGTTCCTCGGAACTCGGGAGGACCCACACTTTTAAAGTCCTTAAAGGTAGTTGTTCTTGTTACCCCAGGAGCTACAGGAATCCCACCCCCCCACTTGGTTAAATATAGCCATTAATAAATTAACGAACTCTTGCATAGGGTTGTTAGGACCCCCCTGATTTTCATTATGAGACTCGGCCTCTTGGTTCCGTTGTCTCCTTCTTGGCGGCATAATTCTGATTAAATAAATAAAGCTTCGTTATTATCTATTTAACTACTCGGTTATCATTTTAAATTAACAACAACCATTCATACCACAACAAGTATGTTAAATAAAAACTTCATTATATAAATATTCTTTCATAGTCAAAACTATTTACATCATGTTCCCTTAGCCAAACGCTATTACATACTATCCCGCGATTGCCGTCTACAAAAGTTGGGATTTACAAAAAGACTACCCTTAATTATACAAAAGAGGGTTTTACGTCACTACTTATATACCAAAAAGATCTAGCGATCTACTAACACTGTCGAACAGAATTTTCATATTTCTGATTTGCCAGAATCGACACTATATCTCAACTTATGGTATGTTGAGTCTGCCCGAACTCAATAGAATATCAAGCAATTTTCAGTTTTAAATCCTCATGAGCGCATTCATGGATGTATGACATCCTAGCTATTTTCTGGTCTTTCTCAACTAGTTTCTGTTGTAGCTCAAGGACCTCATCTTTATAGTTATGAGCCTAATCCGTCATAAGCACTTTTTCATCGTGCTCTGACTCAAAGTCTGCCTCTGCAGATTCTTTCACCTCATATAAGGCAATTATTTCCTCAATCTGTGCCTCTACCTGAGTAATGCATAAATGCACATTCCTATCTAACACCGCCGGGACAATGCTCTCAGTTGCATCCGAGAGATCTTTGGCTCTGAGTAGGTAACACTGTGTTAATCGATGTCACCTCCATTTCCTCCTCCATATCTAGCATCTCGTTAAGGTATGATGCTAATCCCATAGTCTCCTCAGAGTATTCCTCCTCAAAGATGTACTCCTCAATGTCTGAGTCTTCTAGTACAACTATTGGTACCTCTGCCACTAGCATTGGTACAATCTCAACTTGGTTAACTGAGTCCTCACTTATCATTTCCACGTTTCTAAACATCAAGCTATCAGTTGACATCTACAAATACATAACACGTTGATTAGTACATAATACACAATAGTATAAGCATAAATCACATTTAATGTCTTTAAGATTAATTTCTATCTTTTAATTCTTTCGATACTGAGGTATCTCAATATCTTCTTAATTCAATGGACTTGAATTTCATTCCTCGGACTTTACCTTCCTTACGAGGTTATTAGCCTACAAGTTTTTTCCCCCCTTAAGTTTTATAACCTAAGGCTTTGATACCAACCTGTGACGCCCCCAAATTCGGGTATCTTCCAACCCGACAGATGGTGCTCCACTGTACTAACATCCATACAATCATTCCATTGAA
This sequence comes from Panax quinquefolius, assembly GCA_020205615.1. Lineage (NCBI taxonomy): Eukaryota > Viridiplantae > Streptophyta > Magnoliopsida > Apiales > Araliaceae > Panax > Panax quinquefolius. Next base: position 509,116 of record JAINUW010000486.1, read on the forward strand.
ATACAACAAAATGAAAGTAATTACTATCTTCTTATTACAATCAAAGTATAATCCTTCCCAGGTTCATAAACATGTTACATCGTTCATTGTTCATAATGTATAATACATACAAACTTACTAAACTATTACATAATGCCTAAGCATCCATCTTAGCTTTGCCCTTATCATTCTTGGCATTCACAGTACGTTCATCTTTAACTGCAGTTATATAATTCACGCAAAAAGTGAAAATGAAAGCTCAGCAAGTTAAATCAAGGATAACAGGAATACCACATTCATGAATTATACAACAATTCCAACATAACTGAACAATAGTTATGAAGTATTCTGAATCAATAATACTTTAACAGTTCATAACATCAATTCCCAAAATATAGAATAGATTAGGAATTCTGAACCGGTCGATAGACCATGAACAGTAAATTTCAATTTTTATACTTGAAAAGAAGTCCACAACACTAAGACCGTTCATCCGTATAACTTACGAGCACTTCTAGGTGATCAGCCTATAGTACTCTATGTTGATCAACACTACATTCATTAAACGTATTTACGTTTAATATTTTTGGCAAACTCGCGTGCCCATCGAATAATTGATGAAAAATACTTTTGTTTGTTCATAGACACACCTTACCTTCACATCCGTACCAATTACTTGGCATAGGATAGCGTTAACATTTCTATATAGAATGATATGAATAATAATCAATCTATATCTTACGAATAGTCTAGCCGAGTTAAAATCTGGCATCGACCCTTTCTTTAAAACAAGTCTTGCAATTCAGTTCAACGAATCACATAAAACTTGGCTAATATGGAAGTTAGACAAGCGTTTAAGAAAACTTTCCTTTCAGTGTCTTCAAATAACTTACTCAACTGACCACAGCCTTTACAGAATCTACATGATATGTTCACATAGCACACTGTAATTAGCTATCAAACAACTATTCACATTGTTCCTACAAGCTTCTTTCTCTTCTATGTCTGTGTTAACTTAATATCTTTATTAAAGTCAACATGACTTATTACCCTTCGTCCCGGTGTATAACTCTATTGACGTTTGTTAACCGGACTCAAACATCGTTGATAAAGTACCAACTTTGTTCATTTTACATATCTTGTTTATATGCATTTCATTCCTAAGTTTTATACTCTATACCTTAGTATAGGTAGTATAGGTAGTATAGGATTAGTCTTAGTACATTCATTGAGTATATAAACTCAACTCCGGTAGGTCTCTAAACAATTGAAGCTTAAAACCTAACTTAGTCAACTTTTTTCTCTATAGGTATTGCACATGACGACATCTCATATATTTTAGTGGTATCATGCGGCACGAGTTAAGGTGGTACTCAATCAAAAGTGCGGTGTCATTTGGCACCACCACTTTATCTTGGTTTTGGTATGCTGCTGGCCTTGAAGTCAAATTGATTGGCCAAACCTATTTTGGTTTTCTAACGAAAATCCCGGCTTCCTAATTTGTTCGTTTTACATCCGAATTGACCCATTCGAATTCCTACAAGTTAGGAATTACATCCTTTACGTGTTCATGTAAAAATTCAACACTTTCGAATCCGTTAACTCATAATTCACTATTGAGTTCATTTTATATACGTTCGTAAACGTTAATGAGCGTTCAATGCTCGTTTTCTTCGTTCTAAGTCAGAATCCGACGATTCTCGAACCCACAACTCTTAATCACCCTATCTCATGTGTTGACATTGGAAACCAATGTTTTCAAGTCACACGATAACTTTTGACCTTTAATCCCGACTTTATGCGTTTTCGACGTTTAACGTCTATTTCCGCAAAATTTGCTATAACTTCGTTACTATTGTTCTTTAAGCCAAATCACGTGGAATACTCCATGGATTTCATATCTATATCCTAACCAAACAAGATGCAAATACTAGCGGATTGATGGAGTCCAATCATTTATCCACGATCGATCTCAACTACCAATATTTTCATGGTTCAAAACTATTTCAAACCTTATGATCCTTATAATCTCATGACTTATAGAGATTAAATCTATGGTAAGTCATCTTTAATCTCTTATACAACGCATATACCACCCATCTATGATTCTCCAATACCAAAGAAAAATCAAAAAGAGATGGAGATGAAAGGTAAGGAATATACCTTAAGAACTCTTATGAATTTCTTGAAAACTCTAAGTCCAATCTTCCAAAATATATGTTTTGGTTGAGTATAGTTCTCTTTCTCTCTCAAAATAATCTAGGTTGGTAATTGAAAACTCTCAAATGGCCAACCTTGCCTTCTTATTTATAGGAAATGAGAATGGAGGGCAATTTGGACATTAAACCCCACCTCCTTACTATTCATGTGTGGTCACCAAGTAAGATACTTGGTGACCAAGCCTTATGCTTGGAGTCCACACCAAGGTGGCCGACCCACCTCCTTTTGTGACATCCCATGGGTTTCTCCATGGGTTTTACCCATTGGGTGACCCACCGGTTCGACCCACAGTTCGGTTTTAATGAATTGGGCTTAACTAAATAAACATTGGGCCTTGACTTAGACTTAACCCATCCATCTCATTGGGCTTAGTCATTCAATTGATTGGGTTAATCATAATCCAATACAAGTGAATTACTCATTGATACATAGATTAATCCTATGATACGCATCGTATTCTACACGTACAATTCACGTATTCCCTTCGTATACCATACGTACAATAATCGTATTATACCTCGTATTTACTCAACGTATTATACATAGATACTAACTAGCATCACCAATTGTATAACACTTGAATTAAACCTAACACCATTCCTTCTACGCGTATTATTTCCTTCTTGGAAATCAATATACTCAACCCATAGGTTTTAAGTCCGCAGGCGAAAACTGCGTTTTCCATAAATGAAATATTATCAGATATTCCATCTTATCATGATATTCTATCATTACGCGTTTTTCGGAATTTCAAAATAATTCTCCGAACAGAAATGGATGAATAGTGTTTTTACGGAAATTTCTCAGAAAATAATTATTATCGTCTCGAAATTCCAAACAACTATTTCTAACACGTAGCCAGAATACTAACCACGTTAGCACATTTTAGGTCATAGAACGACTTTCACATAGCTTACTCACAAAGAAATCAATTAAATTCATTTAATTCACATAATCAAATAAAAATTTAATTGTCATAAAAATCCGATTTTCTCGGGCGTTACATTGACCTAGTGATGTGACACTGCTAAACGGGTCGGTGAAACCGAGATTCATTAGGGTCCGGGGACTTGGTTATGCAGAGGGAAGGTGTTAGGCACCGCCCGACATCCGTGTTACCATGGTGACCGCCTCTTTTCAAGAAACTATTATCCGAATGTGTGTGTGTGTGTGGGTCAATGTGTTGTTATATGGAAGTTATCACGAGGCCTCGTTAGAACCTATATACGTGGTTTGAATTTATGTGAAAATTCAGTTTTTAGCAAGATATGGCAGTGATATTTTATAAAAGAGGTTTTTCAAACCCTTATGCTCAATAGGAATTGAGACCTTTTACACTCCCATTTTTATTAAGTGATCTAATTTGGATTGATTTTATTTGTGACGGATGTGAGGCATCCGCATAAAAATAATATACAAAAATAATGCTTAGAATTCCTCGTGTGTATGGAAACCATCTAAGGAAGTTCGGACAATGCGAGAATAATTTACAAGCTGCTTATAGTTGAAAATGTCCATCACGGAACCGAATCTAGATCAATGGGATGAAATCTGTGATCACATGATTCCTAAGCGCTACGAATCTTTGCAATTTGTATGAAAGCAATAAGCAAATATATATATATAAAAGCTGTAAATATATATATACAGACATGATCACCAACCACGAAGCACCTCCATGGGGGATCAAAAATGTAAATAAAGCCGTAAGAGTGATCAACTGCCACGAAGGAAACTCCAGGCAGGACGAATATATATATATATATATATATATATATATATATATATATATAAAAGAATTAAACAAACCGGATGTAAAATCCAGGCTCATCGAATGGAGAGTTCGCCACGATTCATATATATATAAGTATAAATATATATATAAGCGAATAAATGCAGGATATAAAATCTCGGCTCATCGAGCATGAGTTCGACCACGTTCATATTATATAATATATATATATATATATATATATATATATATATATATATATATATATATTAAAGCAAGAAACGCTCGGACAAAGTCTCAGGCTCATCGAACAAAGTTCGACACATTCATATATATATATATATATATATATATAGAAAAACAAATAAACGCTCCGCATCAAGTTCAAGCTCAATCGAGGCATAACTCGATAATGTTAGTTATATATATATATATATATATATATATATATCTGATCGAATGAAACCACGGATAGAAGTCAAAGGAAAAGCAAGCAACACGACGCGCCAAGCGTGTAGAAGGTGTGTGCAAAGATGAAAGAAAAAATTCTAAAGTGTGTGAGAAGCTTACGGTATGATGGCGCTAAAAAGGCTTCTATATCTTTAGAGTAGGTAAACACGGCTTTTGTGGGTACAAAAGAGGCTCTATATGAGCTCATGGTGTTTAAAAGTGGGAAAAAACTTCGATTAGGCGAGAAGCGGAGCAAATTGTGCAGGGTTTCCCTGTCTTTTTTCCTTAGAAAATCAGCACCTCTATTTATAGGCATTTTAGCCACAGGTGAAAGTAGTATGCACACAAGCCAATCATGTTTGATGATAAAGCATATACTTTGTAACAATCTTATTCATTTATTAATAAAAAGTATTAATTTATTAAAGGCTTTTAATTATCTACATGATGCTGTTTTATAATATGTGATAAACCCATAGTTTTAAGCAATGTTTTTAGAATAATGATGATGATCATTCTAATGAGATCTAAATTCTTAGAAAGCTTAAAACTAAAATAGTTCCCAATCATTGGATTACTAAATTGGGGATTAGTGAATCCGGATAGATTGGTACATACGTTGCTTACTCATTGGATGAGGATGATTGATCTCATGATCATTTTGTGTGGAGACACTAAAGCAAGTATGTAGGTGCTTATTAGAGAATAAATTCTTTGAACTTGGCTCGCTAAGGAATACCTAATGGAGTTTTACTTTTTGTCAATAGGAATTCTGTAGTGATAGTAGTACAAGTGATCCTTGGACTTGAGATCATCATAGTATCTTGTGTATGATGAGTTATACTTTGACTTATTCCTTAAGACCCTTAGGGTATATCAAAGGGTATGCTTGGGTATAATAAGTTGTACATGGAGATAATGTATGATCAATAAAGAATCTACCACTTCTATTAAAAGAAGAGAAATGTCCTATGTGATTCGATAAATGACAACCCAAAGAGTAGTCTTGGCTAAGGCGAATGAAATTAGAAAGGAGTTTCTAATTTGCATTATTTGAGTTGTGCATTTAAGGATCGAAAATACATATAATTAAATAAAATAAGACTTGACAAGAATTCCATGTCTTATATTTAATTGGGACATTGTATGGTGGAAGGATTGAATTGTATGCAGTAACTATTTACTCAAAGGTTCTTTTATGATTAATGTTAAAATTTATATTATCCGGAAAGTCGTTGATCGCTAGGGAGACTTATCCTATTGTAGAATAAATATTATTTATTTAAATAAATTAATTGTTTAATTTATTTATTTAAATAAGATTAGAATTGTTCTAATTGATTTATTCACAACCAATTTAATATGGAGAACCTAAAGGGTCACACCATAAAAGGAAGAATAATTATTTAAGAAGTTAATGGCATAATCGTAATAATATGTTATGTATATTTAATTTAATCTGTGGTGATAGAATAAATTAAATAGCTTAATATTTATTATTTAATATTTTAGAAATATTAAATATAAATTAATAAAAGGAGTCTTATTAATATTATTACAATTATTATTATTTTAATTTCTAAAAGTGTTTAGGAATTAATTTAATATAAGTACTCTCATTTATTCCTAATAGGATTAGGAGGGAAAATTAATTAAAGGAGTTTAATTAATTATCCCTAATAAGATTAGGGAGCCCATTTAATTAAAAGAGTTCAATTAAATAATACCTTATTTTAATAGGGTTACTTGATATCTTTATAAGAGGAGTCTTATATCAGATATTTAGACTACGTTATAATTCCAAGAGTTGGAGAGTACGTTTTTTTTTTCTATAGAGATAGAAAAACTAGGGTTTAGCCAACCACCCATCTTCTTGAATCCTTCTTCTTCCTTGGTGGATCACCTCTAGAGGCCAAACACTTGGGTGGCTAACGTTGATCAAAGGAAGGAACCAAACCCGGTGAATTCAAGTTGAACGCGAAAGGATTTGGAGGTGAACTTGTACCTGAGGAAGCTCGATCTTCAAGGGTATGATTTTATTCTTTATCTTTTCGTTTAATTAATAATTGTTCATAAAGGGTGATCCGGGTATATGGTTTGTAAAATTTTAAAACTCTGATTTTTACACGTTTCCGCTTATTTTTGCAATTTGATTGCATTCATGAATATTACAAACCTAACAACAGGTGTACCTGAGGCTGAGCCGCAGGTGTACCAGAGGCAACCCGGGTTTGTCGGGTTGGGTCGTCTCAAAGTACGTGCACTCAGGCACTATAATTTCCACTTGGATTTTTAGAAGTTCAACTATTATTGATAGATCGATGCCAATTGTTTCGGCTAGATCGAAAAAGAAAACTTGATAGGTTTGAGAAGAGAAGAGAAGTGATTAGATATTGAAATTATTGTATTTCGTTGTTAATACAACTTCTGTTTGTAAGACTGAGAAGAACAACCTTTTTATATAAAATGAAACCTTTTGGTCGTATATTCGGCTATTGCGCACATTTTAAGTATTATGCATAATATATGGTATAAGGAGTTGGCCGTTCTAAGTACTTGCAGAGGGGTATGATTTAATCTTTATGGTTATCTGATACACCTAGGTATATCAAAGTAAATCTTTGATAGTTACTCGAGAAGAGAAGTTCTAAATCCTTTGTGATCACTCAGCATAAATTCTAGAAAATATTTCCATCTTGTTATTTGGGTATATCAAAGTAAATCTTTGATAGTTACTCGAGAATAGAATTTCAAGTTCATTTAAGATCATTCAGTATAAATTCTGGAAAATATTTCCATCTTGTTATTTGTGTTAGGTTTGTAATAATCATGAACGCAATCAAATTGCACAAAATAAGCGAAAACGTGAAAAATAAGAGTTTTAAAATTTTACAAACCATATACCCGAACCACCCTTTATGCACAATTATTAATTAAATGAAAATATAAAGAACAAGAATCATACCCTTAAAGATTCGAGCTTCCTCAGGTACAAGTTCACCTCTAATCTTTTTCGCGTTCAACTTGAATCCATCGGGTTTGGTTCCTTCCTTTGATCAACGTTAGCCACCCAAGTGTTTGGCCTCTAGAGGTGATCCACCAAGGAAGAAGAAATATTCAAGAAGAAGGGTGGTTGGCTAAACCCTAGTTTTCTATCTCTATAGAAAAAGAACGTACTCTCCAACTATTTGAATTGCGTATATCTGATATATGATATAAGACTCCTCTTATAAAGATATCAGATAATCCTATTTAATTAAAATAAGGTATTATTTATTTAATTAAACTCTTTTAATTAAATGGGCTCCCTAATCTTATTAGGGATAATTAATTAAACTCCTTTAACTATTTTTCCCTCCTAATCCTATTAGGAATAAATGAGAGTACTAATATTAAATTAATTCCTAAACTCTTTTAGAAATTAAAAAATAATAATTGTAATAATATTAATAAGACTCCTCTTATTAATTTATATTTAATATTTCTAAAATATTAAATAATAAATATTAAGTTATTTAATTTATTCTATCACCATAGATTAAATTAAATATACTTAACATATTATTATTTATTATGCCATTAACTTCTTAAATAATTATTCTTCCTTTTATGGTGTGACCCTTTAGGTTCTCCATATTAAACAGGTTGTGAATAAATCAATTAGAATAATTCTAATCTTATTTAAATAAATAAATAAAATGATTAATTTATTTCAATAAATAATATTTATTCTACAATAGGGATAAGCTTCCCTAGCGATCAAGCGACTTTTTAGGATAATATAGATTTCAACATTAATCACAAAAGAACCTTTGAGTTAATAGTTACCTGCATAATTCAATCCTTCCACATCTACAATGTCCCAATTAAATATAAGACATGGAATTACTGTCAAGTCTTATTTTATTTAATTATATGTATTTCGATTCTTAAATGCACAACTCCAAATAATGCAAATTAGAAATTCCTTTCTAATTTCATTCTGCCTTGGGCAAGGACTACTGGGTTGTCATTTATCGGATCAAATAGGATATTTCTCTTCTTTTACTAGAAGCGGAAGATTCTTTATTGATCATACATTATCTCTATGTACACCTTATTATACCCAAGCATACCCTTTGATATACCCTAAGGGTCTTAAGGAATAAGTCAAAGTATAACTCATCAGACATAAGATACTATGATGATCTCAAGTCCAAGGATCACTTGTACTACTATCACTACATGAATTCCTATTGACAGACAAGTAAAACTCCATTAGGTATTCCTTAGCGAGCCACGTTCAGTGAACTTATTCTCTAATAAGCACCTACATACTTGCTTTAGTATCTCCACACAAATGATCATGAGATCAATCATCCTCATCCAATGAGCAAACAACGTATGTACCAATCTATCCGGATTCACTAATCCCCAATCCAACGATTGGGAACTATTTTTGTTTTAAGCTTTCTAAGAATTTAGATCTCATTAGAATGATCATCATCATTATTCTAGAAACATTTCTTAAAACTATGGGTTTATCACATATTATAAAACAACATCATGTAGATAATTAAAAGCCTTTAATAAATTAATACATTTTATTAATAAATGAATAAGATTGTTACAAAGTATATGCTTTATCTTCAAACATGATTGGCTTGTGTGCATACTACTTTCAATCTCCCACTTGCACTAAAGCCAATCGCCATGGTATCTCATACCCTTCTTCTCTAAGTGACGATTATCCTGCTGTTGGATAAGCTTTAGTTAATGGATATGTAATGTTGTTCTTGAGAGTTCACTATCTCTATAGTGATTTCCCATCTTTCAATGATTCCTTTAATCAAATGAAAGTGTCGCAACACATGTTTAGTGTGACGCACCCAAAATAGGTATACAACACCCATTCTGAGTCACTAAATACATGGTACAGAAAGCAAACTACAACTTCAATAATACAATTGTCGTGCAAAATACGACAACACATACTGTGAGTTTAAATACAAATATTGTCTTCTAGACAATATCCACACTCAAATAAGTCCTCATTACAATTATTCAAACACTATTTTATAGAAATAGTGAGGACTGCTAAAACATCTTTCTAGAACCATCACTCCGTACCCCGACTAGTTCCTGCTATGTTCTCACCTCCTGAGAAAAATGGAACAAAAAGGAAAAGGGTGAGCTCAACTAGCCCAGTAAAGAATATTATGACTAAGATAATATACAACAAATTATCGTTAGTCTTCAACAGGGAAAAATCTGATAAAATATAATAGACAACAAGTTTTAGATCAACAACTGCAGCGGAAATAGCAATCCATTAGAAGAGTCAAGTAGAGAATGAGTTCTACTATCTTCTAAGATTTAAAAGTCCATCATCAATATTTTATCCCTGTAACAACAATCAATATACATCTTTAATCAAATATTCATCTTTGCACTACAGGCCAAAGATATTCATTTGTATCATTGGGTTGGTCATGTTCATCTCAACACCTATTCATCTTTGCACTACGGGCCAAAGATATTCATCAGTTATTCATTTATCTTTGCACTACAAGCCTAAGATATTTAGTAATATCATCATTTAGGACTGAGGATGATGAAAAATATTTTAAAGAAAACGAATCCAGTGAGACAGAAGGACAAATAGTAGGGATTCGTATAACAGTTTATTCAAGATCAATAATACTCCATAATAACCAATTTTGAAACAAAAATCAAGAATAGAGATCAAAACATGGATACAATCAAAGATAGTAACCATAATAGACATCTTGGACAAAAAGAAGAAAATTTCATTTTCTATTGAATAGTGCCAGATTTGTGAATAAATCAGATATACGTGAATAGTGTCAGATACGTGAATAGTAACCCGACACAAAAAGTTACAAATTTGATAAAAAGTTCATACTAATATTTTGGTATAATGATATTGAAGAAAATATCATTTTAAGAAGAATATAACATCCCTTACCTCAAAATATCAATTATTTACGACCTGAATATCGGATAAAGGTCAAGGAAACTTGCACTGATGAATAGAAACACACAAAGTATCTAAATACTCACAAAATACACTCAATAATCTAGAGAGAGAAAGAGATAAAGCTTATGTTTCTGGTGTGATTTTCAATTCTAACTTAGCCCTCTATTTATAGAAAATATTATTAGCGACTTGACTGCAACTTGATTATTTTTTACTCGCTACTATTCCCACCCACCACATTTGAAATAAAATTCAGCACATTTTTTTCACCAACCACAAGTGGGGCCCACTCAATTCTAGAATTTTCCACCAAAATGCTAAATTCGGATACTTTAACAATTTACGAATCAACACCTCTTAAAATTCATAACAAATCATACTTTCATTTTAACGGTTCAAAATTTGTGGACATATACTCAACTTATATATGTATAACATATCCAAAAATTACAACGATCCAACTATTCGGATTAAAAATTATAACTCACTTAATATATCTCAAAAACTTTGGTTTAATTTTTAATACCTTCATTCCGACAAAAAAATCGATAAAACACCTCAACATTAACTCTTTCATTTTTAACCACAATAAATATATCCAACATTTATATCCACATAAAATAAATATTTCCTTATCATATGAATCAATAATTAATTATTCACAAATAATATTACGTAATCACATTTATGACAACCAGCCGCTCCCATGAAAGAGGGGCTTTCAATAAGAATTTCTCCTCATCGACGCGCAATTAGGTGACCAAACCTCTCCTCGATGTGAACTTTCTAGACATTGCCAATAATGCTATCTAATAATATTATTCAAATAATATGAATTATTGATATGATAATGGGAAATATCATGCAAAATGACAATTATTGAAACAACAATAATATAAAATATCAACGCAAACAATTATTGAATCAATAAAATAAAATAAAATATTGAACAATAATTCATTGTAACAATTATTGAGTAGTGCCTTCTTCACGTAAGGATCAATAATTCATCAATATCGCATCCACGCCAGATTACTATATATTTTAACCACCGGGTATTCCAACAATGTTAACGGTAACAACTATGCCGTTATTTATATAAACTCAAACTTGTCATTTTCTTCATCCAACAATTATTCTATTATGGGGCCCATAAATGATCAATTGCCGTCGCATTTAATATTCCCAAACAACAAGAATATTCCACGACCAAATGAATATTCCCCGACAACAATGATTATTTTATAACCACTTGCACATTTTGCAAAATTTGCACATTTCGCCCATAACCAGAGAATTATATCAAATTAATACCTTATTATTCACAATAATAATTAGAGGAAATTCGATTTTATTTATAATAAGTTGGGGTCTTACAACCTCCCCTCCTTATGAAATTTCGTCCTCGAAATTGACATACGTACCTGGTGTTTCGAAAAGGTGAGGATACCTCGCTTTTATTTCTGATTCCAACTCCCAGGTCATTTCTTCAATAGCATGGTTTCTCCACAAAACCTTAACTTGTGGTATAACCTTGGTGCGTAGGATATGATCTTTCATATCCAAGATCTTAACAGGTACTTCTTCGTACGTTAAATCTTCGGCTATCTCGTCTAGTTCTAACGCAATAATATGGTTTGGGTCTTTCACATATTTACGAAGCATGGATATGTGAAAAACATTATGAACACGAGACATACTTGGAGGTAATGCGAGTCTATAGGCCACATTTCCTATTCGATCAAGAATCTCAAATGGACCAACAAATCATGGATTGAGCTTTCCTCTCTTTCCAAATCTTGTAACTCCCTTCCATGAAGCAACACGTAACAATACATGATCTCCAATATTAAACTCCACGTCCTTTCTATGAAGATCAGCATAACTCTTTTGTCGATCTTGTGAGGTTTGAATACGTTGTCGAATCATTTGGATCTTTTTTCAGTAGTCATGCGTACTAATTTCGGTCCCAACAACGTTGTTTCTCCACCTCTCCCCAAAGATATTGAGAGAATGACACTTTCATCCATACAACGCCTCAAATGGAGCCATGCCTATACTTGCTTGATAATTATTGTTGTAGGAGAATTCCACCAGTGGCAAGTACTTATCCCAACTTCCTTTAAAATCTAGGACACAAAGTCTTAATAGATCTTCAAGGGTTTTAATAGTCCTCTCTGATTATCCGTCCGTTTGAGGATGGTATGCCGAACTGAATCGTAAATCCGTGCCCATAGCTTTCTGTAAGCTAACCCAAAATCGTGAAGTGAATCTTGGGTCACGATCCAAACTATGGATCTTGGCATGCCATGCAATCTCACAATCTCATTCACGCACATGCGAGCAAGACGCTCAAGGAATAAATCTCACGACGGCAAGAAATGGGCGACTTGGTTAATCTATCAACAATAACCCAAATAGCATCTATGCCTTGAGAAACTTTGGGAAGACTTGTAACGAAATCCATAGTAATGTGGTCCCACTTCCATTTTGGAATCTCAAGTGGTTGTAATGGACCCTTTGGCACTTGATGCTCCGCCTTTACACGTTGACAAGTTAAACACCTCGAGATAAACTCCGCGATCTCTCTCTTAATATTGTTCCACCAAAATGTTTGTCGAATATCATGATACATTTTGGTACTGCCAAGATGGATTGCAAACGGTGTGTTGTGTGCCTCCATCATGATTCTATGCTTCAAGTCAAAATCGTTAGGAACACAAAGTCCAGAGTTGAATCTAAGTATTCTTCTTCATCGATTCTCGCTTCGGAATAGCACCTTCTTTGCACTTTCTTCTTCATACGATCGACTCCGTGTCCGTAGCTTGAGCAGCTTTAACTTTATCGATTAAAGTCGGTTCTACTCGTATATTCGCCATCATCATGTGGGTCCCTGGAGTCTTTAATTCTACCTCCATCCTTTGCAAGTCATACAGAATGGGCCTTTGCATTGACAATATCGCACTCGTACTCGCATATGATCTTCTACTCAATGCGTCAGCTACTACGTTCGCTTTTCCAGGATGATATTGAATAGTGTGATCGTAATCTTTCAATAGTTCAAGCCAACGTCGTTGCCGCATGTTGAGTTCTTTTTGGGTGAAGAAATATTTGAGGCTTTTATGGTCGTATAAATCTCCACTTTCTCCCCATACAAGTAGTGTCTCCAAATTTTCAACGCGAATACGACTGCTGCCAACTCTAGATCATGAGTAGGATAATTCCTCTCATATTCTTTGAGTTGTCGTGAGGCATAGGCTATGACTTTCCCATGTTGCATGAGAACACATCCTAACCCTTTGCCTGAAGCATCATCAGATATTACAAATCCATCCGCACCGGATGGTATTGCGTAACAAAAGTGCCGAAATGAGTCTCCTCTCGAGCTCTTGGAAACTCTTCTCACATTCCTCGCTCCATACAAATTTTGTATCTTTCCGAGTCGGTGAGTTAACTGAGTAGCGATTCGAGAAAATCCTTCCACGAATCTTCGATAATAACCATTTAAGCCCGTAAAGCTACGTGACTTTGGCCACCGACTTTGGTTGCTCCCAACTTTGTCTTGCTCAATCTTCTTTGGGTCAATGATATCCATGTTTTGACACCACGTGCCCAAGGAATGCTACTTCCTCAAGCCAGAACTCACATTTCTCAGCTTGGCATAAAGCTTGTTTTCACGAAGCCTTTCAAGTATCAGCTTCAAATGGTGCTCATGATCTTCACGGCTTTTGGAATAGATGAGGATGTCATCAATAAAGATAACAACAAACTGATCCAAATATTCCTTGAATACACGGTTCATCATATCCATGAAAGCAACAGGAGCATTAGTCAATCCAAAAGACATGACTAAGAATTCATAATGCCTGTACCGAGTTCTGAAGGAAGTCTTTGGAATATCCTCAGTTTTAATCTTCAAACGATGATATCCGAATGAAGATCGATCTTTAAAAAGAATTGTGCTCCTGCAACTTGGTCGAACAGGTCATCAATGCGAGGTAGCGGATACCTATTCTTGATGGTGACATGGTTTAATTTCATTAGTCAATACAAAGTCGCATACTCCCGAGCTCTTTCTTCTTTATGAATAAAACAGAGCACCCCAAGGAGATGTACTAGGACGAATGAAACCTATGTCTAACAATTCCTGTAGTTGGACTTTTAACTCCTGGAAGTTCAATAGAGCCATTCGATATGGGGTTTTAGAAATGGGTTTTGTACCCGGTTCAAGGTCAATAAAGAATTCAACATCACGTTCTGGGGGTAGATCGGGAAGTTCTTCAGGAAATACATCAGGAAATTCTCTAACAATAGAAATATTATTCAAATCTGACTTGTCTTTGTTCAAATCCATAACATGGGCTAAGAAAGCTTGACATCCATTTTTCAATAAACGAATAGCTTAATGGCTTGATATGATAGTGGTGATCGATTTAAGTGGTTTAGTTGTTTGAATTCGTATGAGGTTGGTTAGGAATATGAAAACTAACAACCTTATTTAAAATAATCAATTTTGGCATGATGAGTGGTTAACCAATCAATTCCTAAAATCACATCAAAAGCAAGTATCTTTAAAGAGATAAGATGAACAATGTAATGTGATAGTGCCAACTTGGATCATGCAAGATTTATAAACCGTGGATGTAACGAAAGTTTCACCCAACTGAGTCTCCACCGATAAATCAAAGTCTAATTTCTCCTGAGTAAAGTTTAAACGTTGAGCACAAGCGGGAGAGATAAAAGAATGGGTAGAACCCAGATCTAGTAAGTAAGGTATAAACTTCGCAAGAGTTCAAGATTAGCTTACCAGTAATCACCTCGTTCGGGTTCCTCGCGTTTTGGCTACCACGACAAACGCTCTTCCAGAACCGCCGATTTTGAATTATCCGGATGACCTTGGAGTCACCATCCCCGTTAAACTTGGTTTTGCTATGTGAACAATCCCGAAGCTATGTGGCCTTCCTTTCCACGGTTGTAACATACCTTGGATTGTTGTGGGACAGTTTTAATGATATGTCCCTCTTTCCGCATTTGTAACATCTAAGTGGCGGTCGTTCTCCTCCCTAGAATTTGTTGTTGGTCTTTGGTGTCGTCTTTGATGTCTTTTCCGTCATTGTTGAATCTCCTCTTTTCTGAAATTTCCACTTGACTCACCTCTCCTATTATCATGGCCACGATGACCACCTAAGTGGTTACCGCTTTGTTCAGTATTTTTCCTCCTCGTTGGTTATCATCGCTCGATGATCATTGTCACCCAGATGACCCTAGTTGTGGTCCCTCGGTTTGAACATACTCATTATCTCGCTCTAATAATTGAGCCATTTACAACATCTGAATATAAAGAAAATTTATGAGATATAAGATATTGTCGAATCTCGGGCTTTAGACCTCTCGAAACATCCTTGTCATTCGTTCCTCATTTTCGACCAAATGAGGTGTGAAACTCGATAACTCGCAAACTTTGCCTCATCTTTGGGACACCGCCATGTTGTTTTGTTCATCCGATAAACTCCACCTCCTTCATATGATTTAATACTTTTCAGAAAGTACTTGTCATTGAATAGTTTTTGAAATGTTTCCCAAGACATCTTTGAAAAGGGCCGGTTGAGTACGCTTCATAGACTCCCACCAAGAGTCCGCCTCATCGCGGAATATAAAGGTGGCGAATGGAACCTTCTGTTCCTCTGTACATCCCAAGACATCGAATATCTTGGTAATTTGCTTGACCCACATTTTCGCCATGATCGGATCCGGCTTTCCCTTAAATTTTGGTGGTCCCAACTCCTTGAACTGCTTGCTGTGACAAGCCGCGCATTGCTATCATTTCCACCCGTATTCTGTGCACGAGTTTCCCTCGTCTGGTTTCGCATAAAATACAAAAAACTTCTAAACATCCCATCATTCATCATTGGTTCGGTAGTATTGTTTACAGGAGGATTATTGCCTTCCTGTTGCACGTTTTCCTGGTTTGTAACTAAAGGTTGTTCCACAGTCTCATACACTCCATTGTTAACGTTCTCGTGACCATTCTTAAATATCGCCATAAAACAAGGGTTAATTAAACAAATTAACATATCACATAATATCCCTATATTATGACTGACCAACAAATAAGCTTAGATTGGACACACTAGCAAAGGATTTACTCATCTCTCCCCTCCTAGTTCTATTCCCGATCTCCGCCAGAGACCATATCCCTAAGCTTTGATACCAACTGTGACGCCCCAAAATAGGTATACAACACCCATTCCGAGTCGCCAAAAATACATGGTATGTAAAGCAAACTACAACTTCAATAATACAATTGTCGTGTAAAAATACGACAACACATACTGTGAGTTTAAATACAAATATTGTCTTCTAGACAATATCCACACTCAAATAAGTCCTCATTACAATTATTCAAACACTATTTTACGAAATAGTGAGGATTTCTAAAACATCTTTCTAGAACCATCACTCCATACCCGACTAGTTCTCGCTATGTTCTCACCTCCCGAGAAAAATGGAACAAAAAGGAAAAGGGTAAGCTCAACTAGCCCAAGAAGAATATTATGACTAAGATAATATATAACAAATTATCGTTAGTCTTCAACAGGAGAAATCGATAAAATATAATAGACAACAAGTTTTAGATCAACAACTCGCAGTGAAATAGCAATCCATTAGAAGAGTCAGTAGAGAATGAGTTCTACTATCTTCTAAGATTTAAAAGTCCATCATCAATATTTTATCCTCGCAACAACAATCAATATACATCTTTAATCAAATATTCATCTTTGCACTCTGTGCCAAAGATATTCATTTGTATCACACGGTTGGTCATGTTCATCTCAACACTGTTCATCTTTTGCACTACGGCCAAAGATATTCATCGATTAATCATTTATCTTTGCACTACTGTGCCTAAGATATTTAGTAATATCATCATTTAGGACCGAGGATGATGAAAATATTTTAAAGAAAAGCGAATCCGGTGGAGACGGAAGGACAAATAGTAGGATTCAGTATAACGGTTTATCCAAGATCAATAATACTCCATAATAACCAATTTTGAAACAAAATTCAAGAATAAAGATCAAAACATGGATACAATCAAAGATAGTAACCATAATAGACATCTTGGACAAAAAGAAGAAAATTTCATTTTTTAGTGAATAGTGTCGTATTCGTGAATAGTGTCGTATACGTGAATGAATAAGGTCGATATCGTGAATAATAATCCACACACAAAAAGTTCCAAATTTGATAAAAGTTCATACCAACATTTTAAAAGATAATGATATTGAAGAAAATATCATTTTAAGAAGAATATAACACCCCTTACCTCAAAATATCAGTACTTCTAATCGGAATATCGGTATAAGGCTGAAGGAAACTTGCACTGATGAATAGAAACACATAAAGTATCTAAATACTCACAAAATACACTCAATAATCTAGAGAGAGAAAGAGATAAAGCTTATTTTTACGTGTGATTTTCAATTCTAACTTAGCCCTCTATTTATAGGAAAATATTAGCAAGACTTGACCGTAACTTGATTGCTTTACCTGCTACTATTCCCACCCACCACATTTGAAATAAAATTCAGCACATTTCTTCACCAACCACAAGTGGGGCCCACTCAATTCTAGAATTTTCCACCAAAATGCTAAATTCGGATACTTTAATAATTTCGAACGGTCACCTCTTAAAATTCATAACAAATCATACGTTCATTTTAACGGTTCAAAATTTGTGGACATATACTCAACTTATATATGTATAACATATCCAAAAATTACAACGATCCAACAAATGGATTAAAAAATTATAACTCACGCAATATATCTCAAAAACATTTGGTTTAATTTTAATACCTTCATTCCGAAAAAATATCGATAAAACACCTCAACATTAACTCTTTCATTTTTAACCACAATAAATATATCCAACATTTATATCCACATAAAATAAATATTTCCTTATCATATGAATCAATAATTAATTATTCACAAATAATATTACAGTAATCACATTTATGACAACCAGTAGTTCCCGTGAAAGAGGGGCTTTCCAATAAGAATTTCTCCTTCATCGACGCGTAATTAGGTGACCAAACCTCTCCTCGATGTAACTTTCTAGACATTGCCAATAATCTTTATCTAATAATATTATTCAAATAATATGAATTATTGATCCGATAATGGGAAATATTTATGCAAATGACAATTATTGAAACAACAATAATATAAAATATCAACGCAACAATTATTGAATCAATAAAATAAAATAAAATATTGAACAATAATCATCGTAACAATTATTGAGTAGTGCCTTCTTACGTAAGGATCAATAATTCATCAATATCACATGCATCCACGCCAGACATCGTATTTTAACCACCGGGTATTCCAACAATGTTAATTCTGAATAACTCTCGTGCTTATTTATATAAACTCAAACTTGTCATTTTCTTCATCCGACAATTATTCTATTATGGGGCCCACAAATGATCGATATTAAATATTTAATATTCCCCGACAACAAGAATATTCCACGACCAAATGAATATTCCCCGACAATAATGATTATTTTATAACCACTTGCACATTTTGCAAAATTTGCACATTTCACCCATAACCAGAGAATTATATCAAATTAATACCTTATTATTCACAATAATAATTAGAGGAAATTCGATTTTATTTATAATAAGTTGGGGTCTTACATTTAGATCCAAGATTAGACTTAGGAACTATTCCTAGTTCTATAATGAACTTTTCATCCAAACAATCAACTTGCAGCTTCATTTAGAGCTACATACTTTGTCTTTATCACTAAACTAGCAACTCTTTGCTATTTGAAACCTTTCCAATTCACCGCACCACCATTCAAGGAAACGTTTTACCTTAAAGTGAATTTTCTGTCGTCTTGGTCTATTTGAAAAACTTGAGTCTGTTAAGCCCTCTAGTTTTAATTTAGACCCACCATAAATTTTAATCACATCCTTAGTGTCGGTTAAGTACTTTAAGATTTTTTCACTGTCTTACAGTGATCTTCTCCAGAATATGATCGATCATCATCAGGTCTCGTATATTTCATTGTATACATGATTGTCACTCATGCGATCTCTCTTTTATGAGTCTATGAGGACTATTAAGAGAGATACACTCATTAACTCGTCAACATGAGACATCTCTTGGAGTTTGTCATGCTAAACGACTTTAGCATCAAATGAATATACGTTTCTTAGGTTAAGTTGAGCATCTTCTTGAATCTATCTATATAGATTTGTATTCCCAATTAAGATACTCTTCCCAAATCATTCATGGAGGAATGTTGAGACAACTTTATCTTTACTGATTGTAGCATTAGTATGTCATTCCTTATCCATAGTATATCAACATATAATATTAGGAATGTCACGACGCTCCTACTGACCCTTTTGTACACACTAGAACTCTTACCTCATCGTATGTAACTGGATCATCATCTTTTATGATGTGTACCTCATCATCATCATTTATGATGAATTCATACCTCTTAGGTATCTTCGGCACTATTCCAGATTTACGATTAGATTGTGGTACAACAGGTCTATCTACAGTTTCCTCTTATTTGACTTATAGTGTCTTGTGGTTCTTGAACTCTTCAAGATCTATTATCCTCCCACTAGCCCCTTCAATGATAAACATCTTTATCTTAGAAGGCAACGTGTTTCGCAACAAACACCTTTTGCTAAGTAGGATTATAGAACATATATCCTAAACTTACTTTAGGATGTCCCACAAATCTGTACTTGTCAAATCTTGTCCCAAGCTTATCCTTTGAAACCTTTTTCACATAAGTTGGACAACCCCTTATCTTAATATACTTAAGATTAGGAATCCTCCCTGTCCATAACTTTTATGGAGTCTTGGGGCTGGATTTTGAGGTTACCTTTTTCGTAGATATGCAGCCATTTCTAAGTCATTACCCCAGAAGGATACTGGAATGTCGGTAAAATCATTATGGATTGCACTTTGTCCAACAAGGTACGATTTTTCCTTTCAGATACACCAATCATTTATTGTGTATCAGGAGGTATCTATTGTGAGAAAACCATTTGAGATGTTCTAGAAACTTATTGCACAAGTATTTATTCCTTGATCTAATCAAAGAATCTTAATACTTTGCCAATTTGTTTCATTTCTGAGTTCTTTGAACCTTTCAAATAATTCACACTTGTATTTCAGCAAATACATACATTCAACTCTTTGAATGATTATCTCCTTTTCTTATACTAGTTTGTTCAATTTAAAAAATTATTTTTCACGTAAGTCAAGTATACAAAATCCATTAAGTAATATTCCAGTTCTATACAAAACATTATTATTATAAATAGAACAACAATTGTTCTTAATTATAATGTTAGGTTTGTAATATTCTTGAACGCAATCAAATTGCACAAATAAGCGGAAACGTGTAAAAATCAGAGTTTTAAAATTTTACAAACCATATACCTGGATCATCCTTTATGCACAATTATTAATTAAACAAAAAAATAAAGAATGAGAATCATACCCTTGAAGATTCGAGCTTCCTCAAGTACAAGTTCACCTCCAAATCCTTTTCGTGTTCAACTTGAATCCACCGGGTTGGGTTCCTTCCTTTGATCAACTTTAGCCACCCAAGTGTTTGGCCTCTAGAGGTGATCCACCAAGGAAGAAGAAATATTCAAGAAGAATGGTATTTGACAAAACCCTAGTTTTTCTCTCTCTCATAGAAAAGGAGCGTACTCTCCAACAATTGGAATTACGTCTGTTATTAAAAAGTCAGCAACCACTCACACCCATAATAAGACTCCTCTTATTTATAGATGTGGGCAACTCTCCTTAACAATTAAGAAATTGAGTTTTTATTTTAATTAATTAAATTCCTTTAATTAATTATGCTCCCAATCTTATTAGGAATAATTAGTTAATATCGTTTAATTAATTTAACCTCCAAATCTTATTAGGATTAAATGAGAGTACAAATATTAAATTAATTTCCAACTCTTTAGAAATTAAAATAATAATAATTGTAATAATATTAATAAGACTCCTCTTATTAATTTATATATTTAATATTTTTAAAATATTAAATAATAAATATTAAGCTATTTAATTTATTCTATCACCATAGATTAAATTAAATACACTTAACATATTATTACGATTATGCCATTAACTTCTTAAATAATTATTCTTCCTTTTTATGGTGTGACCCTTTAGGTTCTCCATATTAAATCGGTTGTGATTAAATCAATTAGAACAATTCTAATCTTATTTAAATAAATAAATTAAACTATTAATTTATTTAAATAAATAATATTTATTCTACAATAAGGATAAACCTCCCCTAGCGATCAACGACTTTCCGAGATAATATTGATTTTAACATTAATCATAAAAGAACCTTTGAGTAAATAGTTACTGCACAATTCAATCCTTCCACCATACAATGTCCCAATTAAATATAAGACATGGAATTATCGTCAAGTCTTATTTTATTTAATTATATGTATTTCGACTCTTAAATGCACAACTCAAATAATGCAAATTAGAAACTCCTTTCTAATTTCATTTTGCCTTGGCCAAGGACTACTGGGTTGTCATTTATCGAATCAAATAGGACATTTCTCTTCTTTTACTAGAAGCGGTAGATTCTTTATTGATCATACATTATCTCTATGTACAACTTATTATACCCAAGCATACCCTTTGATATACTCTAAGGGTCTTAAGGAATAAGTCAAAGTATAATTCATCATATACAAGATACTATGATGATCTCAAGTCTAAGGATCAGTTGTACTACTATCACTACATGAATTCTTATTGATAGACAAGTAAAACTCCATTAGGTATTCCTTAGCGAGCCACGTTCAGTAAACTTATTCTCTAATAAGCACCTACATACTTGTTTAAGTGTCTCCACACAAATGATCATGAGATCAATCATTCGCATCCAATGAGCAAGCAACGTATGTACCAATCTATTCGGATTCACTAATCCCCAATTTAGTAATCCAACGATTGTGAACTATTTTAGTTTTAAGCTTTCTAAGAATTTAGATCTCATTAGAATGATCATCATCATTATTCTAAAAGCATTGCTTAAAACTATGAGTGTATCATATATTATAAAGCAGCATCATGTAGATAATTAAAAATCTTTAATAAATTAATACTTTTTATTAATAAATAAATAAGATTGTTATAAAGTATATGCTTTATCATCAAACATGATTGGCTTGTGTGCATACTACTTTCAATCTCCCACTTGCACTAAAGTTAATCGTCGTGGTATCTCATACCCTTCTTCTTTAAGTGACGATTATCCTGCCGTTGGATAAGCTTTAGTTAATGGATATATATAAAGTTGTTCTTGAGAGTCCATTATCTCTATAGTGCTTTCCCATCTTTCAATGATTCCTATAATCAAATGAAAGTGTCACAACACATGTTTAGATCCAAGATGAGACTTAGGAACTATTCCTAGTTCTGTAATAAACTTTTCATCTAAACAATCAACTTGCAGCTTCATTTACAGCTATATAATTTGTCTTTATCACTAAACTAGCAACTCTTTGCTGTTTGAAACCTTTCCAGTTCACTGCACCACCGTTCAAGGTAACGCTTTGCCTTAAAGTGGATTTTCTGTCGTCTTGGTCTGTCTGAAAAAACTCGAGTCTGTTAAGCCCTCTAGTTTTAATTCAGACCCACCATGAATATGATCACATCCTTAGTGCCGGTTAAGTACTTTAAAATATTTTTCACTGACTCATAGTGAAGTTCTCCAGAATATGACTGATTAACATCAGGTCTCGTACATTTCATTACATACATGATTGTCACTCATGCGATCTCTCTTTTCAGGAGTCTATGGGGACTATTAAGAGAGATACACTCTATAACTCACCAACATGAGACATCTCTTGGAGTTTTTCATGTTAAACAACTTTAGCATCAAATGAATATTCGTTCCTTAGGTTAAACCGAGCATCCTTTTAAATCTATCTATATAGATTTGTATCCCCAATTAAGATACTCTTCCCAAATCATTCATGGAGGAATATTTAGACAACTTTATCTTTACTGATTGTAGCATTAGTATGTCATTCCTTATCCGTAGTATATCAAAATATAGTACTAGGAATGTCACGACGCTCCCACTGACCTTTTTGTGCACACTAGGTTCATTCTTGTTTTTGATAAAATCAAACTCTTTTGATTGTCTCATCAAAACAAATGTTCCATATTTGAGAAGCTTGCTTCAATCCATTTCTCTGAGTGTCTACAACTCTACCTCATCGTATATAACTGGATTATCATATTCTATGATGCGTACCTCATCATCATCATTTATGATGAATCCATACCTCCCAGGTATTTTCGGTACTATTCTAGATTTATGATTCGGTATATCTACAGGTTCCTCTTATTTGACTTATAGTGTTTTGTGGTTCTTGAACTTTTCAAGATCTATTATGCTCCCACTAGCCCCTTTAATGATAAACACCTTTATCTTAGAAGGTCGCGCGTTTCGCAACAAACACCTTTTGCTAAGTAGGATTATAGAACATATACCCTAAACTTACTTTAGGATGTCCCACAAATTCGAACTTGTCAAATCTTGTCCCAAGCTTATCCTTTGAAACCTTTTCACATAAGCTGAACAACCCATTATCTTAACATACTTAAGATTAGGAATCCTCCTTGTCCATAACTCTTATAGAGTCTTTGGGCCGGATTTTGAGGTTGCCTTTTCGTAGATTTATAGCCATTTCTAGGGCATGACCCTAGAAGGATACTGGAATGTCGGTAAAATCATTATGGACCGCACCATGTCCAACAAGGTATGATTTTTCTTTTCAGATACATCAATCAATTATTGTGTATCAAGAGGCGTCCATTGTGAGAAAACCATTTGAGATGATTTAGAATCTCATTGCACAAGTATTCCTTCCTTGATCCGATCAAAGAATCCTAATACTTTGCTAATTAGTTTCATTTTCGAATTCTTTGAACCTTTCAAATAATTCACAATTGTATTTCAGCAAATACACACATTCAACCTTTTGAATAATCATCTTCTTTTTCTTATACTAATTTGTTCAATATGCAAAATTATTTTCACGTAAGTTAAGTATGTAAAATCCATTAAATAATATTCAAGTTCTATACAAAACATTATTATTATATATAGAACAACAATTGTTCTTAAATATAACACCAAAAATTTCATTGTCCAACAACAAAATAGAAATAATGTTTCTAACGAGAACTGGAATATAATAACAATTTATTGACTTAATAGATTTGCCCGTAGGCATTGCTAAGCTATAAGTTTCTATGGCTAATGTGGCAACCTTTGCTTCATTTTTCACACATAGGATTACTTATATTTTTTTAGCTTTCTACTTCTGCTTGGTCCCTTCATAAATCTATATTTATGATAAGCAAAGTCGGTATCCAATACCCAAGTAGAACATTGACTTAAAGAAAAATTTATTTTAAGTCATGAACAAAATTGTATTTATAACCGAAACTTCACTAAGCTTCTTCTGGTTAGCCTCTGCAAGATGCTTCTTGAAGTTTTTTTTCCAGTGTCCAGGCTTATTGTAGTCGAAGCAAACTTCTTTGCTATCCGTATTAGTTTTGTTTTTATTATCCTTTATTTTTGCCTTTCTATTTACCTTCTTTAAATTGTTCTTCTTTTCAGAAGATCATTTGGCTCCTACCAATAAGACATGATCTTTCTTGGTTGGAAAGTGACTCTCAACATTTTTCAACATGTTAAACAAATCAGCGAGGCTGATATCTAGCTTGTTCATATGAAAAATTTACAACAATTGTGAAAGGAGTCCGGGAGTGAGTGCAAGATCAAATCTTGGCTCAACTCTCCATCCATGACAAAACCTGTTGTCCTAATTGATCAATCAAATTGATAATGTTAAGGACTTTTATATCCAGATTTGTAGTGTCACTTGGTTATTCTAGATCGGAAGAGCTCCTTAGATATCGATATCTATCCGCCTACTTTTCTCACCATCAACTACTTGATGTGCGGGGAGTATAGTAGGAGCGTCCATAGTTTCTATCTTGGCCGATTTGAAGCTTGTTTACTCATAGATGCTGAGCATGATGCATTGAGCTAATCAGTGTGCATCATCTTGCCACTTTCTAAAAGTAGCAATCTCTTCCTCGGAGGCATTTATGCGCAACCATTGCGAGGATAGGTGTATTAAGGACAAAAGATAAGTTTTAGCCATGAGAACTATTCTCAAATTCCTTAACCAATCCATTTAATTCAGTCCGGTTAAATAGCATCTAATATGCTTTGCAGTGATAGTAATTTAGACATTGTAAAATTCTGTAAATGAATTTGTAATTAACAACATTTTAGCATACATTCTTTTATTAATTACCAAAATAAATTAGTACTTATTTTAAATTGGTATCTCTCACTATTTTCTTCAAACTATATTACCCTCAATATATATAGTTCAGCAATATCTAATTAAAGATATGCTAGTGAGAATAAGGATCCCATTTCAAATGTATATAGCTTTATGTGTGCACAACAAACTATATATAAATAAATAGGTAGACAACTCTTGTCAATTACATCAACTATGTAACTCTTTCTATTTTGTCTCTTAGATCATAATGGTCAAGTGTGTGCACATCCGAACTAAAATGATCTAAGTTAAGTCATACCTAACACTTCCATATATTCGAAAGAAAAACACTGTCCTTGTGTGTGCACAACAAAACAGCATTGTTCAGTCTATTCATAAGCATTAAATGTGATAAAACAAGATCTTAAATATTTAATATTTGCCTTGTGTGTGCACAACAAACTCATTAAATATTTAATACTCTATTGTTTTACCATGCTAAAAGGCGACGTTCGATATTCCAAATATCTTTGAACGTTACAACTTAATATAAAATATTTGAGGGGTTTGTTATTAATTTGTCTCATCTTGTTTAGCGTGCATGCACATATAAATATAAAATACACGTCATATTAATGAACATGCGAAGCATGTTTGCATAATATATATATATATATATATATATATATATATATTATAAGCATGCACATATAGAATATTATATTCTACCCGGATTAATTATGGACTTTTATTCTAGTTTGGTTCACTAGAGCCACCAAGTGAACCAAAAAGGTCAAACTCTAGTGGTGCAAGAATTAATATTTAAATATAACTATTACATTTAAACCCGGACTCCATTACAAACGGGTCTTCAAGCGCTCCTTGTTCCTTGATCTCCAATTCTTCAAAATAATTCTAATTATTCCTATTACAAAACTATTTAAAATAAATAAAAACCTTGATCAGCAGTCAAGGGGAAGTACATAGGAGAGAGTTAGAATTTACATTAAGAAAAATTTAGAGAAGACGAGGTACACAGACCCTATTTAATAAAACTCATACATTCATGCATCCAACTAAAATAAAATACAATCACATTGGTCAATAGTCCATAATCAATCCCATTTATTATCATACGCATCACTATATGCATCAATAAATAACATTCATCTCATGAATAATAAACATTCAATATATATATTGATATCATTTAATGGGCAAATTTAGTTAGTATAAAATCTAATTTTGAATCAAAATAAACTCCTTTATTTTAATCCAAATTTAAATCAAAATAAACCTCTTTTATTTTAATTTATCCAATTTTGAATAAAATAAACTATTTTATTTTAATCAAAATCTTTAATCAAAATAAACTCATTTATTTTAATTAATTATGAAATCTAATTCAAGTAAAAAACTCCTTTATTAAAGGAAACACGGATTCTCTTTCCTATTAACAAATAAACTCTTTATTTTGAATAATATGAAATCTTATTTCATATCTAAATAAACTCCTTTATTTAAAAAATTAAGATTCTCTTTCCTATTCACAAATAAACTCTTTTATTTTGAATAATATGAAATCTTATTTCATATCTAAATAAACTCATTTATTTAAGGAAATTAGGATTCTTTCCTATTCACAAATAAACTCTTTTATTTTGAATAATATGAAATCTTATTTCATATCTAAAAAGACTCCTTTATTTAAGGAAACATGGAATTCTATTTCAACTCCAATTAGTTATCATGGAATCAAATTCCAACTCTAATTAGTTAGCATGAAATCTAATTTTAAAATTAAAATAATCTATTTATTTTAAAATTAAAATAAACTTTTTTATTTTAAGATTAAAATAAATTTTTATTTTAATAATAAAATAAATTATTATTAATAATATATATATATATATATATATATATATATATATATATATATATATATATAATTTATATAAGTAATCATAAGAAAACAAATGATTTCATATCACGTGATTATACAGGATGATCATGATTCAAGTATATGTAATCATGTTAAATCTTATTAATAACATAATATATATGTAAAACCAAGTTCCTGTAAAGTGAGTAGGAATTACAAAAGGTAATCATAACTCACATGGAACAAAAATCCGAAATCAGTTCGCGGTAAAATCAGGCTTTGCGAATTGACGATTTTTTTTAATTAAATTTTATGCAACAAAATTATGCTCAATTAAATTATTCTAAACACATATCAATATAAATATCAAATTAAAACAATTAATAATTCGCATAAAAGTTTGGCTCTGATGCCACTGTTAGGTTTGTAATAATCATGAACGCAATCAAATTGCACAAATAAGCGGAAACATGTAAAAATCAGAGTTTTAAAATTTTACAAACCATATACTTGGATCATCCTTTATGCAAAATTATTATTTAAACGAAAAAAAATAAAGAATGAGAATCATACCCTTGAAGATTCGAGCTTCCTCAGGTACAAGTTCACCTCCAAATCCTTTTCGTGTTCAACTTGAATCCACCGGGTTGGGTTCCTTCCTTTGATCAACGTTAGCCACCCAAGTGTTTGGCCTCTAGAGGTTATCCACCAAGGAATAAAAAATATTCAAGAAGAAGAGTATTTGACAAAACCCTAGTTTTTCTATCTCTCATAGAAAAGGAGCGTACTCTCCAACAATTGGAATCACGTCCGTTGTTAAAAAGTCAGCAACCACTCACACCCATACTAAGACTCCTCTTATTTATAGATGTGGGCAACTCTACTTAACAATTAAGAAATTGAGTTTTTATTTTAATTAATTAAATTCCTTTAATTAATTATGCTCCCAATCTTATTAGGAATAATTAATTAATATTGTTTAATTAATTTAACCTCCTAATCTTATTAGAATTAAATGAGAGTACTAATATTAAATTAATTTCCAACTCTTTAGAAATTAAAATAATAATAATTGTAATAATATTAATAAGACTCCTCTTATTAATTTATATATTTAATATTTCTAAAATATTAAATAATAAATATTAAGCTATTTAATTTATTCTATCACCATAGATTAAATTAAATATACTTATTATATATTATTACGATTATGCCATTAACTTCTTAAATAATTATTCTTCCTTTAATGGTGTGACCCTTTAGGTTCTCCATATTAAATCGGTTGTGAATAAATCAATTAGAACAATTCTAATCTTATTTAAATAAATAAATTAAACTATTAATTTATTTAAATAAATAATATTTATTCTACTGATA
The DNA here is from genome assembly GCA_020205615.1 of Panax quinquefolius. Lineage (NCBI taxonomy): Eukaryota > Viridiplantae > Streptophyta > Magnoliopsida > Apiales > Araliaceae > Panax > Panax quinquefolius. Next base: position 538,149 of record JAINUW010000486.1, read on the forward strand.
GGGATAAACCTCCTAGCGATCAAGCGACTTTCCAGATAATATTGATTTTAACATTAATCATAAAAGAACCTTTGAGTAAATAGTTACCATACAATTCAATCCTTCCACCATCTGATGTCCCAATTAAATATAAGGCATGGAATTCTTTGTCAAGTCTTATTTTATTTAATGATATGTATTTCGACTCTTAAATGCACAACTCCAAATAATGCAAATTAGAAACTCCTTTCTAATTTCATTACGCTAACAACCCGAGGACTCTTGGGTTGTCATTTATCGAATCATATAGGACATTTCTCTTCTTTTACTAGAAGCGGTAGATTCTTTATTGATCATACATTATCTCCATGTTCAACTTATTATACCCAAGCATACCCTTTGATATACCCTAAGGGACTTAAGGAATAAGTCAAAGTATAATTCATCATATACAAGATACTATGATGATCTCAAGTCTAAGGATCAGTTGTACTACTATCATTACATGAATTCTTATTGATAGACAAGTAAAACTCCATTAGGTATTCCTTAGCGAGCCACGTTCAGTAAACTTATTCTCTAATAAGCACCTACCTACTTGTTTAAGTGTCTCCACACAAATGATCATGAGATCAATCATTCTCATCCAATGAGCAAGCAACGTATGTACCAATCTATTCGGATTCACTAATCCCCAATTTAGTAATCCAACGATTATGAACTATTTTAGTTTTAAGCTTTCTAAGAATTTAGATCTCATTAGAATGATCATCATCATTATTCTAAAAGCATTGCTTAAAACTATGAGTGTATCACATATTATAAAGCAGCATCATGTAGATAATTAAAAATCTTTAATAAATTAATACTTTTTATTAATAAATAAATAAGATTGTTACAAAGTATATGCTTTATCATCAAACATGATTGGCTTGTGTGCATACTACTTTCAATCTCCCACTTGCACTAATGCCAATCACCGTGGTATCTCATACCCTTCTTCTTTAAGTGACGATTATCCTGCCGTTGGATAAGCTTTAGTTAATGGATATATAAAGTTGTTCTTGAGAGTCCACTATCTCTATAGTGTTTTCCCCTCTTTCAATGATTCCTATAATTAAATGAAAGTGTCACAACACATGTTTAGATCCAAGATGAGACTTAGGAACTATTCCTAGTTCTGTAATGAACTTTTCATCTAAACAATCAACTTGCAGCTTCATTTACAGCTATATAATTTGTCTTTATCACTAAACCAGCAACTCTTTGCTATTTGAAACCTTTCGATTCAACTTTGCACCACCAGTTCAAGGTAACACTTTACCTTAAAGTTGATTTTACGTCGTCTTAGTGCATGCGAAAAAACTCGAATCATTAAGCCCTCTAGTTTAATTTAGACCCACCATGAATATGATCACATCCTTAGTGCCGGTTAAGTACTTTAAAATATTTTTTACTTACTCATAGTAAAGTTCTCCAGAATATGACTGATTAACATCAGGTCTCGTACATTTCATTGCATACATGATTGTCACTCATGCGATCTCTCTTTTCAGGAGTCTATGGGGACTATTAAGAGAGATACACTCTATAACTCACCAACATGAGACATCTCTTGGAGTTTTCATGTTAAACAACTTTAGCATCAAATGAATATTCGTTCCTTAGGTTAAGTCGAGGCATCCTTTTAAATCTATCTATATAGATTTGTATCCCCAATTAAGATACTCTTCCCAAATCATTCATGGAGGAATATTTAGACAACTTTATCTTTACTGATTGTAGCATTAGTATGTCATTCCTTATCCGTAGTATATCAAAATATAGTACTAGGAATGTCACGACGCTCCCACTGACCCTTTTGTGCACACTAGGTTCATTCTTGTTTTAGATAAAATCAAACTCTTTTGATTGTCTCATCAAAACAAATGTTCCATATTTGAGAAGCTTGCTTCAATCCATTTCTCTGCGTGTCTACAACTCTTACCTCATCGTATGTAACTGGATTATCATATTCTATGATGCGTACCTCATCATCATCATTTATGATGAATCCATACCTCCCAGGTATTTTCGGTACTATTCTAGATTTATGATTCGGTATATCTACAGGTTCCTCTTATTTGACTTATAGTGTTTTGTGGTTCTTGAACTTTTCAAGATCTATTATGCTCCCACTAGCCCCTTTAATGATAAACACCTTTATCTTAGAAGGTCGCGTGTTTCGCAACAAACACCTTTTGCTAAGTAGGATTATAGAACATATACCCTAAACTTACTTTGGGATGTCCCACAAATTCGAACTTGTCAAATCTTGTCCCAAGCTTATCCTTTGAAACCTTTTCACATAAGCTGAACAACCCATTATCTTAACATACTTAAGATTAGGAATCCTCCTTGTCCATAACTCTTATAGAGTCTTAGGGCCGGATTTTGAGGTTGCCTTTTCGTAGATTTATAGCCATTTCTAGGGCATGACCCTAGAAGGATACTAGAATGTCAGTAAAATCATTATGGACCGCTTTCGTATGTCCAATAAGGTATGATTTTTCTTTTCGGATACATCAATCAATTATTGCGTATCAAGAGGCGTCCATTGTGAGAAAACCATTTGAGATGATCTAGAATCTCATTGCACAAGTATTCCTTCCTTGATCCGATCAAAGAATCCTAATACTTTGCTAATTGGTTTCATTTCTGAATTCTTTGAACCTTTCAAATAATTCACAATTGTATTCGATAAATACACACATTGACCTTTTGAATAATCATCTTCTTTTTCTTATACTAATTTGTTCAATATGCAAAATTATTTTCAAGTAAGTTAAGTATGTAAAATCCATTAAATAATATTCAAGTTCTATACAAAACATTATTATTATATATAGAACAACAATTATTCTTAAATATAATACCAAAATTTCATTGTCCAACAACAAAATAGAAATAATGTTTCTAACGAGGCTGGAATATAATAACAATTTATTGACTTAATAGATTTGCCGTAGGCATTGCTAAGCTATAAGTTTCTATGGTTAATGTGGCAACCTTTGCTTCATTTTTCACACATAGGATTACTTATATTTTTTAGCTTTCTACTTACGCTTGGTCCTTCATAAATCTATATTTATGATAAGCAAAGTCGGTATCAATACCCAAGTAGAACATTGACTTAAAGAAAAATTTATTTTAAGTCATGAACAAAATTGTATTTATAACTTAGAAACTTCACTAAGCTTCTTTGGTTAGCCTCTGCGCAAGATGCTTCTTGAAGTTTTTTTTCGGTGTCGGGCTTATTGTAGTCGAAGCAAACTTCTTTGCTATATAAGTATTAGTTTTGTTTTTATTATCCTTTATTTTTTGCCTTTCTATTTACCTTCTTTAAATCGTTCTTCTTTTAGGAAGATCATTTGGCTCCTACCAATAAGACATGATCTTTCTTGGTTGGAAAGTGACTCTCGACATTTTTCAACATGTTAAACAAATCGGTGAGAGGCGATATCTAGCTTGTTCATATGAAAATTTTACAACAATTGTGAAAGGAGTCCAGGGGTGAGTGCAAGATCAAATCTTGGCTCAACTCTCCATCCATGACAAAACACTGTTGTCCTAATTGATCAATCAAATTGATAATGTTAAGGACTTTTATATCATCTTTGTAGTGTCACCGGTTATTCTAGATTGGAAGAGCTCCTTAGATATCTCGATATCTATTAGCCCTACTTTTCTCACCATCAACTACTTTATGTGAAGGAATATAGTAGGAGCAAAATTAGGTATACATCACCCATCTTGGGTGCGTCGGATACATGGTACAAAATTCAAATACAACTTGACTAAATACTATATTGTAAGTATACAATCGACAAAACATAGCTTGTGAGTTTGAATACAATTATTGTCTACTAGAGATTATACAAACTAAAAGGAGTCCTCATTACAATTATTAACACACTATTTCACGCAGAATAGTGAGGACTACTAATCTTATCCTACGGGCCCGTCACTCCGTTCCCCGACTAGTCCTGCTATGTTCTCATTTCACTGAAGAGAACGGTGAAAGAAAAGGGTGAGCTCAACTAGCCCGATAAGAAATATTATGACTAAGATAATGCGAGAATAAATTATCGTTAGCCTTCAATGAGTGTAAAGCGATAAAATATAACAACATCAAGTTTAAGCTGCGGTGGAACAAGCGATCCATTAAAAAAGTCAGTAGAAAATAAAATCTACTATCTTTTATGATTTAAAAGGTTTTTCATGACTTTTATCATTTGGGACTCGACAATAAATAATCCACATCATCGAATCACCTATACACTTCTGCCGAGGATATTCTTTAGTATCACGACCACAAATTATCCATGCACTCTGACCGAGGACATTCGTGTATTCATTAATGGTCATGATCATGCCAACATTTGTCCATCGATGCACTACGGGCCAATGATAACTTTTACCACATCATTTGTAACATTACGGTCATGATTACACAAGAATAATCACAGTCGTAATCATACCAAGTCCATCCCATGCACTCTGAGGCCACAGATGACTTTCAACATAATATAAACATGAGGATGATGACAATGATATAAGAATTGATAAAACAAGTTCAAGAATTAATTTATCCGAGGAACTAATAATGTCAAATTATCGACATGATCTTTGCTTTGTAGAGTAAAATTCAAGAATGATCGGAAGAATATTTCCATGAAAAGATCTTTGGATGAAGCGCAAATATCGAGGATATTCTACTAATTTCATGGAGTATAGAAGTGAAACTTTAACTTATTTGAGTATAATAAAGAATGGAATAACAAAAGAAATCACCGTGCATGCGGTGCTGCGCATATAGAGCGAGGTTATTCAGCGAGAATAATAATAACGGAACCGGTCGGGCAAAAATTTGCAAGCGGGATGTTCAACAAGAATAATAAAAAAGCGGAACCGAGGTCGGTGTAAAACACACAGACGAGGATGTTCAGCAGAATAATAATAAAAAGCGGAACCCGGTCGGTGTAAAAACCTGTGAGCGAGGATGTTTCAGCAGAATAATAATAAAAAGCGGAACCGGTGGGTGTAAAAACACAGACGGGATGTTCCATAGAATAATAGAAGAATGTCACCAAGTATAGGGTAAGCCTTGGCGTATATGAGGTTATTCAGCGAGAATAATAAGCGATGGAATAACAGCAGTTCTCTTCATGAATAAGAAAAGAATAACACCCCTTACATTAGTAGGAGATTGAATCTTTGCGGTAGTGTAGTAACAGAATACTCTTCTTCTTTCTCTCTTATTCTCTCTATACTTTCTCTCTCTATAGCTTGAATGAATTAAGTGAAAATAATGAAGCACTAGGCCTCTATTTATAGAAGATTTCTAGCTTAGCACTTGAAATGTGAAAAGCAAGTGGCTTGGCATTTGGTGATGTGAAAAGAAAAGTGGTTTGGCCTTTTGTAATGTGAAACACCAAGTGGTTTGGCGCTTTGTAATGTGAAGCGACAATTGGTTTGGCGATACTGTAATATAAAAGCGACAAAGTGGTGAAGGTAATTACTATTATTGTGAAGGTAATTACTATTAATGAAGGTAATTACTATTGCGAAGGTAATTACTATTGATGAAGGTAATTACTATTGATGAAGAGACTCTTAGATGATGACATATGGGCCCCCCATAAAATAACCAAACTTACCACAAGCGTCTCATAATAGACTCTTTATATACATCGAGGATTGAATAAATATTACCACAAATCATTTTATTTTTAATCGACACATATTTAATCTTTCAACAATTATTAATCATTTATAACTTGTCGTCTCAATTATTGATTTAATAATATAACATATTATCTGAGATGATCTTGTGATGATAATTGAATCGATAATATAAGAGATATGATGACGGCAATTCTTTGTAGTGATAATTGAGTATATAGTGAGTGACTTCTCCGTAAGCATCGATAATCAATCACAGTGTGCTCTTATGCGACCACAGCGTATTCTTTGTACTTTTACTAAGGGTAGTTCAGCGGTTTTAACGGTAACACCTCGTAGTTATTTTTATAAAAAATATTTTTGTCGTTTTCTCAATCAAACAATAATTCCGTTGTAGGGGTCCACGATGATGATCTTGCCGTCGTCTGCGAATATTCCCGACAAAAGAATATTCCCAGACCAAACGAATATTTTATAACAACTTGCTTACTTTGCAAAATTTATAAATATTACCCACAACTATAACATTATATCAAATTTACTCCATAATATTCAAAAATAATATTTATAGAAAATTCATCTTTATTTATAAAAGTTGGGGTCTTCTGACCTCCCTTCTTCTGAAATTTCAGCCCTCGAAATTAAGAATGCGTACTGGTATGTCGAAGAGAGTAAGGATACCTTGATTTCATTTGATTCTAACTCCCGAGTCATTTCCTCGACATCGTGGTTTCTCCACAAAACTTTGACTTGAGGTATAACCTTGGGCGTAGAATATGTTCCTTCTTATCAAAATTTGAGCAGGAACCTCTTCATACGTCAAATCTTCCGCTATTTAAATCGGTTCTAACTTTCGATAATGTGGTTTGGGTCTTTCACATATTTCACGTAACATGGATATGTGAAAAGCGTTATGAACACGAGACATACTTGGCGGTAAAAGCGAGTCTATAGGCCACAGTTCCTACTCGATCGAGGATTAAAAATGGTAGATGAATCGAGGATTGAGTTTTCCTCTCTTTCCAAATCTCGTAACTCCTTTCCATGGAGCGACCGCAACAACATGATCTCTATATCGAATTCCCGTCCTTTCGATGAAGATCGGCATAACTCTTTTATCGATCTTGTGAGTTTTTTTTATCGTTGTCGGATCGTTTGAATCTTTTCCGTAGTCATACGTACCAACTCGGTCCCAACAACGTTGCTTCACCCACCTCATCCCGACATCTTTGGAAGCGACACTTTCTTCCATCTGGCGCTTGAATGGAGCCATGCGATACTTGCTTGATAAGCTGTTGTTGTTGTAGGAAAACTCCACCGATGGTAAGAACTTGTCCCAACTTCCCTTGAAATCAAGGACACGAGTCTTAATAGATCTTGAGAGTTTGAATAGTCCTCTCCATTTGTCGTCCATCGAGGATGATATCTTGAGAGCTAAATCGTGAAATCTGTGCCCATAGCTTTTTGCAAACTAACCCAAAATCGTGAAGTGAATCTTGGGTCTCGATCGAAACTATGGATCTGGCATACCATGCGATCTTACAATCTCGTTTATGTACATCTGAGCAAGGCGTTCAAGTGTATAAGTTTCTCGTATCGGTAAGAAATGAAAGCGGACTTGGTCGATCTATCAACAATGACCCAAATCGCATCTATGCCTTGAGAAACCTTAGGAAGGCCGATGCTTGAAATCCATGGTAATGTGCTCCCACTTCCATTACGGAATTTCAAGTGGTTCTGATGGACCTTTTGGTACTTGATGCTCGCTTTAACTTCGTTGACAAGTTAGACACCTTGAGATAAACAACGCTATCTCTCTCTTCATATTGCTCCACCAAAATGTATGGCGAATATCATGATACATTTTGGTACTCCCGAGATGGATTGCAAGCGGTGTGTTGTGCGCCTCCATCATGATTTTATACTTTAAATCGAGGTCGTTAGGAACACAAAATGCAGAGTTGACTCGAAGTATTCCTTCTTCATCGATTCTTGCCGGCGTAGCACCTTCTTGCACTTTCTTCCTCATCGCGCATCGGCTCCAGTGCGTAACTTGAAGCGACTTTAACTTTATCGATTAAAGTCGGTTCTACTCGTATATTCGCCATCATCACATGGGTCACAGAGTCTTTAACTCTATCTCCATCCTTTGCAAGTCACACAAAATGGGCCTTTGCGTTGACAATATCCTTTTCGTGCTTGCATATGATCTTACTACTCGATCGTCGGCTACCACGTTCGCTTTTCGAGGATGGTATTGGATGGTATGATCATAATCTTTTCAGCGAGTTCAAGCCAGCGTCGTTGTCGCGTGTTGAGTTCCTTTTGAGTAAAAAGAAATATTTGAGGCTTTTATGATCGTAAAGATCTCCACCTTCTCCCCATACAAGTAATGCCTCCAAATCTTTAGTGCGAAGACAACATTTACTTGACTCTAGATCATGGTAGGATAATTCCTCTCATATTCTTTGAGTTGTCTTGAGGCATAGGCTATGACTTTTCCATGTTGCATGAGAACACATCCCAACCTTTTTGCGAAGCATCCTTTGTAGATGACAAATCCCTCAAGGCGGATGGTATTGTCGAGCAGGTTTGAAATGAGTCTCCTCTTGAGTTCTTGAAAACTCTTCTCACATTCTTCGCTCAATAGAACTTTGTATCTTTTCAAGTCAATTTGAGTTAATGGAGTAGCGATTGAGAAAATCCTTCCACGAATCTCAGATAATAACCGGCTAAGCGAAGAAAGCTCGTACTTTGATCTTGATTTAGGTTGCTCGACTTTGAATTGCTTGATCTTTCTTTGGGTCAGCGGATATTCCATGACTTGATACTACGTGCCCGAGGAATGCTACTTCCTCGAGCGAATTCGCATTTCTTCAACTTGGCATAAAGCTTGTATTCACGAAGCTTTTGGAGTGTCGACCTCAAGTGTTGCTCATGATCTTCACGGCTTTTGGAATAAATAAGGATGTCATCGATAAAGGCGACCACAAAGTGATCAAATATTCCTTGAATACTCGGTTCATCATATCCATGAAGGCGGCGGGGCATTAGTCGATCCAAAGGACATGACTAGGAATTCATAATGCCGTCTGCAGGAGTTACGAAAGCCGTCTTTGGAATGTCATCGGTTCTAATCTTCAATTGGTGATATCAGGAGCGAAGATCGATCTTTGAAAAGAATTTGGCTCCTTCTGGTTGGTCAAACAGGTCATCGATACGTGGCAATGGATACCTATTTTTGATGGTGACATGATTGACTCCAGATAATCAATCAAAATCGCATACTCCCATCTTTCTTCTTCACGAATAGAGCGAGGAGCACCCCGAGGAGAAGTACTAGGACGAATAAAGCCGATGTCTAACAATTCCTGCGGTTGGGTCTTTAACTCACGAAGTTGATAGGAGCCATTCGATATGGGGCTTTGGAAATGGGTTTTGTCACGGGTTGAGGTCGATACAAAATTCAATTTCACGCTTCGAGGTAGGCGGGGAAGTTCTTTGGGAATCGTCGGAAATTTATTAACAATAGAAATATCGTTCAAAAGCGGCGTATTTTTGTTTAAATCGTGACATGAGCTAAGAAAGCTTGACATCCAGTTTTTCAATAAGCGAATAGCTTTATGGCTTGAGATGGTAGTGATTGATTTTAATGGTTTGGTGGCTTGAATTAGCATAATAGGTTGATTAGGAATATGAAAGCTAATGACCTTACGGAAACAATCAATTTTTGCATGATGAGTAGTTAACGATCGATCCTAGAATCACGTCAAATGCAAGTATTTTCAATGAAATAAGATCTACGGAGGTAATGTGAGGTCTGGAATTTGAACCAAACAAGACTTATAAGCGAGTGGATGTAATGAAGGTTTCTCCCAGCGGAGTTTCCACGAGATAAGTCGAAAGTCTAATTTCTCGGTCAAATTTAATCGATGGCGCAAGTAGGAGAAATAAAAGAATGGGTAGAAACGGTATCAAATAAAGTATAGATTTCGTTAGAGTTTATGATAAGCTTACGTGATGACCTCATTCGGGTTCCTTGCTTTACAGGAGGTCACAACAAGCGCTCTCCCTTGCACTACCGGTTTTGACTTTTTACGGGATGACCTTTGGTGCCTCCATCTAGTTGAATTTGTCTTGGTGAGCGACAAAAATCGGGCTAAGTGACCTTCTCTTCCACAATTATAACATGCTTTGGATGGCATCAGCGCGGTTTGGGTGATGTGCCCCTCCCCTCGCATTTGAAACATATGATAGGTGGTCGTTTCTCCTTCCTTAACGACAGTCTTTGGTCTTGGCGTCTTTCCATCATTGTTGAATCTCCTCTTCTTGAAATGTCCATTCTTATTGTTTTGGTACGATTACCCATAGGAAGTGGTTACCATTTACGGCACATTGATTCCCTCTCACGCTTGTTGTCATAGCCCGATGGTTGCTCTCATTGGTATTATCATTTTGTTGAATTTGCTCTCTCTTTTAGTTGCGTTGACTCGTTATCGCGCTCCACTAATTGAGCCCTATTTACAACATCGAATATAAACACGGTTTATGAGAAATAAGATGTTGGCGTATCTCGACTTCAAACCTCTAAAAACATCAGTGTCATTCTCTCTTCATTATCCACCAAGTGGGATATAAGCGGGATAACTCATAAATTTAGCCTCGTATTGCGACACGGTCGTATTGTTTTGTTTCGACTTGATAAACTCCACCTCCTTCGTGTGCGAATACTTTCGGGAAAGTATTTGTCGTTGAAACGACTCTTGGAACTTCTCCCAAGACATCTTGATCTGGCGGGTTGAGTACGTTTACCGATTCCCACCGATGTCTGCCTCTCTCGCGCAACATAAAAGCGTGACAAAGGAACCTTTTGCTCCTCGGAGCATCCAAGACATCAAATATCTTGGTGATCTGCTTTATCCATGCTTACGCCATAAGTGGTTTTGGCTCTCCCTTAAACTCGGTGGTCGAGCTCCTTGAAGCATTTAGCGGTGCCTTCAGAGTTTCGAGTGTTTCCACCTGCATTTTGGATGAGAGGCCGCTCTGCTTTCTTTGTTGCATGAATTGCATAAAGCCCCTGAACATTTGATCATTCATCATTTTAGTCGGTGTTGTTGTTTGCATGAGGTTTCGCCTTCACGATGCACATTATCACGATTATTGATATGTGGTGAATCAGCGGTGCTTTGTGCTCCATTGCTATTCTCAACATTCTCGGATGTCATTTTGAGAATCTTGCCACAAAACAAAGGTTAATTGACATGTAACATATTATCCCTAAATTACCAGAGCCAATTAAATACCACATAAACTTAGGTAGGTCATACTAGCGAAAGAATTCCCGTCTCTCCCCTCTAGTACTATTCTCACATCTTAGCGAGGATCATATCCTAAGCTTTGATACCAAGCTGTTGCGCCCCCAAAATTAGGTATACATCACCCATCTTGGGTGCGTCGGATACATGGTACAAAATTCAAATACAACTTACTAATACAATTTGTAGGTATACAATACGACAAAACATAAGCTGTGAGTTTGAATACAATTATTGTCTACTAGAGATTATACAAACTCAAAAGGAGTCCTCATTACAATTATTAACACACTATTTCACGAGAATAGTGAGGGACTACTAATGCTATCCTCTGGGCCGTCACTCCAGTTCCCAGAGCTAGTCCACTTTATGTTCTCATTTTCAAGAAGAAACGGTGAAAGAAAAGGTGAGCTCAACTAGCCCGATGAAATATTATGACTAAGATAATGCGAGAATAAATTATCGTTAGCCTTCAATGATGTTAAGCGATAAAATATAACAACATCAAGTTTAAGCTGCGGTGGAACAAGCAATCCATTAAAAAGTCAGTAGAGAATAAAATCTACTATCTTTTATGATTTAAAAGGTTTTCATGACTTTTATCATTTGGGACTCGACAATAAATAATCCACATCATCGAATCACCCTTTTGCACTCTGGCCGAGGATATTCTTTAGTATCACGACCACAAATTATCCATGCACTACTGACCCGAGAGACACATCGTGTATTCATTAATGGTCATGATCATGCCAACAATTGTCCATCGATGCACTACAGGGCCAATGATAACTTTTACCACATCATTTGTAACATTACGGTCATGATTTACAGAATAATCACAGTCATAATCATACCAAGTCCATCTATGCACTACTGAATACAGATGACTTTCAACATAATATAAACATGAGGATGATGACAATGATATAAGAATTGATAAAACAAGTTCAAAATTAATTTATCCGAGGAACTAATAATGTCAAATTATCGACATGATCTTTGCTTTGTAGAGTAAAATTCAAGAATGATCGGAAGAATATTTCCATGAAAAGATCTTTGGATGAAGCGCAAATATCGAGGATATTCTACTAATTTCATGGAGTATAGAAAGTCAAAACTTTAACAATTTGAGTATAATAAAGAATGGAATAACAAAAGAAATCACCGTGCATGCGGTACCATTATGAGGCGAGTTATTCAGCGAGAATAATAATAACGCGAAACGGTCGAGGCAAAATTTTGCTTGCGAGGATGTTCAAGCAGAATAATAAAAGGCGGAACCGGTCAAATTGTAAAAACAGATGACGAGGATGTTCAGCGAGAATAATAATAAAAGGCGAAACGAGGTCGGTGTAAAAAACACCTGAGACGAGGATGTTCCAGCAGAATAATAATAAAAAGCGGAACCGGTCCGGTGTAAAAACACAGACGGACAGGATGTTCAACGAGAATAATAGAAGAATGTCACCAAGTATAGGGTAAGCAAGCGTATCTGAGGTTATTCAGCAGAATAATAAGCGATGGAATAACAACAGTTCTCTTCATGAATAAGAAAGAATAACACCCTTACATTAGTAGGAGATTGAATCTGCGGTAGTGTAGTGTGAAGAATACTCTTCTTCTTTCTCTCTTATTCTCTCTATACTTTCTCTCTATAAGCTTGAATGAATTAAGTGAAAAATAATGAAGCACTAGGCCTCTATTTATAGAAGATTTCTAGCTTAGCACTTGAAATGTGAAAAGGCAAGTGGCTTGTATTTGGTGATGTGAAAAGAAAAGTGGTTTGGCGCTTTGTAATGTGAAACGACAATTGGTTTGGCCCTTTGTAATGTGAAGCGACAATTGGTTTGGCGCTTGTAATATAAAGTGCAAGTGGTTTGCGTCTATTGGTAAAGGGTAAAGGTAATTACTATTGATGAAGGTAATTATTACTATTGATGAAGGTAATTACTATTGATGAAGAGACTCTTAGATGATGACATATGGGCCCCCCATAAAATAACCAAACTTACCACAAGCGTCTCATAATAGACTCTTTATATACATCGAGGATTGAATAAATATTACCACAAATCATTTTATTTTTAATCAACACATATTTAATCTTTCAACAATTATTAATCATTTATAACTTGTCGTCTCAATTATTGATTTAATAATATAACATATTATCTGAGATGAATCGATTGTGACAATAATTGAATCGATAATATAAGAGATATGATCACGTAAGCATCAATTCAATTTGTGTGATAATTGAGTATAGGTGAGTGACTTCTCACGTAAGCATCGATAATCAATAAAGTGTTTCTGTCTCTTATGCGACCGCGTATTATTTGTACTTTTACTACTCTAGGGTAGTTCAGCAAAAGAAGTTTTAACCAAACGATTATTTTATAACACCTCGTAGTTATTTTCATAAAATAATATTTTGTCGTTTTTCATAATATTAAAAAAATATGATAATTTCAGTTATTAAAATTACCAAAATGGGGTCCATTTGCCCTGATGATTGTCTAATTAAAGATTATTAGTAAATCGATCATTTCGAATATTCAACCTATATAAAATAAATAGGTTCCCTTGTCAATTAAGCGAATATTTTATAACAACTTGCTTACTTTGAACTAAAATTTATAAATATTACCCACAACTATAACATTATATCAAATTTATTTCCATAATATTCATATTAAAATAATATTTATAGAAAATTCATCTTTATTTATAAAAGTTGGGGTCTTTACAAGCGATTCTTCAAGCGCTCTTTGTTCCTTGATCTCCAATTCTTCAAAATAATTCTAATTATTCCTATTATAAAACTATTTAAAATAAATAGAAACCTTGATCGTGATCGAGAGGAAATACATAAGAGAGAGTTAGAATTTACATTAAGAAAAATTTAGAGAAGGCGAAGTGTGGCGAGACCCATTTAATAAAACCAATACATTCATGCATCCAACTAAAATAAAATCTAATCACATTGGTTGATAGTCCATAATCAATCCCATTTATTATCATCACGCATCACTATATGCATCGATAAATAACATTCATCTCATGAATAATAAACACATTCAATATATATATTGATATCATTTAATGGGCAAATTTAGTTAGTATAAAATCTAATTTTGAATCAAAATAAACTCTTTTATTTTAATCCAAATTTAAATCAAAATAAACATCTTTTATTTTAATTTTACCAATTTTAAATAAAATAAACTATTTTATTTTAATCAAAATCTTAACTCCTTATTTAATCAAAATAAACACATTTATTTTAATTAATTATGGAATCAATTCCAAGTAAAAAAAACTCTTTTATTAAAGGAAACACGAATTATCTTTCCTATTCACAAATAAACTCTTTATTTTGAATAGTATGAAATCTTATTTCATATCTAAATAAACTCCTTTATTTAAAGAAATTAGGATTCTCTTTCCTATTCACAAATAAACTCTTTTATTTTGAGTAATATGAAATCTTATTTCATATCTAAATAAACTCCTTTATTTAAGGAAATTAGGATTCTCAATCTTTCCTATTAACAAATAAACTCTCTTTATTTTGAATAATATGAAATCTTATTTCATATCTAAATAAACTCCTTTATTTAAGGAAACATGGAATTCTATTTCAACTCCAATTAGTTATCATGAAATCCAATTCCAACTCTAATTAGTTAGCATGAAATCTAATTTTAAAATTAAAATAATCTATTTATTTTAAAATTAAAACAAACTTTTTATTTTAAGATTAAAATAAATTTTTATTTTAATAATAAAATAATTATGATAATATATATATATATATATATATATATATATATATTATATAGTAATATTATATATATATATATATATATATATATAATATATAAGTAAATAATAAAAACAAATGATTTCATATCACGTGATTATAATTAGGATGATTAATGATTCAAGAATATATATGTAATCTTTTAAATCTTATTAATAACATAATATATATGTAAAATTGAGTTCTGTAAATGAGTAGGAATTACAAAAGGTAATCATAAATCTCATGGAACAAAAATTATAAAAATTTGGGTTAGTAATAAAAAGCGGGCTTTCTTTTGGTTATAACTTTTTAATTAAATTTTATGCAACAAAATTATGCTTAATTAAATTGTTCTAAACACATATCAATTTAAAATAATTAATAATTCGCATAAAGGTTTGGCTCGATGCCTTTATTAGGTTTGTAATATTCATGAAGCCTTGATCAAATTGCATAAATAAGCGAAAACGTGTAAAAATCGAGTTTTAAAATTTTACAAACCATATACGGATCATCCTTTATACACAATTATTATTTAAACGAAAAAAAAAATAAAGAATGAGAATCATACCCTTGAAGATTCGAGCTTCCTCGGTACAAGTTCACCTCAAATCCTTTTCGTGTTCAACTTGAATCCATAGGGTTGGGTTCATTCCTTTGATCGGCGTTAGCCACCCAAGTGTTTGGCCTCTGAGGTGATCCACAAGTAAGAAGAAATATTCAAGAAAAAGGGTATTTGACAAAACCCTATTTTTTCTATCTCTCATAGAAAAGGAGCGTACTCTCCAACAATTGGAATCACGTCTATTGTTAAAAAGTCAGCAACCACTCACACCCATAATAAGACTCATCTTATTTATAGATGTGGACAACTCTCCTTAACAATTAAGGAATTGATTTTTTATTTTAATTAATTAAATTCTTTTAATTAATTATGATCCCAATCTTATTAGGAATAATTAATTAATATATTTTAATTAATTTAACCTCTAATCTTATTAGGATTAAATGAGAGTACTAATATTAAATTAATTTCCAACTCTTTAGAAATTAAAAATAATAATAATTTTAATAATATTAATAAGACTCCTCTTATTAATTTATATATTTAATATTTCCAAAATATTAAATAATAAATGTTATGCTATTTAATTTATTCTATCACCATAGATTAAATTAAATACACCTAACAATATATTATTACGATTATGCTATTAACTTCTTAAATAATTATTCTTCCTTTTATGGTGTGACCCTTTAGGTTCTCCATATTAAGCAGGTTGTGAATAAATCAATTAGAACAATTCTAATCTTATTTAAATAAATAAATTAAACTATTAATTTTTTAAATAAATAATATTTATTCTGATAGGGATAAGCCTCCTAACGATCAAGCGACTTTCCGGATAATATAGATTTCAACATTAATCATAAAAGAACCTTTGAGTAAATAGTTGTATATTCAATTCAATCATTCCACCATCTGATGTCCCGATTAAATATAAGGCATGAAATTCTTGTCGAAGTCTTATTTTATTTAATTATATGTATTTCGACTCTTAAATGCACAACTCAAATAATACAAATTAGAAACTCCTTTCTAATTTCATTACCTTTGGCCAAGAACTATTGGGTTGTCATTTATCGAATCATATAGGACATTTCTCTTCTTTTTACTAAAGCGGTAGATTCTTTATTGATCATACATTATCTCGTATGTACAACTTATTATACCCAAGCATACCCTTTGATATACCCTAAGGGTCTTAAGGAATAAGTCAAAGTATAATTCATCATACACAAGATACTATGATGATCTCAAGTCCAAGGATCACTTGTCTACTACTATCACTCTGAGAATTCTATTGATGACAAGTAAAACTCCATTAGGTATTCCTTAGCGAACCACGTTCGATGAACTTATTCTCTAATAAGCACATACATACTTGCTTTAGTGTCTCCACACAAATGATCATGAGATCAATCATCCTCATCAATGAAAGCAAGCCATGTGCGTACCAATCTATCAGGATTCACTAATCCCCGATTTAGTAATCCAACGATTGGGAACTATTTTAGTTTTAAGCTTTCTAAAATTTAGATCTCATTAGAATGATCATCATCATTATTCTAAAAGCATTGCTTAAAACTATGGGTTTATCACATATTATAAAGCGACATCATGTAGATAATTAAAAGCCTTTATTAATAAATTAATATTTTTATTAATAAATGAATAAGATTGTTACAAAGTATATGCTTTATCATCAAACGTGACTGGCTTGTGTGCATACTACTTTCATATAATACCAAAGATTTCATTGACCAACAATAAAATGAAAATAATGTTTCTAATGAGAACTGAAATACAATAAAAACTTATTGACTTAATACACTTGCCCGTAGGCAATACTAAACAATAAGTTCATATGGCTAATGTAGCAACCTTTGCTTCATAGACATAGGATTAGTTATTCTTTATTTAGCTTTCTACTTCTGCTTGGTCCATTCATAAATCTTTATTTATGATAACCAAAGTCGGTATCCAATACCCAAGTAGAACCTTGACTTAATTTTTTTTTATTTCAATCATGAATAAAAAACTATATTTGTAACCGAAGCTTCACTAAGCTTCTTACGGTTTCTTTCTGCGAATCTACTCACGATTTGTTTTCCATTGTCCGAAGCTTATTAGGTGGAAGCAAACTCCTTTGCTATCAAATGTCGGTTTTGTTCTTATTATCCTTTGTTTTTGCCTTTTCTATTTACCTTCTTAGAATAGTTCTTCATTTCAGAAGATCCTTTGGCTCATACCAGTATGACATGGCCTTTCTTGGTTGGAAAATGACTCTCAACATTTTTCGACATGTTAAGCAAATCAGCGAGGTTGATATCTAGCTTGTTCATATGAAAAATTCACAACAATTGTGAAAGGAGTCTGGGAGTGAGTGCATGATCAAATATTGGCTCAACTCTCCATCCATGACAAAGCCTTTTGTCCTAATTGATTAATCAAATTGATAATGTTAATGACTTTTATCATCTTTGTAGTGTATCTGGTCATTCTAGATCGGAAGAGCTCCTTAGATATCTGATATCTATCAGTCCTACTTTCCTCACCATCAACTACTTGATGTGCAGGAATATAG
The DNA here is from genome assembly GCA_020205615.1 of Panax quinquefolius. Taxonomy (NCBI): domain Eukaryota; kingdom Viridiplantae; phylum Streptophyta; class Magnoliopsida; order Apiales; family Araliaceae; genus Panax; species Panax quinquefolius. The sequence continues at coordinate 556,124 of JAINUW010000486.1, forward strand.
TAGGATCATCCATAGTTTCATGATGACACTGAAGCTCGTTACTCATAGATGCGAGCATGATGCATTTGACACTCGAAATTTTCTATACTACTGTTACTAACATTGCAGGAGGACAGATTCGTCTTTTAAGAGAGAACCCTGAAAGACAATCCAAATCCATACCGGATACTACCACGGGAATGCGGCGTCGACCCGGATACATAATCTGAGGGAGTAACGATTTCAACCTCGGATCTAACCCGAGACTGCGGATCTAATCTGGAACTCACACCGGAGAAGACCGATTAATCTCGGAGATGACCCCGAGGTATCCAGTCTCAGTCCCAACCATGGGATTAGCCACCAACCTTGGTGATAACCCCAAGGAATGCAGTTTCGGTGATAACCCCGGAAATGCTTGTTTCAAATGCAACCAACTTCAATCTCGGCACTCACAAAGAGATACACTGTGCCAACCCGGCAAAAACATCGAGAACACAGGTACACCTCAAAGATGACAATGAGGACCTTCAACAAATGCAGCAGTCCAATCTCAGCGAAGTCTAAGCAACGCCTGCTTTATTATCCCAATCCGGCGATAACACCGGTGAGGGGCAACATCGTCATCTCGTCCAACACGATGCCACGTCACGTCTCTACACAACAATGTCCCACAAGGCTAACAAATCCCGAGTGACTATTGTGCAGGGTAACGGATGAAAGTTGAAGCTTAAAGACCGGAGGGCATCGTTCCATCTTCAAAGACTTTATACAAACTCTAATCCCTTGCCATCGTATAACTCTCGACAACGGCGGTCCAAAATAGGTCTTGAATACCTCAAAACGGATGCCCGAATTGCACTTCTCAAAATTTGAGTGGACATTCTGATTGCTGAGTGCACGTGCTTGAGATGACCGGGCAAACAAAAGCCGGCCCGAAGGCAGGCACAGTACAATTTCGGTAGTAGTACACTAAACTCATATGCCTATAAATAGAGGGCTTGGGGTGTTAATTTTGAAGAGAAAAAAGACGGGGAAACCATACACAATTTGTTCACTTTTCATTATATCGATGTATTTTTCCACTTTTAAACACCTGCATGCTCATATATATAGCCTCTTTTGTACCCACAAAAGCCGGTGTTTACCCACTCTAAAGACATAGAAGACTTTTTTAGCAGTCAGCTGTAAGCCTTCTCACACACTTTAGAGTCTTTCTCTTCATCTTTACACACACCCTTCTACACGTTGAGAGTCGTGTTGCTTGCTTTTTGCCCGGACTTCGGTCCGTGGTTTCATTCCAGTCTGTATATATATATTATATATATATATTTATTATATATATATATATATATATATTTATATATATATTGACTAACATTATCGAGTTATGCCTCGATTGAGCCTGAACTTGATTGATGCGAGCGTTTCTTGCTTTAATATATATATATATATATATATATATATATATATATATATATATATATATATATATATATATATATATATTGTATGTCGGACTTTGTTAGATGAGCCTAGAACTTGATGCAGTGTGTTTACTCGCTTATATATATATATATATATTTATATATATATATATATATATATATATATATATATATATATATATATATATATATATATATAACTGTGGTGAACTACATTACGATGAGCACAGATTTTACATCCGGTGCATTTCTTGCTTTTTATATATATATATATATATATATATATATATATATTTTCATCCTTCTGGAGTTTCTCTTCAGTGGCGGTTGATCGCTTTACTGACTTTATTTACGTTTTGTCCGCATGGAGTTTTCTCCGTGGCGGTTGATAACTTTTAATGACTTTATTTACATTTACGATCCCCATGGAGGTGCTTCGTGGTTGGTGATCGTATGCGTATATATATATTTATCGCTTTTATATATATACCGCTTATTGCTTTTATACAAATTACAACATTACATGCGCCTAAGAATCATGTGATCACTGATTCATCCCATTGGATCTAGATTCGATTCAAAGTGATGGACATTTTTAATTTATGGCGACTTGTAAATTATTCTGCGATGTACGAATTTTCTCGGATGGTTTCCATACCCACGAGGAAATCGGCATTATTTTTGTATATTATTTTCATACGGATGCCTCACATCCGTCAAATAAAATCAATCCAGCCGCTCACTTAATAAAAATGGGAGTGTAAAGGTCTCAATTCTATTGAGCATCGGGGTTTGAAAAACCTCTTTTATAAAACATCTTTGCCATATCTTGTTAAAAAGCGAATTTTTACATAAATTCAAATCTGTGTATATAGGTTGAAAGAGGCCTCACACAACTTTCATATAACAAAAGACATTGACCCACACACACACACACACACACATACTCGGATAATAGTTTCTTGAAAAGAGGCGGTCGTAGTGGTAACACGGATGTCTGGGGTTGCCTAACACCTTCCCAGCATAACCAAGTCCCGGACCCTAAACAAATCTTGGTTTCGGCAAACCCAGTATATTAGTGTCATCATCACTGGGTCAATGTGCAAACCTTTTCGGTTGTGTTAGTACAACCATTTAAAAAACCAACTGGCGACTCTTAATAGTCCCATCGTCGACATTATACATGTTAGACCTTTTTCACTTGTTTTTTCAAACAAATCTCACCTAAAATGAGAACACCAAAGAACAAGTAACGGAAAGGGACACCCAAAAAATCCCGACGTCGACAGGTGGCGACTCTGCTGGGGACTCCAGTAAGAGGACTTAAGCTGTTATTTCAATCTTTTCAAAACTATTATATGCTTGTGGGTGGATGTTGCATTTACATTGGATGAATTTGTACGAATGCATGTCCTGATTGAATTTAGTGCTTCGCATCATATCTGCGTGTGATGTTAGTGCTTCGAACTATAAACTGCTTATGATATTAGTGCTTTGCACATGTCATCATTTCATACGGTGAGACGCGATGTATGTGAATGTATGTTGTGTGGTCCCTCCACCAGGAGGTTATCCCGTCGGTGTTTGATTACTGGACTCGTGAGAAGACTAATTCTCGAGGCTCGGGGAAAGGCACCACCAAATTCGCTCCAGTTGAAAGACCAGATTAACTTCCCGTCTAGTAGATTGCGATGATTTGGGAACCTTCATGCCAAAAAGCCGCGAGAGTAACCTAAGATAGGTTAGCCTTTGATAAACCCAAAACGGAGGAAAGTCTCTTCATGCTCTCATTTCAATTACTTGTAAACATAATTACTTGTAATTTCATTCCATATCTATCTCCATGTAATGAGAAATATGAAGCAATGTTGTCCACATACATGCTACAAACAGCTAACACCCGTTTTGCAGGATAAAATTCCTAAAATAGACACATCACATAGCATGTTATTATACACCTTCCCCAAGGACTAAACTATGCCGAGTCTTTCGCGGGGAATCAATCGGACCTACTTACGGTCAAAGTCCAAAAAGGCAGCAGCCTACGATCAATCATGTCGTCATTCGACCGGTGAACTTAATCCGATTTCTCGTAAAGAATTTGACGGATTAAGTAAGCAGATTCTGATTTGGCTGTTCTATTAAAAGAATTACACCGGTTTACCGAAAGTGAGGAAAATACCGTACATCCTGAGCCCTCCACATAAGGAGGAATCCCGGTCATTACCATACCAGAACTACAGTTAGATACGACCAACAAAACTCATGATCTTTGCCCATCCCCTTTGGAGATCCAGATAATGGTGACATCAAAAAGAAAGTCCTCCAAATGGAAGAGACCCTTCCGGCTTATCAAAGGAATTGGAAACTGCGGGAGTGTTTCATATCTTTGATCTATGTATTTTTCTGGCGTTCATTACCAGAGGAAAAATTTAAAACTCGACTTTGAAAAATATGACGGGTTAGGGGATCCTTACACATATTTAAAAGTCTTTTTGGAGAATTGGGATCTATCTGAGGAGGATGAAAAACTCAAAATGCAATTGTTCCAAAAAGAGTCTAGCGGAGAAGCTTTGTTAAGTGGTACACAAGATTAGACAACTCAAAAACACATGGTGGGAAGAGCTAGCACATGCCTTCCTCACTCAATCTGTTTTCAAACTCATATGGCTCACGATTGGTATCAAATTACCAAGATCAAAAAAATAGTCTAATGAGTCATTTAGAGAGTATGCTCGGAGGTGGAGCGTCTGGTACGCCCAAGTTAGTCTGCCATGAGAATCGAGAAATGGCCATGGCGTTCATAGACATCTGAAAGCTCCCTTCTATGAGAGAGTTTTAGCGGCATGGGCAAACCATTTTGAAATGGTTAAACATGGGGAGAGATGGTGAAATGGGGTTGAAATCGGGGAAAGATTCAAGACCTAAATGCACTCAAAGCAATTCTTGATCACATCGAATCTGGAAATTATGGGAACAACCCCCAGAGGGTCCATAAAAAGAAGGAGGAAGATGTTTCCCTGATACTATAGGGGCAAAAAGGCAATCAAAATATGCCCATTTAAAGGAGAAACTACACTCCCTTTCCAGCACAGTCTGCAAACACTCCAATACCAAAAGGTGGAGAAATCAAGCGCCATCGAGTGTTTACACCTTTAGGGGATACCCTCGAGAACATTCTTAATCTTCTAACAACACAGAAGAAAATTACGCATCTTCTTCCACCAGCCGACCCTAATGGACGGGGTTTCAATGCTGCTAGGAAATGTGCTTATCATGTCGGGGCACTGGACATGACACTTTCGAGATTATTGGGCCTTGAAACACAAGATCCGAGGACCTAATAGACAAGCGGGGAGATCGTTGTCACCAAACCCGATCGACCTCGTATGTAAAAGACAACCCTCTTCCTCAACAGAAAGAAGAAGAGGTCAACATGATTAATTGGAGGCGATGGGCCGAGTTCTAACTTCTGGTTTGTGATTCTTCCCAAACCATCAAAAGCGGTGATGATAGATGGGATTATGCTAAGTTCGATTCACAATGGAGCGAAAGATCAAAGCTCTCGGCAAACAAATTGAAGCGATTGGCGGGCTGGTGACTTATCGACATCAAGTGACTCGGCGGTTAATCGGACCGAGAGCATGCCGGTCTCTACCTATTTTCATGAATATTCCTCTTCACTTTCGGAAAATGAAATCTTTGGAAGGCAAAGTGATGAAAGAGCAAATGCTAAAGCCCGTCGAGATTTCGCCGACAAGCGGAATTCACTATTTGGGCGACCCATGGAGGAAATCCTTCACATGTTAATCAATGAAGGAAGGATCAGTTCCCTTTAACCTCCAATCAACCCCCGTTCGGGATGGTACTACTCTGATGGAGTATGTCAATACCACTCCCAGTCTCGCGGTCACAACACAGAAGAATGCTGGGCACTCCGCCACCTTATTCAAAATCTAATGGACAGTGGGGTACTGCGCTTGGCAGATAACGACATTGTGTTACGTGCAAGTGAGAATGTAGGCCCTACTAAGTGGAAAAGTGTGGTAGCAGTTATATCCACTGAAGCTGAAGAGATTAATACTTTACTCACAACACCGATAATTATTTCGAAGGAAACAATCCTTTGAAAGTGGTGGCTCCCAAGCCAATCAACTTGCCGTGCGAGAGAACGATATCCTATTGTTAGCTTACGCGAGTTACGTGGAATTATGGAGAAGGTGAAGGATCCACCTCACATACCCACTTTCTGATGTATCGGAGGAAAATCCACTGTACCTTCCCCATCGGGTGATGAACCCCACCACCAAATCAAAGGGGAAAATACCCATGGAGAAGGTTAAAAAATTCCTCCGCGCTGTGGGTCATAATGAGGCTGCGGTGGTTTTAAGATTGAAAGAAGCTCCATGATAAATATCAATTTTGGACTTGGTCCTAACTTCCGAGAATCACCGGAAGGTCTTGCTAAAGGTTCTGGAAGAAGCCCATCTCCCGACATCAGTGGATACGAAAAAGTTTAAACATATGGTTGATCACATTTTCAACAACAATGTGATATCCTTAACTGATGATGACATACCATTCGAAGGGACCGATTATTGTAAACCGTTACACATTGCGGTCTTATCCTCCGGATACATGGTAGCAGGAGTCTTAATAGATGGAGGTTCTCTCTACGAATATACGCCCATATGCTACCTTGGTGAAGATGAATATCAATCTCAATGAATTCGAGAGTAGCCATACTATCATCAAAGCTTTTGATGGAGCCGTAAGTAACTTTCGGTCGGAGTAATTAAGTCGCTTGATCGAAATTGGTCCTCACACCTTCTGCGTATCTTTCCATGTGCTCAAGATAGATTCGGGATACAACCTGCTCCTGAGACGACCATGGATTCATATGGCTGGGGCAGTCCCCTCCACTCTTCACCAATAGTTGAAATACATCATCAACAATAGCCTGGTCATAGACAATGCTGAACCGGAGATTCCTCAATATGGGGACATACCGTTCATCAATACCAATGAGGATGTGGAAATAGTCAGTTTTCAAGCTTTGGAAATAAGCAACAACCAATACCATGCTATTGGAGCACCATTGCCCGAACCCAAAATTTCTGCCGAGGTAATGTCGGCTACTCAAAAAATGATGTCGTTGGGTCATGAACCGGGACAAGGGTTGGGTAAAGATGGCCAGGGTATCAATTACCCCATTCGATTAACTAAGCAAGTTGGAGCAATTTGGACTAGGCTAATACGCCGACTCTAGTCACGAGGAATCCTCATAAGCATCAATGATTCCTTGACTTCAACCATGTGGCATTTGGCTTCGCCTTCAAACTCTGAGTCCGCACAACCTCTAGTAAAGGTGCCAGCCAATGTAATGGCTATGTTATTTCCAAAGCCGATACTAGTGAAGGAGAAAGAAATCCTTGTTCCAAATCTTGCAGTGGAAGAAGAGGAACGAAGAATCAAGCAAGACGTCATACGGATGATGTCCGGTATACGCATCATCGTCCATGATGAACATACTAACAGATACACCCCAGACAATGATTGCCCTGACGTAATGGCCATCATTCGGGACAAGGAGGATGATGACAATCCCTTCATCACTGCGGTCCACCCGGACTTTACCCTTACAAATTGGGACAACATTCCTTGCTTTGGTCGACGAGGGTAAAACGGGCATAAACTCTTTACGCCTGTAGATATATAATAGCGCTTACTTTTTACATGCGGTATTAGCGGTTTATTTTTCCAGTATATGCTAAAACTGTGTATGATCAACACATTTCATATATACTAAGTGAAAGCATATTTTGTTTTAGGACTCTAAATTTAGATGTGCCTGTACTTGCGGATACGATGCCTCTCCTACACAAGGATTGTACCTTTGATGTAGAGATGAATTCAGCCTTGATGGATATCCAGGATGACATTGAGGTGCCTCCGGAAATTCAAGAATGGGTCAAAGACAAACCCAAACCCAACCCTGATCAAACCACCTCTTTCAATCTCGGAACCTTAGAAAGCCCTAAGTTAATCCAGATTTGTTCAGACCTTACCCCAAACCAACGGAATGACATGGTTACGCTATTGACCCAATTCTAGGACGTGTTTGCATGGTCTTATGAAGACATGGTAGGTTTGTCCATTGACATTGTCCTTCATCGCCTTCCCATTAAAGAGGATTTAAGCCGGTCAGCGAAACTTCAAAGCGATTGAAACCTGAGTGGAGTTTAAATGTGAAAGAAGAAATTGTGAAACAATTTCAAGTTGGCATCATCATGGTGTCTACGTATCCTGAATGGATATCAAACATCGTGCCTGTACCTAAACCTGGAGGGAAAGTGTGAGTTTGCGTGGATTACCGGGACTTGAATAAATCTTGCTTAAAAGATAGCTTTCCCGTGCCATTTATCCACATTCTCATCGATAATCTTTACTTGTAATACGACATGTACTCCTTTCTTTGATTGCTTTGCGGGGTACCAATCGGATCATGGTTCTGAGGAAGATCGTGAGAAAAGCGCTTTCATCACTCCTTGGGGAACTTTTTGCTATAGACGGTTGTCATTCGGCCTCATCAATGCCGGAGCTACCTATCAACGAGCTATGATGGCTCTTTTCCATGACTTAATGTATAAAGAGATTGAGATCTACGTGGATGGCATCATTGTCAAGTCCCAGAAGGAGGATGACCATATAGACCATCTTAGAAAGTTGTTCAACAGGTTGCGTAAGTACAACTTGAAGTTAAATCCATTAAATCGCCTTTGGCGTTAAATCGAGCAAGTTGCTAGGATTTCTAGTCGACCATAAAGGGATTGTTGGTGGATCTGCCAAAATCCAAGCCATCATTTGAAATGCCCATTCCTCGAGACGGAGAAGGAAATCAAGGGATTTTTGGGAAGAATCAACTTCATCGGCGGGTTTATCTCCCGACTCGCGACAACTTTGTGATCCGATCTTCAAGCTATTAAGGAAGAACTCCTCCATGAAATGGAATGATGAGTGCAAAATGCCTTCCTTACAATAAAAAGCTTGACTAGTCAAAGCTCATGTCTTGGTACCACCCGAGGATGATATTCCCTGTTCATGTATATCTGTCAGTAAGTGACAACGCCATAGGAACATATCTTTTTGGACGGAGAAGGACGATAGAGGCCGAAGAACGAGCTATCTATTACCTCGGCAAAAGGTTGGTGACGGTGAACACAAGTACACTCTGATCGAAAAGACGTGTTGTGCTTTAGCATGAGCTTCTATGAGGTTACAACATTACCTCCATGGTCACATAACCCATCTCATATCCCGCGTGGATCCTCTCAAGTACGTGTTTAACAAACCCATGTTAAATTATCATTTATCCGGATGGCGATTGATCCTACAACAATTTGACATCGTATAAGTGACTGAAAAGTCCATCGAAAAGGTCGAGGAATCACGGATCAAGCTGGTAGCCACACTTTGGGGATTTCAAACCCTTGAAACATATTTCCCGATGAAGGAGTAATAGCGATCTTTAATGAACACCATCGATGCGATGATCTGCGCCAATCATGGAAGATGTATTTTGATGGGGTACATTAATATGGAAGGTTTCGGATTTGGAAGCGATTCTAATATCGATACGGGGAGAAGTATCCGTCGCCGAGTCAAATTACATTTTGTCGGCACCAACAATACTGGTGAGTATGAAGGTCATCTCATGGGGCTAAAACTTGCCGTTTAATGGGCATCGGTGGTTACTTGTCCTTGGAGATTTAGAGTTGTTAATCGAATGATCCACCGAATCTATCAAACCAAGGAGCTACATTTCTTTGCCTTACCATGGCGGAGTTTTGAAGATGGCTTTGGAGTTGAAGAAATCTTCTTTATACATGTTCCTCGTAATAGGAATGATTTCATGCGGATCGTTAACAACTTTGGCCTCCTTGATTCGCATATCGGACAAGGAACACTTGCCAAGCGTCACAATTTCCTGCCTGAGGCCCTGACTATATGGAATTACGTTGGAGAAGTATCGGATGAGCTACCTCCCATCCACCCCCTTGGTATCGACATATCAAGGAATATCGTGAGATGGATCTACACCATTGGCGAGCTTTGACCGAGAAAAGGCGGATCCATCGACTTGCTTATGAAGTTCTACACGAGTGGAGATGCGCTCTACAAAAGAGATGCGAGGATTAGGCCTCCTCGGATGTTTAGACAAAGAAGATCAAGATGAAAATGGTGGAGTCTATCGATGGCCTCGGGGTCCTCGGGACATTATTGGCTATCTCTCAAAGGCGATTACAGCGACCACGTTAAAGATGCTATCGATTGCGATTCATGGGAATGCTATACACGCCCCCCACGGGAACTCCACAATATGAGTTCGCCTTGGCCCTTCTCGATGTGGGGAATGGGCGTTATCGGGCCCATTGAGCCTAAAAGCGGAATGATCACCGATTTATCTTCACCATGATCGACTACTTCACTAAGTGGGTAGAAGCAGCCTCCTTCCCTAGGGTCACTAAAGAAGTCATCATTGTTTTCATCAGAAACAATGTCGTTTGTCGATATGGACAACCAGAGGTTATTGTGTCGAGACAATGCCAAAAACCTCAACAACAAAATGATGGAGGAATTATGCGATGAAATTCCACATCAAACATCTTAACTCATCATCTATCGTCCAGAAGATGAGCGGTCTACATTGAAGCGGCTAACAAAATATCAAGAAGATTATACAAAAGATGTCCGTGACCACAAAGATTGGCACGACCTATTGCCTCGACTTCTGTTAGCCTACTGAGAACCCCAATGCGTACTTAATTTGGGGCAACCCCCTACGCTTTGACCTATGGGATGGGCGGTGCTCCCTATAGAAGTTGAGATGGAATCTCTCGAGTGTTGATCGACGCTCGGTGGATGAAGACCAATGGGTACAAGGCAGGTATCACCAATTGTCTACGATAGGCGAAAAGCGAACGCGGCTATCTTCCATAGTCGACTATATCGGCAAAGGGTCGCCGGATCTCTACAACAAAAACCTCGAAACTCTGGCGGTTTAAACAACATGACTTGGTTACGAAGAAGATTCTTGACAACCGAGGATCAAAGCTAAAGGAAAATTCGCTCCCTAAGCGGGAAGGCACCTTATTGTCGAAAGAAGTATTACAGGAGGCGCTCTCAGTTGCAAGAAATGGACGGCGATGAATTTCCACAACTCATCAACTCAGACACCGTGAAACGGTATTATGTCTGAAGTAACCAGCAAACACCCTGGTGCATCATTATCAGGTCACCAGTCATTCCGGTTATTTTACCCTTTACCACGTATAACTTATCTACACTTAGCCCCTCAGGGAAACATCCATTTCAAGCGGTGATGCTGGCTCTCCCTTTATTTCATACAACTTAGTTCATCCCACCGCGGATTTAACCTCTTGCGTTCACAGTTTGGCTACCCATTCCTGAGATCAAACTTTTCACCTGCAGTTTATCCTCAACCTAGGATTAAACTGTCTTTTCCTACCTCGACTCGACCGCATGGGATCACGCTTTTCTTCTCGCATACGAGGGGTGAACTTCGTCGACCTTATCTTCTCTTCAATAGAGTGCGTAGGCAACCATTTCATATGGCGGTCGTGATAAAACAAAATCAACAAAACATTTTACCTTCTTACATAAAACAAAAACCACCAAAAACATTCCTACACCATGTCGACCATGCTCTGACGTTGAACCTCTTACACGAGTTGAACTACGCAGACTGATCTCCTCTTGATAGAATGCGTGGCGACCATTCATAGTGCGGTCTCACCCCTACCAAAAACACAAACCATTGTCGGCGGTGTTGGGATTCTCTTTCGATCCATTACATTTCATTTGGGCTGCAGACGAAGGGATGGAATTACTGAACTCCTCCCGAATAGGAGATTGGCGACCATCTAAAAGTTCTTGGTCATACCTCGAAGTGCAACACTAAACCATAAGAGGTGGAATTAACTAGGCTTCTCCTAAATAGAAATCTTGGCGACCATCGTAGATGCGGTCGATCTCGAGAGAGAAAGCCACACTCCTCTCCACATTTCCATAATGAAATAAGTCCCAAGACACCAAAGATGGTAGGGATAAATAGATCGATGATCCATTACGAACTATCCAGAGAGGCGGACTGATGTCCATCCACCGAGGAATAATTGAGAATACATCAGAGATCACAAGCCACAAGCGGCGGGCAAAATATCAAGCAAATATCAAGGCATATCTAAAGGGAAGTGATCAAAAAATATATTTCCTGTCATATATAATGTTGTTTGATATATATACAATGTGGTATGCATGACAAAATGGCTAAGCTAGTGCATGCGGTGAATACAAGCTCATCTCTGAATCGAGGGTACATGCGAGCTAGCAAGACCAACATGGCATCCTCTCGGATGAAGGAGGTAAAGGCTGTAGTCTCTGGATAAGAATATCCACACGACCAACAGATCTGTAGCCATCGTGCGCATGATGACCATATGCTCATCGATATAAGCGCTCATCTACGTGATCATGCCCGATTGGTAAGGGACCTCATTGCGATCTTATACGTGATGTACCACATCCGGGCGGATATAGCACTATCCGCTAAACTATCATCGCTGCGTCTACATGCGATCTAGCCTCATCACGCTCAATGACGGTGGCATCTCTACGAGCCAATGCCTCGTCTCTCTCTAATAGAAGGCGTCCCTCACATCAAAGCGGTCGACATCATAGATCGAATCGATCTCTCTCAAAGGTCATCGGATGAAACTTCTTGCTCTAAATCTTGTCTTAGAATCTTTGAATCACAAAAAATCTTTGGTACTAGGAGAATCCGGAAGAAATACTGGCAACCCAGCAGCGGTATCCTCCTCGATGTAGGTATCAATGTCCTCCATAGGCTTTACATTGTATAACTCGCTCTCCGGTACTGCAAATACTGTTGCAGCCGATAAAACCTCCGTCTCCATCCATGCGGAGTACTCTGCGGAATAACCGGGACGACTGGAAGGAAAACCAGCTAGCTCACGCTGATCCCAACAAGCATATACACGAGATCGGTCCTCGGCTGAGAGGTATCGAGAAGCTGAACACTGACCTGCCGCCCCCTCGAAAGGATGAAAATCCTGGAACTGGTCGAACTGCGACATCACGACCAATTGGTGATAAGTAGTCACGCCCCTCAAGCCAGCTAGAGGGAGGAAATACATGCCCGGAGCGTAAGTAATGATGCTGTATGGTGAGCAAAGCCCCGAGCACAACAATATGCTAAATGGATCTCTGATATCTGCCAAAAATGCGGACCAGGACTAAGCGTCTGTACACTCCAATGGCTGAAAGGAATATGACATAGCCAACTCATGGGAGAAGCAATACCCGTGCCATCTAAGGGTACCAATCGGTCGCAAGTGTAACATAAACCACATATACAACATGACCGAACTCCCAGTAAACACGCTGTGGTGAAATCTTTTGAGTGGGAGGTCGATCGCGGAGGTCTACGCCACGATCATAGTACAATGGTGCGACCCTCACACGAGAGCTCTCACGACCATGATAACGCCTATATCTATCTCATCCATATACCGCGGCATATACACATATGATAGTACACATAGCATCAGTACATCAACTCTGGCTAAACGCCAATGATCCTCCAACACGGTGAAATCCCCGGAATGTCGTGAGTAGCTATCCTCCGCACCAAAATCATCATACGAAAAGCGTTGAGAGATCACATGGCGGATGTCGACTCATCTGCACCACTCTGCGCCTCAATCCGTGAAAGAGTCATGAATCGTCTACTCATGTCTCCCAAAGCCATGTGCACGAAAAGGTGCTGTCCAGGGGCGATCATTAACGCAGGCATACTCCTCCAAAGTAGAGTCAACTCATGGGTGCCAAAGCGGAATACGCACTGTCGGTAGCTAGTGCTCTATCATCCCATCCACGAATCCTGCGAGGAACTGAAATACCAAAAGGGTCGTGGTATCTTTGCAAAGAACAGATCTCTGATCACCCTATCTGGTGGTGACATCTTTATCGTACCACGATCGCATACCCAATGCCACCTCTTGACGGTGGGGTATGATCTATCTGACTAAGCGTCGAAGAAGACATCTCATGCGGCCGTGTTATAAGACCATCTAGAAGTAAATGCTCGAATATCTTTGGACATACATACATATGCATAACATGATACATACATATAAGATAATGGATGGCAATATGATATAAGGAATGAAAAATGGTGCATACATTCCTAAATATATCATCATCTAATACATCGACTCTATACAAATTACAAGTACATGAAAATGGAAGCAGACACCCTACTACTAACAGAGGCCTATCAAAAGATATAGCGAGAATGGGGAGCGACCATCCAATATATCTAAGGCCTATCAAAAGATATAACGAGAATATACATCAAAAGAAGACCAGGGTCTCGATGTCCACGTCCTCAATCCTGTCCACCTGATGTAACTCTTCCTGAGTCACTGGATCTCTGTCAACAAGGATATTAAGCCTATAAAGAGGAGGATCTACGCCAGCAAAACCAAATGGGTTGTCTGAGGGGCCAGACCGAGCTGGAAGGAACAAATGTCTCTGCCTCTGCTGGATCTCTGCCCAAATGCCGAATAAATATGTGTGCCTGATCCAACTGTCGGGCCAAGATATCAATCTGGGTCAGATGAGTCGGAGCTCGGATATAAGCCACCCAATCCATCATCATCAAAGATCCTGGAACCATATTCCCCATAAATGCAGTGTGGCGGGGCCTGGCCCCAATAGTCTTGAGGAGCCACCAACGTTGGAATATCTCCTGAGTACATGGACCCTCGGATAAATCAAAACCGTTAACTCCCAACAATGGAATATCGATGGCGGGTGGCGTGGAATGTGACGAACGACGATGGCGCTGACAGGAGCAAAGATCGGTATACAAATCTCCTGTGGTGCTCCTAATAGCACGCTCTCCTAAATAGAGCTCCCAGCCTCTATCGCTGAAAAGAGGAAATCTCCGGGTGGAAATCAAATACTCTACTCCAGTAGGGTGTCCATCCTCAAAACCGATGATCAAATTGAAAGTAGTATGCACACAAGCCAATCATGTTTGATGATAAAGCATATACTTTGTAACAATCTTAATCATTTATTAATAAAAAGTATTAATTTATTAAAGGCTTTTAAATTATCTACATGATGCTGTTTTATAATATGTGATAAACCCATAGTTTTAAGCAATGCTTTTAGAATAATGATGATGATGATTCTAATGAGATCTAAATTCTTAGAAAGCTTAAAACTAAAATAGTTCCCAATCATTGGATTACTAAATTGGGGATTAGTGAATCCAGGATAGATTGGTACATACGTTAACTTGCTCGTTGGATGAGGATGATTGATCTCATGATCATTTGTGTGGAGACACTAAAGCAAGTATGTAGGTGCTTATTAGAGAATAAGTTCATTTGAGCGTGGCTCGCTAAGGAATACCTAATGGAGTTTTACTTGCTTTTGTCAATAGAATTCTGTAGTGATAGTAGTCTGCAAGTAATCCTTGGACTTGAGATCATCATAGTATCTTGTGTATGATGAGTTATACTTTGACTTATTCCTTAAGACCCTTAGGGTATATCAAAGGGTATGCTTGGGTATAATAAGTTATACATGGAGATAATGTATGATCAATAAAGAATCTACCACTTCTAATAAAAAGAGAAATGTCCTATGTGATTCGATAAATGACAACCCAGTGAGTCCTTGGTTGTTAAGAATGAAATTAGAAAGGAGTTTCTAATTTGCATTATTTGAGTTGTGCATTTAAGAGTCGAAATACATATAATTAAATAAAATAAGACTTGTGAAGAATTCCATGTTTTATATTTAATTGGGACATTGTATGGTGGAAGGATTGAATTATCTGTAACTATTTACTCAAAGGTTCTTTTATGATTAATGTTGAAATCTATATTATCCGGAAAGTCGTTGATCGCTAGGGAGGCTTATCCTATGTAGAATAAATATTATTTATTTAAATAAATTAATTGTTTAATTTATTTATTTAAATAAGATTAGAATTATTCTAATTGATTTATTCACAACCGATTTAATATGGAGAACCTAAAGGGTCACACCATAAAAGGATGAATAATTATTTAAGAAGTTAATGGCATAATCGTAATAATATGTTATGTATATTTAATTTAATCTATGGTGATAGAATAAATTAAATAGCTTAATATTATTATTTAATATTTTAGAAATATTCAATATAAATTAATAAGAGGAGTCTTATTAATATTATTACAATTATTATTATTTTAATTTCTAAAAAGTTTAGGAATTAATTTAATATAAGTACTCTCATTTATTCCTAATTGGATTAGGAAGGAAAATTAGTTAAAGGAGTTTAATTAATTATCCTAATAAGATTAGGGAGCTTAATTAATTAAAAGAATCCATTTCTCCTTCGTGAGTCAAGTTCAAACGTTGAGCAAAGAGAGATAAAAGAATCGGGTAGAACCGTATCTAGTAAGGTATAAACTTTAAGAATTTATATTTAACCTAACCCATAACTCGTCGTGTTCCTCGTGATTTGACTTGGCCAATTAAGTACAAACGCTTCTTCCGTGAATCGCTGATTTGACTTTTCCGGGACATCCTTTCGAGTCACCATTCATGCCGAATCGGGTTTTGATATCGCATAACTTAAGGAGCGATATGTCCTTCTTTTCCACAATTATAACATACCCTTAAATCGTTAAAGCTAAAATGATACGTTCCTCTTCCGTAAAGATTTCAGTAACATACGCACCATGGTCTTTCTCCTTGTAACCATTTGCCATCGCCTCGACGCCTTTCATACGGTCGCTGGGCTGAATCTCCTCTTTAAAATCTCCTCCCAACTCGCTTTCTTCTATTTTCACGGGCTAATGACTACTGCAGTGGTTACCACCTTCGGTCCGTATTCTTTTCTCCACCGGGTTATCGTTATTCCGATGATCGCCATCTTTGGTACGATCCTCGTTATGGTCCCTCAATCTTGAACGCCATTCACCCGTTATCTCGCCTAACAACCGAGCCCTGCTTACAACATCTCAATAGAGAGAAAATTTATGAGAATGAGATACTCGACGATGTTGGTTTCAAACCTCTCGAAACATCCGAAGCTTATACGCTCCTCATTCTCCACCAAATGAGGTTAAACTCGATAACTCGCTAATTCGCTTCGCATCGATACCGCCATATTATTCTCGCCTCCAGCCTAATAAACTCCACTTCCTTCATAATGATCAATA
Source organism: Panax quinquefolius (assembly GCA_020205615.1). Classification (NCBI taxonomy): domain Eukaryota; kingdom Viridiplantae; phylum Streptophyta; class Magnoliopsida; order Apiales; family Araliaceae; genus Panax; species Panax quinquefolius. The sequence continues at coordinate 572,883 of JAINUW010000486.1, forward strand.
CTTTCAGGGAAGTACTTGTCATTTGAACTGCTTCTCAAACGCCTCCCATTACGCCGAGTGCATTCCGATGGGAGTACGCTTCACGTATTCCCACCAAGAATCGCTTCACCATAGGAACATAAAAGTAGCTTAATGGAACTTCGCTCCTCCGCACATCCCAAGACATCGAATATTCGTAATTTGCTTGACCCATGTTTCCGCCATGATCGGATCCGGCTTTCCCTGCACTCGTGGTCCCAACTTGAACCGCCATTTCGTGACCACCCGTGGAATTGCTATCATCTCCTCCTCAGATTTTGGAACACGAAGTCTCCCTCATCCGATTTTTCATGAACTGCAAAAGCTTTTAAACATCCCCTCGCTCATCATCCGCTTTCAGTGGTGTTATTCACAGTGAGGTACATTGCCATCAAGCACGCCTCTTCCCTCGTTGTTACAAGTATCTCCACGGCCTCATTTATACCACTACTATTAATATTCTCAATGACATTCTCAACATCATAAAACGGAAAGTAATTGACCAACTAACAATAAGCTTGATCAAAGGATTTACCTGCCTCCCTCCTAGTTCTATTCCCCCGATCTCCCGCCAGGAGGATAATTAACCGACGACCCCAAAATAGTCCATTATCATTCCTATCATGGTACAAAACAACTACATTAAATAGCTTAATATTTATTATTTAATATTTTAGAAATATTCAATATAAATTAATAAGAGAGTCTTATTAATATTATTACAATTATTATTATTTTAATTTCTAAAAGAGTTTAGGAATTAATTTAATATAAAGTACTCTCATTTATTCCTAATTGGATTAGGAAGGAAAATTAGTTAAAGGAGTTTAATTAATTATCCCTAATAAGATTAGGGAGCTTAATTAATTAAAAGAATTTAATTAATTAAAACCCAATTCCTTAATTGTTAAGGTGGGTTGCCCACATCTATAAATAAGAGGAGTCTTATTATGGGTGATGGGGGTTGTTGACTTTTACAACGACATAATTCCAATTTGTTGGAGAGTACCCTTTTCTATAGAGATAGAAAACTAGGGTTGAGCCAATACACCATCTTTTTGAATCTTTAATTTTCCTTGGTGGATCACCTCTAGAGGCCAAACATATGGGTGGCTAACGTTGATCAAAGGAAGGAACCAAACCCGGTGGATTCAAGTTGAACGCGAAAGGATTTGGAGGTGAACTTGTACCTGAGGAAGCTCGATCTTCAAGGCTATGATTTTATTCTTTATCTTTTCGTTTAATTAATAATTGTGCATAAAGGGTGATCCGGGTATATGGTTTGTAAATTTTAAACTCTGATTTTTCCACGCTTCCGCCCTTTTTATGCAATTTGATTGCGTTCTTGAATATTACAAACCTAACACAAATGATCCCCTGAATATGGAAGCCATGTGATGGCGTCAGCCGTCAGTAGCTCCAGTTGCATACGACAATGAGCGAAGCCCTCAGATACAGGGACCTCTGGCAAAATAGAATGGTGTCATCGTCGTCCTCGTGGATAGGTATCTAAGCTCTAACACACTCATAGGAAGAAAACATGGAAGCCTCTCATAGGCCCAAAACTGCTAACACAATGGCAAAACACCTGCTATCAGTAAACACTCTTAACCTGTGAATGGAAAAAGACAAGAGAAATACTCACCAGCAGAAACGGGTAAAATCCTAGCCAAGCCTCTCATTAAACCTCGTGGAGCGCAGACGCACGCCCCGGGAGGAAATAGCCAAAGGTGTAAGAGCCCCAACAGAAGACCTCAAATTTTTAAATAAAAAGGAATTTCCTTTATTTATTATTTTGAAATAGTAAGGGTTGATTTGATTAATGTGGATAGTTAAGGGTTAAATATGCAAATATTTCAAAATAAGCAAGTGGTTATAAAATATTCATTATCGTCGGGGAATATTCGTTGGTCGTGGAATATTCGCATCGCTTTGGGAATATTCGTGACGACGCGCAAGCAACCATGTGTGGGCCCCATAACGGAAAGCGATTGGATGAAGAAAACGACAAATATAAGTTGTTTTTAAATAATGCGTAGTTGTTACCAAGTATTATCCGTTTGAATACCCGGTGGTTAAAAAACACTAATACGCGTTGTTGAATAAAGAGTACACCAGTATTGCACCAATTATTGATTCTTACGTGAAGGCACTACTCAATAATGGTTACAATGAATTTCATCGCTCAAAGATTTTATTGAGTTAATAATTACGCCGTTGATATTTTATATTGTTGTTGTTTCAATAATTGTCATTACACAAAGATTTTTCATTATCGGCAATAATTCATATTATCTGAATAATATTATTAGATAACATTATTGGCAATGTCTAGAAAGTTCTGTCTAAGGAGAGGTTTGGTCATCTAATTGCGGCAAGAAGAAGAAATTCTTATTGGAAAGCCCCTCTTTCCGGAAAGCTGTCAAGTTTGTCAATATTGTGATTTCGTAATATTATTTGTGAATAATTAATTATTGATTTATATGATGAGGAAAATATTGATTTTATGTGGATATAGATGGAGAAAATTTTAAAATGACAATTGTTGAAAATTAATATTTTATTTTTCTCGATAAAATAATTCATTTAAATATATTATTTTAATAATATATTAACGGTGATATTTTACAATGAATGTGGGATATATGAGTATATGAGGAGGAAGAGTATTTTGTGGCATTAAATGTTTAACACATGTTTTGTGTGTTGGTGGACACAATTATTGACCAAAATTTGATTATACTTGTAAAATCACCCGTTTGTGGATTTTTGGTCAATTTCTATTTGGAATTTGGAAAAACTTTCTTCTGCAAAGTTGTAGAGAATTGAATTTCCTATAAAAACTCGAGATTCGAATTTTCTGATGAAAGGGCTATTTATTATGAATTATTGAAGTTCAAGTTCAAATAATTAATTTTGGGAGTTTTAGTTAATTATTTTGAGAAAACGTTTTTGCAACTAAGTTGGCCTCACATGTGATTCAAATGGGCTGAGATCAGTTGTCTAAGGTGGGCTAAATAAAATGTGAAAAATATATTAATATTATATTCAATTTTCTCGCTTTGGTGTTCTAAGCATTTTCCTATAAATAGGTGCTTAGGTTAGAATTGAAAACACACCGTAAACTCAAGTTTCTCTCTATTTCTCTCTCGATATATTGAGCGTATTCTTGTGAGTATACTTTGAGTATTGTTAGGCTGCAGTAAGTTCCTTCAAAGACTATATAATTCCTAGTATTCCAAATAGAAGTACTAATCTTCGAGGTAAGGGATATTATTTTTTCGTAATGATATTATTTCTTCAATATCATTATGCTGAAATGTTGATCTGAAGTTTTTATCAAATTTGGAACTTTTTCATGTCGGAGTTACTATTCATGAGTTACTATTCATGAGTTACTATTCACGAGTTACTATTCATGAGTTACTATTCACGAGTTACTATTCACGAGTACTATTCATGAAGCGTGAAAATGTTTTTTTTATGGAATTTCTATCTTTTGGTGTCGGAGTTACTATTCACGATATAAAGACTATTCACGATATCAAGACTATTCACGATAATGTGCACTATTCAATTTAAAAATAAAATTTCTTCTTTTCGTTCTAAATATCTATTCGGATACTAGCTTTGATTGTATCCATGTTTTGATCATTCTTGAATTTTACACCACTATGATTATTTTTGAGGTATTTTTGGGCGTGGATAAAACCAAGTACTAATCCTTAATCCTTAATCCTTGTCATTTTGTTTCCTTTGGATTCGTTTCTTTAAAAATATTTTTCATCATCCTCGCCTTAAATGATGATATTATTGAATATCTTTCGCTCAGAGGCAAAGATGAATGATTTTGAAGAATATCTTTGGTTCAGAGTGCAAAGATGAACATGTGTTGAGATGAATGACCGATTGATTAATATCTTTGGCTCAGAGTGCAAAGATGAACAGTGTTTAAATGAACATGATTAATCGATGAATATCTTTTGGCCTGTAGTGCAAAGATGAATATTTGATTCCGTATGCATATTGATTGATGTTACTGTGGATAAAATATTGATGATGGATCGTTAAAATCATAGATTATAGTAGATTTCATTCTCTACGTAACTCTTCTATGAATTATTATTTCAGCTGTAATATTGATCCGAAACTTGTTGCCTATTGTATTCTATCGATTTTTCCTGTTGAAGACTAACGATAATTTGTTGTATATTATCTTAGTCATAATATTCTTTATCGGGCTAGTTGAGCTCACCCTTTTTCCTTGTTGTTCCATTTTTCTTCTCGTGGAGGCGAGAATGTAGCAGTACTAGTTGGGGGTATGGAATGAAGGTTCTAGAGAGAGTTGTTTAGTAGTCCTCACCATTTTTGTAAAATAATGAATCAATAATTATGATGGGGATTTATTTGCGTGTGGATATATTCTAGAAGACAATATTATATTTAAACTCACAAGATATATTGTCGTAATTTCACACCTACATTTGTATTATTGAAGTTGTAGTTTGCTTCTTGTACCATGTATTTGGCGCACTCGTAATGGGTGTTGTGTATACCTATTTTGGGGGCGCCACAGTTGGTATCGTAGCTTAGGATATGATCTCTGGCGAGATCTGGGAATAGAACTAGAGGGGGAGACGAGTAAATCCTTCGCTAGTGTGTCCTACCTAAGCTTATTTGTTAGTTGGTCAAGATATAGGATATTATGTGATATATTGATTTTTAATTAACCCTTATTTTATGACAAGATTTGAGAATGTCGATCGAGAATATTAATAATGGAGAGTAAATGAGACCGTGGAGATGCATGTACTCACCAACGAGGAGAACGTGCAACAGTCGGGCAATGTTCCTCCTGTGAACAACACCACCGAAAGCGAGATGATGAACGAGGGATGTTTAGAAGCTTTGCAGCTCATGCAAAATCGGATGAGGGAGACTCGTGTTCAAAATACAGGGAGGAAATGATAGTAATTCACGGTGGTCACAAATGCAAGCGGCTTCAAAGAGTTGGGACCACTGCAATCTGGGAAAGCCGGATCCGATTAAGGTGAGACGTGGGTCAAAACAAATTACCAAGATATTCGATGTCTTGGGATGCACGGAGGAACAGAAGTTCCATTCGCCACCTTTATGTTCCGTGGCGAGGCAGACATCGGTGGGAATACGGAAGCGTACTCCATCCAAATTGCACTCAAAGATGTCATGGGAGACGCTTTTGAAGCAGTTCAATGACAAGTACTTCCTCGAAAGTATTCGCTATATGAAGGAAGTGGAGTTTATTAGACTAGAGCAGTAATAATATGACGGTGTCCCAAAGACGAGGCGAAGTTCGCGGAGTTATCCGTGTTTGCACCTCATTTGGTGGAGAATGAGGAACGATGACGCGGATGTTTCGAGAGGTTTGAAACCCGACATACGCCAAGATCTCATTTCTCATAAATTTCTCTCTATTCAGGATGTTGTCAGCAGGCTCGATTGTTAGAGCGAGATAACGAGTAACGCTCAACCGAGGGACCATAACCAGGATCATATCAAGATAGCGTATCATCGTAATAACGATAACCCGGCGGAGAAAGAAGAATACAGACAAAGGCAGTAACCACTCTGGTGGTAATCGTGGCCATGAAAATATAAGAAGTGAGTCGGGAGGAGATTTTAAAAGAGGAGATTCAACAACCACCATGTGAAGACGCAAATAGCCAAGAGCAACTAGTTTTAAGGGAGGAGAACGACCACCCATTATATGCTACAAAAGTAAAAGAGGGACATATCGGTCAAACCGCCCACAACAGATTCAAGGTATGCTATAGTTGTGGAAAGGAAGGACATATCGCTTTCGAGATCAGACGCAGAGAAATAAACCTAGTTCATGGGGACGGTGACTCAAAAAGATGTCCCGTAAAAGTCAAAGTCAGCGGTTCTTGGAAGAGCGTTTGTCGTGACCGGTCAAAATGCAAGGAACCCGAACGGTTAGTACGCAGGTTAGTCAATTATAAATTCTTACAAGTATATACCTTACTAGATATTTGTTCTACCCATTCTTTTATCTCTCTTACTTGCGCTCAACGCTTAAACTTGACTCAGGAGAAATTAGACTTTGACCTATCTCGTGGAAACTCCGTTAGAGAAACTTTCATCACATCCATCGCTTATAAATCTTGCTTGATTCAGTTGGCACTATCACATTACCTGTTAACCTTATTTCTATAGAGATATTTATTTTTGATGTGATTTTAAGGTTAACTACTCATCATGCCGAAATTGATTATTTTCGTAAGGTTGTTAGTTTTCATATTCCTAAGCAACCTGTTATTCTAATTCAAGCAATCAAACCATTGTAGTCAAACATTTTCATATCAAGCCATGAAGTCATTCGTTTATTACGGATGTCAAATTTTCTTAGTCCATGTTATGGATTTGAATAAAGACACGTCAGATTTGAATAATATTCCTGTTGTTATTGATTTTTCCTGACGTATTTCCTGAAGAATTTCTTGGCTTACTCCCAAAGCCTGATATTAAATTTTGTATCGACTTTGAACCCTAAGACAAAACTCATTTCTAAAATCTCATATCGAATGGCTCTATTGAACTTCGTGGAGTTAAAAATTCAACTATAGAATTTGGTACCGAGCCTTTATCTTGTGACTTCCTTTGTGGAATTCACCTAAGCCGAGACTCTGTGTAGGGGGGACGCCATATTCGTGCGATAGTAAACTAATAGGTGTCATTGTGACGTCTTTATCCAAGATTGGGATACGAGTCACGTTGAGAGCAACCTAAGTCAAGAATCGAAATACGAGCTTTCAGGCTTAGTTGGTTATTATCGGAGATTCGTTGAAGGATATTCTCGAATCGCTATTCCATTAACGCAAATTGACTCATAGAGATACAAAATTCGAATGGAGCAAGGAATGTGGGAAGAGCTTCAAGAACTCAAGAGGAGACTCATTTCAAAGACATGTTCGATCATGCCATCCCGAAAAGTTTAACGTGGTAAATGACGCGTTGAGTAGAAGATCATATGGGAACGAAAAGCGATGATGTCAAGTATATGCATAGAGCCAACTTTAATAGAAAAAGTTAAGGTCGCTTTCAAGCCACCGAATCGGAATCGATGCGTATGAAGAAGAAAGTACAAGAAGGAGCTATTCCTAAGCGAGAATTGATGAAGATGGAATACTTGAGTCAACTCTGCACTTTGTATTCCTAATGATTTTGATTTGAAGCATAGAATCATGATGGAGGCACAACACATTGTTTGCAATCCATCCTCGAAGTACTAAAATGTATCGTGATCTTCAACATACATTTTTGGTGGAGCAATATGAGGAGAGAGATTGCAAAGTTTATCTCGATGTGTTTAACACTTAACGTGTAAAGGCGGAGCATCTTGTACCTAAGGGTCCGTTGCAACCACTTGAGATTACGGAATGGAAGTGGGAACACATTACTATGGATTTCGTTCACGGGTCTTCCCTACGGTTTCTCAAGGCATCAATGCTATTTGGGTTATTGTTGATAGATTAACCAAGTCCGCTCATTTTTCACCGATACGAGAGACTTATTCCTTGAACGCCTTTTCTCGTATGCACGTAAATGAGATTGTGAGATTGTATGGCATGCCAAGATCCATAGTTTTGGGTTAGTTTGTAGAAAGCTACGGGCACGAATTTACGATTGGGTTTGGCATACCATCCTCAAACGGATGGGCAATCGAAAGGACTACTCAAACTCTTGAAGATATATTAAAACTCGTGTCCTAGATTTCAAAGGAAGTTGGGATAAGTACTTGCCATATGGTGGAATTCTCATACAACAATAGTTATTAAACAAATATAGGCATGGTTCCATTTGAAGCATTATATGGACGAAAATATCGTTCTCCAATATGTTGGGATGAGGTGGGTGAAGCAACATTGTTGGGACCCGAAAGTTAATACATGTATGATCACCGAAAAGATCCAAATGATTCGACAACGATACAAACGGCACAAGATCGACAAAAGAGTTATGCGGATCTTCATCGAAAAGACGTGGAATTTAATTGTTCATGAGTTGCTCCATGGAAGGGAGTTACAAGATTTGGGAAGAGAGGAAAGCTCAATCCATGATTTATGGTCCATTTCAAATTCTTGATCGAGTAGGAAATGTAGCCTATAGACTTGCGTTACCTCCAAGTATGTCTCAGAATGTGTTTCATATATCGTATTTCAGAATATGTGAAAGACCCGAACCACGTTATTGAAAGTTAGAACCATGACGAGATAGCCAAGACTTAACGTATGAGGAGGTACCTGCCAAGATGTTGGATAGGAAGGAGCATGTCCTACGCCAAGAAAGGTCATACCACAAGTTAAAGTTTTGTGGAGGAATCATGCTATAGAGGAAATGACCGGGAGTTGGAAACGGAAATGAAAGCGTAGGTATCCTCACCTTTTCAAAACACCAGTACGTACATCAATTTCGAGAGGACTTAAATTTCATAAGGAGGGGAGGTTGTAAGACCTCAAATTTTTAAATAAAAAGGAATTTTCTTTATTTATTATTTTGAAATAGTAAGGGTTGATTTGATTAATGTGGATAGTTAAGGGTTAAATATGCAAATATTTCAAAATAAGCAAGTGGTTATAAAATATTCATTATCGCTTGGAATATTCGTTTGGTCGTGGAATATTCATGATCGCTTGGGAATATTCGCACGACGCATAGCGAAATGCATGTGGGCCCCATAACGGAAAAGCGATTGGATGAAGAAAACGACAAATATAAGTTGTTTTTAAATAAGCTGCGTAGTTGTTAACAATTAATCATTGTTGGAATACCCTAGGTGGTTAAAAAACACTAATACGGCGTTGTTGAACAAGAGACACCAGTATTGCACCAATTATTGATTCTTACGTGAAGAAGGCACTACTCAATAATGGTTATGAGAATTATCGCTCAAAGATTTTATCGAGTTAATAATTCTTTGCGTTGATATTTTATATTGTCGCATTGTTTCAATAATTGTCATTACAAGATTTTTCATTATCAAGCAATAATTCATATTATCTCAATAATATTATTAGATAACATTATTGGCAATGTCTAGAAAGTTCGCCTAAGGAGAGGTTTGGTCATCTAATCATGCCAAGAAGAAGAAATTCTTATTGGAAAGCCCCCTCTTCCTCGAACCGCACTGGTTGTCAATATTGTGATTCTCAGTAATATTATTTGTGAATAATTAATTATTGATTTATATGATGAGGAAAATATTGATTTTATGTGGATATAGATGGAGAAAATTTTAAAATGACAATTGTTGAAAATTAATATTTTATCTTTTCTCGATAAAATAATTCATTTAAATATATTATTTTAATAATATATTAACGGTGATATTTTTACAATGAATGTGGGATATATGAGTATATGAGGAGGAAGAGTATTTTGTGGCATTAAATGTTTAACACATGTTTTGTGTGTTGGTGGACACAATTATTCAATAGAAATTTGATTATACCTTGTAAAATCACCCGCTTGTGGATTTTGGTCAATTTCTATTTGGAATTTGGAAAAACTTTCTTCTGTAAAGTTGTAGAGAATTGAATTTCCTATAAAAACTCGCGAGATTTGAATTGTCTGATGAAAGGGCTATTTATTATGAATTATTGAAGTTCAAGTTCAAATAATTAATTTTTGGGAGTTTTAGTTAATTATTTTGAGAAAACGTTTTTTGCAACTAAGTTGGCCTCACATGTGATTCAAATGGGCTGAGATCAGTTGTCTAAAAGGTGGGCTAAAGAAAATATGAAAAATATATTAATATTATATTCAATTTTCGCTTTTGGTGTTCTAAGCATTTTCCTATAAATAGGTGCTTAGGTTAGAATGAAAAACACACCGTAAACCTGAAGTTTCTCTCTATTTCTCTCTCGATATATTGAGCGTATTCTTGTGAGTATACTTTGAGTATTGTTAGCAGTAAGTTCCTTCAAAGACTATACCCTATTATTCCAAACTAGAAGTACTAATCTTTCGAGGTAAGGGATATTATTTTTTTCATAATGATATTATTTCTTCAATATCATTATGTGAAATGTTGATCCGAAGTTTTTATCAAATTTGGAACTTTTTCATGTCGGAAAGTTACTATTCATGAGTTACTATTCATGAGTTACTATTCACGAAGTTACTATTCATGAGTTAATATTCACGAGTTACTATTCACGAGTACTATTCATGAAGCGTGAAAATGTTTTTTTTGTGGAATTTCTATCTTTTGGTGTCTGAGTTACTATTCACGATATAAAGACTATTCACGATATCTAAGACTATTCACGATATCTACTATTATTCATAGAAAAATAAAATTTCTTCTTTTCGTCTCTAAATATCTATTCGGATACTAGCTTTGATTGTATCCATGTTTTGATCATTCTTGAATTTTACACCACTATGATTATTTTTGAGGTATTTTGGGCGTGGATAAAACCAAGTACGTAATCCTTAATCCTTATTCCTTGTCATTTTGTTTCACTGGATTCGTTTCTTTAAAAATATTTTCATCATCCTCGCCTTAAATGATGATATTATTGAATATCTTTGGCCCGTAGTGCAAAGATGAATGATTAAGAAGAATATCTTTGGCTCAGAAAAAGATGAGCAGTGTTGAGATGAATACGATCGATTGATTAATATCTTTGGCCAGTAGTGCAAAGATGAAGCAGTGTTTAAATGAAACATGATTAATCGATGAATATCTTTGGCTCAGAAAGTAAAAGATGAATATTTGATTCCAGATGTATATATTGATTGATGTTACAGGATAAAATATTGATGATGGATCGTTAAAATCATAGATTATAGTAGATTTCATTCTCTACGTAACTCTTTCTATGAATTATTATTTCATTGCGAATATTGATCCGAAACTTGTTGTCTATTGTATTCTATCGATTTTTTCCCTGTTGAAGACTAACGATAATTTGTTGTATATTATCTTAGTCATAATATTCTTTACTGGGCTAGTTGAGCTCACCCTTTTCCTTGTTGTTCCATTTTTCTTCTAAGGAGGCGAGAATGTAGAGAGTACTAGTCTGGGTATGGAATGAAGGTTCTAGAGAGAGTTGTTTAGTAGTCCTCACCATTTTGTAAAATAATGAATCAATAATTATGATGGGGATTTATTTATGTGGATATTGTCTAGAAGACAATATTATATTTAAACTCATTAAGATATATTATTCGTAATTTCACACGACATTTGTATTATTGAAGTTGTAGTTTGCTTCTTGTACCATGTATTTGGCGACTTTCGTAATGGGTGTTGTGTATACCTATTTTGGGGGCGCCACAATGACCATACTCTCTATACATCCATATCGCGTGTATGGCGACCAAAGCGAAAGACACCGTGGAAGAGTTATCTGCTATGAAGCAACCTCGAATGATCATCAGGAACAATCACCGCAGAACGCGATCCCTGATCCTGACATCATCAGGCACGGGCTCACTAAATAGCCCGCTCATAACATTTACGCTCAAAGGACCTGAACGGACAGTCCTGCCTTTGAGCGCCCCCGCCGGAACTCCTAATAAGGATTAGACGACAGTAGGGGTGATATTCGCCATGCAAGGCACTAGCTCCCCTCCAAACTCCATACCTATGATAAATCGCCAATCCATAGGCGTCATCATCACCTCGCAATCCAGCAGGTGGAGTGGCTGAGTCTGATGAAACCATCGCTCAGACAATGCCCTGAGGTAACCCCAGGGACAACGATGGGGAAGGATGGAGAAAAATGCCCCAAATCCCCACTCATGCACTACTACTCTATAATCAGGATGAAGCGCTTGGTACATGGAGTGGATGCTAAACCAGTTCCCCCGAGGCTGTGTAAAACCTAGAACCTGCATGAAAAGCAGATCAACATCAGAACCCTTTAAATCCTCATCAATAGGAAAGAAGGAAGATAAAGTCTAACATCATACCTCGTTAGCATGCAAGTACATCGATGGGTGTCTACCCAAATCACCTAGCAACTCTGGGTTCACCACCTAGATGCTCGGAAGTTCCCTACGAGGGATAGATACAGCAGGAGCGGGATCCTCAATATCCACCTCCTCGTCCTCGACGTCTGGAACATCTACCTGGACAGGACGAATCACAGCCTCCACCAACCGACGTGGCTGTCTGACAGAACGGGGACGAGGCACTTCAGAAGCCCTCCGCCATACGCAAGAAGCGGTCCTATAGGAACTGCTCGGCTGATCCGGATCCATAATATTTGGACAATAAGTCTCCAAATCACCTTAGAAAGGGTTTGGTATTTCCTTACCTGGAGCTTTCTAAAATGCATTATATGACTATATGCATGCATGCATTTACTATAACATATAATAGAGTTAGAATGCATGACTACCCAATGCCTACATTTGGAAAAATTTTGCCATAGCCACTTTGAAAATAGGACTATCCACATGCACACAGGCATGTCTAGGTGGCCATTCAGTAGCACACCTGTCCTAAAGTCATATACCTAATATATGCATTAAAAATCAAAATCATTATGCATAAGGCCAACCTCAATGTTAGGAGTATTTTTCCTTTCTACCTTTTGCTCATTGGACCTCAAATAAGACAAAAAATAGTAGAAAAAGGTGCCAATTTGACTGTCTCAGAAGTCAAATTTTTTCACATCATTATGTTCAGCATGGTTTAAAACTAATATTTACTATGTTGAATATTTTTTATCAAGTCATTTGTGCATACATAATTACTACTATGTGCTTAGATGCATTTCGTGCAATATCTCACAATCTAACGGATAGAAACTGGAAAAAAAATACATGCATACGTTACCAGGATAGTGTAGAACACTTGTACTGGTGACGAATTTGCGTAAAGCGGCCGAACTCAAAGCAGATCCGAAGAAGGCTCGCGGTTTTTCTAAGTTTAAACAAGTTGGAAATGAACTGCGAAGGTCGGTTGTAGGATTTATCATCCACGCTTTGATCATGAGCTCATCTCATGCAAGCAGCAGTGCACCGCTGGGCTCTCTATATGGGTCCCACCCTCCCGGCTTTCGGTCGAAGATGAGTTAAAACGGAGTTCTTACGGGCTAGAAAGGTCAAATCAGGAATAAAAATGCCACGCGATTGAGCAAAACAACATACAATCCTAGTCTTCTTAGATGAGACTTTGAACCTGTGCATCACTCATTGGTAGTCACCCGAACACGAGGTATACCTTGCCAATGATCCCACTTGTCATAAATCAAATCAGGCAATACCTCGTACAGGTCCGATGCCGCCAACTCCGGGTCATTACCCAACGTGAGTCCCCGACGGGGGTTACAACGTGACTCCCTGACAGGGGTTACAACGTGAGTCCCCGACGGGGGTTACAACGTAGGTCCCCGATGGGGGTTACAACGTAGATCCCCGGTGGGGGTTATAACATGTTCATCCGTTAATATACATATCAACGAAGGTCAAGCAACCTTGACGTCATTTCAAACCGATAAGCGTTAAAACTCGTCGAGCTATAGAAATTGTTTGAGGTTCTCATACCCATTGCTTTCATGTTCCTCAAAAGCGGATCCCGATTGGGGGTCACAACGCAATGCTCCGTTGATCTACACATCAGCGAAGGTCAAACAACCTTGACGATCTCCTCACAGAGTTTCAGCCGTTGATTCACACGTCAGCGAAGGTCAAGCAACCTTAATAGTATATCCCACAGGATGTTTCACCGTTGATTCACACGTCGCCAACGAAGGTCGCATCCCGACGGCATTTCTTTATTGGCGAAGAATCCAACAGAATCATGACATATTCTGGCGATACTAACCAGGAAAGGTCAACATTATCAAAGAGGATAGATGATGGAATATGTTATAAACATCCTCAAACAGATCGAGCTTTATTCCCACAAACCTCTTACACATAAGAGGTACACCTTCAGGATCAAGTCGTTATCAAGAACACATGAATTTGGTGGTAACTCCAACATCAACATCCTACCAGATTCGGCTTGCACATCAGATCTGGTCAGTATTGCCAATCCCCAGTTGAAGCAACAGGGAGCCAGAAATCGTCCCCAGCATGTTGGGCCACAACCCCGTACACATGCATCATGCATTTGCATCATGTTGCTATCCATAGTACCATGTTTATCTTATTGCGTTTCAAGTGTCTAGGATTCTTTATCCTACCCATGCATCGCCATGCATGAGTATGATAAAGAGGGGCATCTGTAGACACTCGAAATTTTCTATACTACTGTTACTAACATTGCAGGAGGACTGATTTGTCTTTTAAGAGAGAACCCTGAAAGACAATCCAAATCCATACCGGATACTACCGGGAATGCAGCGTCAACCCCGGATCGCAATCTGGGAGTAACGATTTCAACCTCGAATCTAACCCCGAGACCTGCAGATATAATACCGAAACTCAAACCGGAGAAGACCGATTAATCTCGGAGATGACCCCGAGGTATCCAGTCTCAGTCCCAACCATGGGATTAGCCACCAACCTTGGTGATAACCCCAAGGAATGCAGTTTCGGCGATAACCCCAAAAATGCTTGTTTTAAATGCAACCAGCTTCAATCTCGGCGCTCACAAAGAGATACACTGTGCCAACCCGGCAAAAACATCGGGAAGACAGGCACACCTCAAAGATGACAATGAGGACCTTCAACAAATGCAAGTAGGTCAATCTCGGTGAAGTCTCGAGCAACGCCGCTTTATCTACCAATCCGGCAATAACACTGGTGAGGGGAAACATCGTCATCTCGTCCAACACGATGCCACATCACGTCTCTACACAACAATGTCCCACAAGGCTAACCAATCCCAAGTGACTATTGTGCGGGGTAACGGATAAAAGTTGAAGCTTGAAGACCGGAGGGCATCGTCCCATCTTCAAAGACTTTGTACAAACTCTAATCTGATGCCATCGTACAACTCTCGACAACGGCGGTCCGAAATAGATCCTGAATACCTCAAAACGGATGCCCGGATTGCACTTCTCAAAATCCGAGTGGACATTACAGTGCCTGAGTGCACGTACTTCGAGACGACTCGATCCGACAAAACCGTGCCGACCCGACCCGCCTCTGGTACACCTGCGGCTCAGCCGTAGGTACACCTGCGGCTCATATGCTATAAATAGAGGGCTTGGGGTGCTGATTTTTAAGAGAAATAAGACGGGGAAACCCTGCACAATTTGCTCTGCACTCGCTATACAATGTATTTTCCCACTTTCAAACACCTGTGAGCTCATATATAGCCTCTTTTGTACCCACAAAAGCCCAGTGTTTACCCACTCTAAAGATATAGAAGCCTTTTTTAACAGTCATCTGTAAGCCTTCTCACACACTTTAGAGTCTTTCTCTTCATCTTTGCACACACCCTTCTACACGTTGATAGTCATGTTGCTTGCTTTTTGCCGTGACTTGATCAGTGGTTTCATTCCATCGATATATATATATATATATATATATATATATATATATATATATATTTATATATATATTGACTAACATTATCGAGTTATGCCTCGATTGAGCCTGAACTTGATGCCCGAGCGTTTCATCGCTTTAATATATATATATATATATATATATATATATATATATATATACTTATATATATTAGCGTGTGTGTCGGACTTTTGTTCGATGAGCCTGAATTTTTGGCCTAGTGCATTTACTCGCTTTTATATATATATATATATATATACTTATATATATGAACTGTGGTTGAACTCATTCGATGAGCCTTGATTTTACATCCAGCATTTATCGCTATATATATATATATATATATATATATATATATATATATTTGTCCCGCTCGAGTTCTCTTCGTGGCGCTTGATTGCTTCTGACTTTTTTTTTTGCGTTTTGTCCTTACCGAGTTTCCTCCGTGGCGGTTGATAGCTTTTAACAACTTTATTTACATTTCTGATCCCCCATGGAGGTGTTTCGTGGTTGGTGATCATGTCTGTATATATATATTTACCGTTTTTATATATATACCTACTTATTGCTTTTATACAAATTGTAACATTCTGTGCGCCTAGGAATCATGTGATCACAGATTCATCCCATTGGATCTAGATTCGGTTCCAGTGATGGACATTTTCAGCTGTAAGCAGCTTGTAAATTATTCTGCGATGTCTGAATTTTCTCAGATGGTTTCCATACCCACGAGGAAGTCGACATTATTTTTGTATATTATTTTCATACGGATGCCTCACATCCGTCAAATAAAATCAATCCAGCCGCTCACTTAATAAAAATGGGAGTGTAAAAGGTCTCAATTCCTATTGAGCATCAGGGTTTGAAAAACCTCTTTTATAAAACATCACTGCCATATCTTGTTAAAAACTAAATTTTACATAAATTCAAAACTGTGTATATAGGTTGAAAGAGGCCTCGCACAACTTTCATATAACAAGACATTGACCCACACACACACACACACACACGGATAATAGTTTCTTGAAAAGATGCGGTACCACCGTGGTAACACGGATGTCTGGGTGCCTAACACTTCCGCATAACCAAGTCCCTGGACCTAAACGAATCTCGGTTTTAATTCGTATATAACAAGTTGTCACATCACTGGGTCAATGTGCAAACCTTTTCTCGATTGTGTTAATACTCTATTATTTCTATTATGCTAGAAGGCGACGTTCGATATTCCAAATATCTTTGAACGTTACAACTTAATATAAAATATTTGAGGGGTTTGCTATTAACTGTCTCATATCTTGTTTGCATGCATATATATATATATATATATATATATATATATATATATATATATATATATATATATATATATAAATACATCATTATATTAATTAACATGCGAAGCATGTTTGCATAATATATAATATATATAGTATAAGCATGCACATATAGAATACTATATTCTACCTGGATTGATTATGGACTTTTATTCTAGTTTGGTTCACTAGAGCCTCCAAGTGAAACAAAAGGTCAAACCCAAGGGGTGCAAGAATTAATATTTAAATATAACTATTACATTTAAACCGGGCTCTATTACAAACGGGTCTTCAAGCGCTCCTTGATCCTTGATCTCCAATTCTTCAAAATTAATTCTACTATTCCTATTACAAAACTATTTAAAATAAATAGAAACCTTGATCAATAATCAAGAGGAAGTTCCTAGGAGGGAGATAGAATTTACATTAAGAAAAATTAGAGAAGACGAGGTACGCAGACCCCATTTAATAAAACTCATACATTCATGCATTCAACTAAAATAAAATCCAATCACATTGGTCAATAGTCCATAATCAATCCCATTTATTATCATACACATCAACATATGCATCTATAAATAACATTCATCTTATGAATAATAAACATTCAATATATATTGATATCATTTAATGGGCAAATTTAGTTAGCATAAAATCTAATTTTGAATCAAAATAAACTCCTTTTATTTTAATTTATCCTATTTTGAATAAAATAAACTATTTTATTTTAATGAAATTCTTTAATCAAAATAAACCCATTTATTTTAATTAATGATGGAATCAATTCCAAGTCAAAATAAATTCTTTTATTTTGGATAATATGAAATCTAATTACATATATAAATAAACTCCTTTATTTCAAAAAATATTGATTCTCTTTTTCATTCACAAATAAACTCATTTATTTTGAATAATATGAAATCTTATTCCATATCTAAATAAACTCCTTTATTTAAGGAAATATGATTCTTTTTCCTATTCATAAATAAACTCCTTTATTTTGAATAATATGAAATCTTATTTCATATCTAAATAAACTCCTTTATTTAAGGAAATTAGGATTTCTTTCCTATTCACAAATAAACTCTTTTATTTTGAATAATATGAAATCTTATTTCATATATAAATAAACTCCTTTATTTAAGGAAACATGGAATCCAATTTCAACTCCAATTAGTTATCATGGAATCCAATTCCAACTCTAATTAGTTAGCATGAAATCCAATTTTAAGATTTTTAAAAAAAATTATTTTAAGATTAAAATAAACTTTTTTATTTTTTATTTTAATTATAAAATAATTAAAAATATTATATATATATATATAAATAATATATATTACGATAATATATATTATATATAAGTAATATATATTAAGCTTAAACCGTGGTCCACCTCCAATTGGAACAAGAGAATTAATTTGCATACATAATATATTCATGCAAAGTACAACAAGCACGTGGACATCTAATTACTTTTCATGTGGACCGCCTTCTACTTAAGCTGCAGGTGAAGTATTATAAAAGTTTTGATAATTTATATATATACTAGTTGGGTCCCGTGACTCCGGCACTGTATGGACGGAGAGATTTATCTCAAACTTTGAACGGCCCAGATTATTTATTGAGTGAACGGGAAATTCAAAATTATTTGTACTTTATTAGATAGATATAATCTAATCCGGTTATCTGCTCGACAACCACGGATCCAACGAGGATGAGGTTTTTGCGAATTTGATTTCATAAAATAATAATTTTATACAACAAATTATGTCCAATTAAATTGATCTAAACACATATCAATATATATAATAAATTAAAATAATTAATAATTCGTATAAAGGTTTGTCTCTGATACCACTGTTCGGTTTGTAATATTAATGAACGCAATCAAATTGCACAAAATAAGCGAAAACGTGATAAACAAGAGTTTTAAAATTTTACAAACCATATACCTGGATCACCTTTTATGCACAATTATTAATTAAATAAAAATATGAAGAACAAGAATCATACCCTTGAAGATTCGAGCTTTCTCAGGTACAAGTTCACCTCCAATCTTTTTTGCGCTCAACTTGAATCCACCGGGTTTGGTTCCTTCCTTTGATTAACGTTAGCCACCCAAGTGTTTGGCCTCTAGAGATGATCCACCAAGGAATAAGAAATATTCAAGAAGAATGGTGGTTGGCTAAACCCTAGTTTTCTATCTCTATAGAAAAAGAACGTATTTCTCAACTATTGGAATTGTATATATCGATATATGATATAAGACTCTCTCTTATAAAGATATCGAGATAACCTATTTAATTAAAATAAGGTATTATTTATTTAATTAAACTCTTTTAATTAAATGAGCTCCCTAATCTTATTAGTGATAATTAATTAAACCCCTTTAACTAATTTTTCCTCCTAATCCTATTAAGAATAAATGAGAGTACTAATATTAAATTAATTCCTAAACTCTTTTAGAAATTAAAATAATAATAATTGTAATAATATTAACAAGACTCCTCTTATTAATTTATATTTAATATTTCTAAAATATTAAACAATAAATATTAAGCTATTTAATTTATTCTATCACCATAGATTAAATTAAATATACTTAACATATTATTATGATTATGCCATTACCTTCTTAAATATTTATTCTTCCTTTTATGGTGTGACCCTTTAGGTTCTCCATATTAAACCGGTTGTGAATAAATCAATTAGAACAGTTCTAATCTTATTTAGATAAATAAATTAAATGATTAATTTATTTCAATAAATAATATTTATTCTACAATAGGGATAAGCTTCCCTAGCGATCAACGAATTTCTAGATAATATAAATTTCAACATTAATCATAAAAGAACCTTTGAGTTAATAGTTACCGTACAATTCAATCCTTCCACCATACAATGTCCCAATTAAATATAAGATATGGAATTACTGTCAAGTCTTATTTTATTTAATTATATGTATTTCAATTCTTAAATGCACAACTCCAAATAATGCAAATTAGAAACTCCTTTCTAATTTCATTACGCTTCGCCAAGGACTCTTTGGGTTGTCATTTATCGAATCACATATGACATTTCTCTTCTTTTACTAGAAGTGGTAGATTCTTTATTGATCATACATTATCTCCATGTACAACTTATTATACCCAAACATACCCTTTGATATACCCTTAGGGTCTTAAGGAATAAGTCAAAGTATAACTCATCATACATAAGATACTATGATGATCTCAAGTCCAAGGATCACTTGTACTACTATCACTACATGAATTTCTATTGACAGGCAAGTAAAACTCCATTAGGTATTCCTTAACGAGTCACGTTCAGTGAACTTATTCTCTAATAAGCACCTACATATTTCCTTAGTGTCTCCACACAAATGATCATGAGATCAATCATCCTCATCCAATGAGCAAGCAACATATGTACCAATCTATCCGAATTCACTAATTCCCAATTTAGTAATCCAACGATTGGGAACTATTTTAGTTTTAAGCTTTCTAAGAATTTAGATCTCATTAGAATGATCATCATCATTATTCTAGAAGCATTGCTTATAACTATGAGTTTATCACATATTATAAAATAACATCATGCAGATAATTAAAAGCCTTTAATAAATTAAAACGTTTTATTAATAAATGAATAAGATTGTTATAAAGTATATGCTTTATCATCAAACATGATTGGCTTGTGTGCATACTACTTTCAATTTGGGTATATCAAAGTAAATCTTTGATAGTTACTCGAGAATAAAATTTCAAGATCATTTAAGATCATTTAGTATAAACTCTGGAGAATATTTCTAAATTATTATTCAATAGAAGGTCGTAGAAACTTTGAAAGCATTGTATTATTTCATTATTATGTTGCATATGTTCGAGAAGATTGATTAGAGAAGAATAAATTGTTCAGCTATTTCAAAGTTCCCCGAACTTTGGTGTCATTCTATCCAAATAGATAGTCCGTTGTTCTGATTCTTATACATTCATTGTATATCCTAACTTGCGGGGCAAATTTTTTGCTCACCCTTGCTAAATAAAATATTTCAGCTAGGAACGAAGAAGCCGGAGGGGCAGAGAAGAATCAAGGGCAAATGTGTTTTACGTGATTACTTGTAATAAACATTACTTATTATGTTGTATTTGTAAACCCTTTTGTATATCTAAGGGGTATGTTTGTAAAGTCATGGCTAGATAACCTAGGATAATGTATTAACTATATATGTTACTGAGATGTGTATTGCTATTCATCAATGAATGGGTAGTTAGATGTTATTTATAAGTTGGATCGTGAACACCAAACTCGGGGGTCAAGTAACCCGGATTTGGGGGCGTCACAGGTTGGTATCAAAGCTGTAGGTTATAAACCTTAAATGGGGGGGGTGGGGAACCCTAGGATTATAACCATAAGAGAAATCTAGAATACTCATTTAGAGTACTAAGTGAGGGATTGTCGTAGTGCATCAATAGTGAGATGCGTGGACACATCGTGTGAGAATTTTTACTGGTGAAGTACTAATCAAGTTTTTTAAACTGACTGTAGGATATTGGGAGAAGATGAAATGAGTATGTGAAATGTTAGCTAGTCATTGCACGGTGCGATGCCGATGAGTGCGAGGTGCTAAAGAAAGTTGAGTCGAGTTGAAGAAGTGGGAAAAGATGAACCTATGGTGAATCTAGGGAGTGATCATGATGATTATCCCGAGATGTATCTGAGTGGTGATGAGGAGGTGGTGTCCGAAGAAGCTAAGATGGAGAAAGAGAATAAGACCAAAGTTGGAGAGAAAGATCAAGTATCTGCAGAAGTACAAGAACTCCAGAGTAAAGTGTTTCTCTTGGAGGAGTTATGGAAGACGGAGCGAGCGTTACGCGAGATAACTGAAGAAAGGAATGAGTTGAAGGCGCAGGTGGAAAGAATGAATGCCGAAGGTGGTGGATCATCTGAAGGAACACTCAAGAAGCAGAAGAAGAGTAAGAATAAGAGAAAGAGGGACAATGACAGTGATAATTCTAAAAATTCAAACCCGAAGAAGAAATAAGTCTGTGGCAAGTGTGGAAAGACTCACTTGGGAGAGTGTATGATGTGGAAGAACGTTTGTTTCAAATGTAAACAGGAAGAACATATTTCACTACATTGTCCTAGGCCGAATATGAAAAAGTGTTTTTTATATGGAAGAACGGGTCACGGATTTAGCAAGTGTCCCAGTAAGAAGAAGACCGGAGAAGGGAGTGGACAGTAGATAACTTAAGTATAAGCATTAATATCTTTTGATAGTAAGAAGTGATATTAACGGTTGTAATATCGAGAACGATGTGTAAGCATATGTAATATATATATATATATATATATATATATATATATTTGTATGAATGAAATCTTTATTTTCTATATGAATATAAGATTAAGCTTAATTTGTGTGTTCTTAAAACTCATACTTATGGTAAGATCATGACTCATAATTATATGAAATGTTTTGAATCCCTCAGCGAATGGACGCCAAAGGTCTGACTAGGATAAGTTCATACACTCATATAATTGTGGCAAGTTCCTAAACTCATAAGTGTGGTAAGTTTGATGAACTGGGAATAGCTATATGTGATTAGTGAATTGCAACTTTTTGTGTAAAGTTGGAGAATTACAACTTTTTGTGTAAAGTTGGAGAATTGCAACTTTTTGTGTAGAGTTGTGTTGTTAATCCTAATATTTGATTAAAAAAGGGATAGTTGTATATGTTAAGTACTAAATATACTGTGTGCTATTTGAATAAATATGCGATTGTATGAGAACCTTATGTTAAATTCTTATTATGTTGTTAATAAGAATTTGTGTAGAGAAAGAGAGTTAGTGTAAGATTTTTATTTAAATCAGTTATTGTCGCCTAGACGACAGAATCGAAATCAAAGAGAAGAGCAGTTAGTGAATAATAAAGGAGGTCAACTAGACCCAATGCAAAACTTTCCAAATATGATAGCCCAAGCTATGGGAAATAGAGCTCCAGCAGCAGGAGCAAAAGAACAGCTCGCCGATAGATTGGCTAACTTTAAAGATTTTAAAGCGGTAGGACCGCCTAAATTCAAAGGGACTACAGATCCGATTGAGGCCCAAACTTGGGTGAAGGAGATAGAGAAGGCATTCATTATTGCCAGGGTAGCGGAAGAGCAAAAGATAACTTTTGCTACATATATGATGAAGGGAGAAGCTAATTATTGGTGGGAGAATAATCAGAATAGAGCTGGTACATCAGTAGTGACTTGGACCAGATTCAAGGAGTTGTTCTTTGAGAACTACTTTTCGCTGAGTATGCAAGCTCGGATGGAAATCAAGTTTTTAGAACTAAAGCAGGAGAACATGTCGGTATCAGAATACGCGCTAAATTCAAGGAGTTAGCGAGATTTGCACCTCATCAGGTGCACACAGAAGAAAGAAAAGCGAGAAGATTTGAGAATGGGTTGAAGCCAGGGATATTCAATAAAGTAGCTGTGTTGCAGATCAATACGTTTGCGGCTTTGTTAGAGAAAGCAATCATTGCTGGGGGGGGCCGGGGGAGAGCGAAGCTGCATCTCGATATAATCAGGAGAATAAGATGAAGACAAATGATGGAGGAAGCAGTGGTGGTAGTAATCCAAACAAGAGAAAGTGGAACGAGAATACCCCGTCAGGTAATAAGACAGAAGATAATAGAAAAGGAGGTGAACCATATGTGACTTGTGGATAGAACCATTCAAGAGTTTGTCTAAAGAAGAAGGGAGTTTGCTATAACTGTGGTCAAGAGGGACACATGTCACCCAATTGCCCCAGTCCGAAGAAGATACAAGGTTGTTATGCCTATGGATCAACAAATCATCTGATTCAGAATTGTCCGAAGAGAAATATGGAGAAGGGAAGCGTTAACAAGGGACCCGGTGGCAGAACCTTGACGATTAGAGGACCAGCTTATCCCAGAAGACCAACGACCCGTACATTTAATATAACGGTGCAAGATGCAATGGCTGCCCAGGAGGTGGCGATAGGCAAGGATTTCGTTGAGAAATTAAATTACGCAAGTAATATTGGATAGATAATGTTGTGAATAGTTTCTTTTATAGATCCAAGTCACATGTTAGAATATATGACACAAAATAATATTGTGTTGATATAAGTGAATTGATGATACAACTTTAAAAGATTGTAGAGACTAAGAAAGCGGTGAATCCAAGGACAAAATCCTTATAAGAGGAGAGGGGGGGGGGAGAATGTGATAACCCAAGAATTTATACGATTAATAAAATCTTAATTGATTAAATAAAGGTTGAATAATAAGACCTAGACTGGAAATAAGGTATGTATTTAAAAATTTTTGTGTGAAAGACTTATATGGTCTTGTGTATTGTTATATGTGGGTAAATGCATATGAATAATATGTGTTTGTTTTTATTTTTTTATTATAATCAAATAGGAGAAGCTAAGGTAACCTAATTATAAATTATGAATGAAAAATTGAATAACTTAAGGGTTATGATACGGGAGAATCTTAGTATATAAAATATATACTAATTTTAAGAGATTTATTTAATACATCTCAGTAAATTAATTTTATAACCTAATTATAACAAGTCTAATTGGGTTAAGGAAATTAAATGTGCATGAGTAAGGATTTATGTTATAATTGAGGAAATGAAAACCCTAATTAAATGGGAATGGTAATGTTAAGAGTGTTGAACTATGCAAATTTTATATGGCCCAAAGGACTAAATTTGAAAGCCTAAAAGAATTAAATGAGTGGCCCAACTTTTAGCCCAATTGAGAGGGGGTATGTTGGACCTTTTGTATACTAAATAAGAAATAAAAAGAAAGAAAAATTGGGAGAATAATAAGGCCAAGTGGCTGGGCATTAGAGAAGGAAAAAGGAGGGGGAATAATGTGGTTTATTTACTTTAGTTGGTGAACAACTCCTAGCTACTCTAGTTATGTGTTATTTATTTTGCCAACATTTTTGTCCAAGCTTGCAAGCAATCATTTGGTAATTGAGTGGGAGAGAAAAGAGCTAGAGATGTTGGTAGATTAGGGATAGATATACCAAATATATCTATACTTACTTTTCCAATAAATAAGAAAAAAATCTAAGTCTTATCTTTTTCTTTTTCTTTTATTATCTAACATAAACTAAGAAAGAAAGAGAGAGACTAGAGAAGAGAGAGAGAGAGAGAGAGAGAGAGAGAGCTATCATTCGGCAGCTCCAAGAGGAGAAGGAGAAGAGAAGACTTTGATCTTCCTACACCCAATATCCATCTCATATTTTTGAAGGAGAAAGAAAATCAAGCAAAGGTATAAACCCCTTTTGTTTATGCAATTTTTGATTATTGTAAATCAAATCTTGAAACTATGTTTCTAAACATAAAAACCATGAATATACTTGTTAATGAGTGTTTCATGTTTAGATATACTCATATTGGGTGTTGTTTTAGTTGGAAATCATAGGTAAAGAAAAGTGATTTTCTAATTTATAAACCCTAAAATTTCTATGTACTTTGAATTTCCACCGTTTTTGATCTACACCTTCTTTTTACGATACGTCAAAGGGAGGTTCTAGATATGTAAGTTAACTACTAAACCCAAGTGGTAGCACTCAAAAATGTTGAGTACACAATCCGTAGTAATTGATTTAGCAAAAATAGTTTTGTGTATTTTAAGGAAAAACAGATTGTTTTGGACAGTCAAGGGTAGAGGCAATTTCGTCATTTTTCTGACATTCAAAAATTTTAGAAAATTTTGGGAGGATAATATGATAAGTTTTCTAACATATCCAAGTGGAATCACTGAAAAAGGAGTGTAGATTTCTGTATGGATTATTTTTAACAAAGCACGAAAAAGTGAAAAAGGGGAAAAAACTATTGTCCAAATTTTTGTAAGGGCTGTTTCAGTAACTTAATTTGTGAGCTAAATTTGGCCTTTTGGGACATGAAAATATATGGTATTAAGTACCTCATGTCCAAAAATGAGCTCATTCCGACTTCAAATGACCATGTTTTGACCATTTCAATATTTGTGATTTTCTGGCAAAAATAGCTATAACCAGAGTTCTATTTTTCTGATGGCCACAAAATTTAAACTGGACACTCATGTTGTAAGACCCCAACTTGTTATTAATGAAATTTAATTTTTTCTATTTATTATTTTGAAATAGTAAGGGTTGATTTGATTAATGTGGATAGTTATAGGTAAAATACGCAAATATTTCAAAATAAGCAAGTGGTTATAAAATATTCATTGTTGTCGGAGAATATTCGTTTGGTCGTGAAATATTCGTACTGTCGGGGAATATTCGTACAATGGCGTAGCCATGTATGGTCCCCATAACGAAAAGCGATTGGATGAAGAAAATGACAAATATAAGTTGTTTAAAAATAACGGCGTAGTTGTTATTGCAATTATCTTGTTAAAATACTAAATTGGTTAAAACACGGTAGATTACACGGTATTGCACCAATTATTGATTCTTACGTAAGAAGGCACTACTCAATAATGGTTCACGAATTCTTATTCAAATATTTTATTGATTTAATAATTGCTACGTTGATTTTTTATATTCATTGTCGTTTTAATAATTGTCATTACACAAATTATTTTTCATTATCGAAGCAATAATTCATATTATCTGAATAATATTATTAGATAACATTATTGGCAATGTCTAGAAAGTTACATCTAAGGAAAGGTTTGGTCACCTAATTTGCGCCAAAGAAGGAGAAATTCTTATTGGAAAGCCCCTCTTTCCAGGAAGCGCACAGTTGTCGATATTGTGATTTCGTAATATTATTTGTGAATAATTAATTATTGATTCATATGATGAGGAAAATATTGATTATATGTGGATATAGATGGAGAAAATTTTTAATGTGACAATTGTTGAAAATTGAAATTTTATCTTTTTTTGATAAAATAATTCATTTAAATATATTATTATATTTTAATAATATAATAATGATGATATTTTTACGATGAATGTGGGATATATGAGTATATGTAGAGGAGGAGTATTTACATTACCAAAAATATTTAAAGCATGTTTTATGTGTCGGTGGACCCCATTTCTTGACTGAAATTTGATTATAGCTTGTAAAATCGCCTGTTTGTGGATTTCGGTCAATTTCTGTTTGGAATTTGGAAAAACTTCTTTCTGCAAAGTTGTAGATAATAGAATTTCCTATAAAAAGTCTCGAGATTCAAATTTTCTGACAAAATGGCTATTTATTGTGAATTATTAAAGTTCCGAAGCTCCGAAATAATTGATTTTTGGATGTTTAAAATATTTTTAATTACAAAAA